>JAQJVL010000866.1:0-333718 GCA_035578905.1 Stictocephala bisonia
TTTTTTCAAACCCAGGGTCGGAATTACTTTGCCAAAGTCCAACCAGTCTGAATTTACTAAGAGGATCAAGACCAGAAGACCAGGTTAAAAGATTGGTACTGAGATATCTACCCGAAATCCCTAATATTATAAACGAAGCGTTCCTTTACTTCTTCGAGCAAAGTCAGGAGGATCAGAAGCCTCTTGCTAAAACCCTCTTTTCGATGGAGCCATGCCATCCCCGGATAATGGCATCCATTTATGAATCAACACCAACGGGGGTGACCCAAGGAATCACCAGAAAATTACAGACTACCAAAACATTACAACTTATGATGAATGAAGGGCTCGATAACGAACTAAGAATGTGGGATATGGATTCTTTCCTCCATGATGAAGGGGTCAGACTGAATAAACCAAAAAGATTGACAGAATTAAATTATGTGTATAAAAATAACCAGCTCTGCTCAATCCTTCTAATCTTAAATCAACCTGATTTCTTGGAAGAAATAGTTCACACATGCAGCACCCGTCAAGCAGATGAACTTAGAACTAAATCATGGGGCAAAGACTTGAAGGGGGTAACAGTTGCAGTGCCCATGGAGGTGGTCAAACCAACAGGAAGTGAGGCATTTACTCAGAAAGTAGTTATGCACATAATGGAAAAGTGTGATTTGCTTGATAAAGATTACCACTTATATACAGATAACTATTATACTAAGATTCCGTTAGCAGAGAAGCTCTGTGAAAGGAAAACATATCTAACTGGAACAGTTGATAAAAGGTCAAAAGACATCTGTGCAGCAGCTGTAAATCATAAATTGGCTCCTAAAGAAACCTTATACTTTAGAAAAAATAAAATTTTGATGGTAGGATATATGCAGAAAAAGACTCGAAAGCCCATGTACATTTTATCAACTGCTTTTCACGCAGAAGACAAATTGATTCGAAGCAAAAACAGTGGTTTGGAAGCAATAAAGCCTAGCCTTATCAAGGAGTACAACTTATGTATGAAGGAGTTGACACAAAGGACAGATCTATTTACCATTTGACTAGTACAAGACCAGCAAAAAAGTACTGGCGAAAAATATTTGACAATTTTCTCAACATGGCATTATTGAATGCATATGTTCTTTATAAGTATAACACTGACGAGCCTTTAGACCGCCACTTCTTCACAGTAGAAATACTAGAATCTCTTGTGGATAACCAAGCAGAAGAGGTGCCTCAACCTACTGCTATGGGACCTGGAGGTGACAACAGCGGACACAGCCTAGTTCATCTTCCTGGTGTCCAGCTACGTGTGTGCGTAATATGCTCAACAAAGGAAAAGAAATCCCGTAGTCACTTCTGGTGCCCTGGATGCAACTGTGGTGTCCATCCTAACTGCTACAGTAAATTGGAACACTTCAGAAGAAACAGATAAAAACTTCAGAAGAGGAGGAGGGAAGACACCCACAGCTCTGACTCTGACTAATTAGTAAGAAAGTGTTTTTTGTAAATAATAATTGTATATAGAAAGTGACATTTTTGTTTATTGTAATTTGAGAAAATATGAAGACAATGCAAATTTATCCACAAAATAGAAGAAACTGTAAATTTTGTGAGTTTGATGGCCAGCACTACAGTGTTGTGGAAAATTCCTCATTTTTGGCGTAGCACAATTTCTACAAGATATCACACCAATAATGTATTATAACAAGTAAGTGCCTACTATTATATATTTTCTTTTTTAGAATAACATTCTGCATCTTTTGTATATCTTGGATTTTTCATTACTATAACTGGAAAAATTTTATAAGGCCTCAAAATGAAATCTTTTATAAGAACAATTTTTTCACTTCCAAAAAATTGCTTTTTTGAGGGTTATAACAGGGTGGGGTATTAATTTTAATTACACAACATTGTTCCCCACTTTCTTCTGAACAATTCAATATATAATAAGTCTTACAGATACCAAATTTGAAATTGCAAACAATATTTTACTGAAACCCTGCACAGAAGGCAAAAATCGCTTATCACTGGAAAGTAATTTTATCATCATTTTGTGGGTTAAGGAAATTATTTATAACACAGTTCATTTGTCGACTTCACAAGATCTCCACGTTTTTAATAAAGAGTTAGAGGATCTGTTATCGACTGGATACACTGTAACTTTGGAGGTATTTGCAACAACTACAGACACCACAACTGCCGTGGACATGGAATATGCACCGACAAGGAGAAACGACAAGTGAAGAAGAACAAATTTTGTGTTTGTAAATACCTGTGTAATGTGCTAAAAAGAAAACTAGTATTATCTCACTATTTGTAAAACAATCATAATAATAATAATAATTGTTTTTGGTTATTGTTTTGAAAGCAATATCAACTTCGCTATCGGCTTGCTAGGCCTGACATAGCTGTTGTTTGGTATCTCTCTTAGTCTGGCTTCTACCCCACGAAGACCTGTCCGGCTTGGGTGACCCTACCGGTAGCAAGCTACCGCCGGCATAGCTCTCGGGGTTGTGGAAGCACGCAAGCCCCCCCGCCACGTCAAGGCAGAGATACCTTCGGAAAGAAGAGAAAGAAAGAGAACAAAGGGGAAAAGAAGAGAAAAACAAACAAGTTGGTGGAATGAAGAGACAATTAAAGGAGTAAAAGAGAAGAACAAAGCATGGAGGAAGTGGTGGAAAACCAGAGCGCAAGAAGACAAAGATGAATATTTGGCAAAGAAGAGAGAATGCAGAAGAATAATAAAGGACGCAAAGGACAAGGAATGGGAGAACTTCACGAAAAAGTTAGAGGAAGACTTAGGACAAAACAAAAAGATGTTCTATAGTATGATGAGGAACAAAAAGAGAGTGACCGAAAGTGCCAAAACAATGCAAAATGAAAATGGAGTCATGGTGGAAGGAGTGGAAATGAAAAAGTTGTGGAAAAGGTATTTCCAAACACTGTTGAATGAAAACTATGAGGAAGAAGAGGAAGACGAAAATGAGGAGCAATGGGAGAGAGGGGAAGAGATAAGTTGGAGGGAAATAGAAAAGGCGGTGAAAGAGATGAAAAGTGGGAAATCCCCAGGACCAGATGAACTATCATCAGATATGGTAAAGGCTTTGGGAGCAGTGGGAGTACATTGGTTGAAGAGAGTCTTCACATGCGTATGGAGGGAAGGAAGAGTGCCTGACGACTGGGGGAAAGGTGAAATAATAACAATACACAAGAAGGGAAGTAGAAGACTATGCAAGAACTATAGAGCAGTAACATTAATAAGCCATGTTGCCAAAATATTTGAAAAAAATAATTTTTTAACAGGATTAAGGACGTGATAGAGGACCAGATAGGGGAGGAACAACATGGGTTTAGGAAGGGAAGAAGTACGATCGACTTGATTTTTGCAGTGAGACAAATGGTTGAAAAGCACTGGGAGTTCAATAAAAAGTTAATACTGGTGTTTATAGATGTCGAGAAAGCCTACGATTCTGTTAAGAGAAAAAGTATATGGGAGAGTATGGAAAAAATAGGAGTGACAGAAAATATTATGAAATGGGTTAAGGAATTGTATAGGGTGCACGAGTGCAGAGTTAGGAAATGTGATGGTAATACAGAATGGTTCAAGGTAAAGAAAGGGCTGAAACAGGGGAGTGTTCTGTCTCCGATTCTTTTTAATGTAGTTATGGAGATAATGATGAGAGAAATTAAAGAGGAGACAAATGAAGAGATGAAGATAATGATGTTTGCTGACGATATTCTGATGTGGGGAGAAAACAGGGAGGAGATACAAGAACAACTGGAAAAGTGGAGTAGGAAGATGAGGGAGAGAGGGCTGAGGATAAGCAAGGAAAAAAGTGAAGTAATGGTAGTAGGAAGGGACACAGTTTTGGAAGAAGATATATTGGTAGATGGAAGTATACTAAAAAAGGTAGATGATTTCAAATACCTTGGAACGATGGTGTCAAGTGATGGAAGAATGGAACAGGAAATAAATGCCAGATTAGGAATGGGAGCGGGATTCTTCCGGACGGTGAAACACCTAGTATGGGACAAAGAGGTACCAAGGAGGGCCAAGGTAATGATGTTCAAGAATTACTATAGGCCTATAATTACTTATGCGGCAGAGACATGGCGGATGTCAGAAAGGGAGTGGAGTAGAGTACAGGCAGGGGAAATGAGGTTCTTGAGAGCAATAAAGGGAAGAACTCGAAGAGATAGAATTAGAAATAGTGAGATAAGGAAGGATGTAGCGGAGGAGAGTATAAGAGAAAGAGTGGAACAAGCAAGGTTGAGGTGGTATGGTCACGTAAAAAGGATGAGTGTAGGGAGGTTGCCGAGGAAGATGGAGGAATGGGAAATGGAGGGAAGGAGGCCCAGAGGAAGACCACGAAGAAGATGGCTGGATGGAGTGAGGACAGACGTGGAAAAGAGAGGGAGTGTGTGGGGGGAAGTGGTGAGAGAGGAGATGTGGAGGGACAGGAGAAGATGGAGAGGCTTGGTGACAACCCAGACCCAGGATTGACTGGAACGGGACCGGATAAGTAAAGTAAGTAATAATAATAATAAAACATTATTAACAGAGATCTTGCACGAGTTTTATTCGATAGTACTCATTCGGTTCTTTATATTCGATTAACAATCGAATCAAAAACAACCGAATGAATACTAAAATCGAATGGAAATCGTGCAAGATCTTTTTTAAAACTTCTTTTGAATGACCTCGACATACATAACCCGTGACGTCACTGTCCCCATCATCAGCTGACGTCACAAGCTGACGTCAGTCAGCTCCTCTTTTCCCTTTAACTTTGACAGCTCACCGGAAGTCGTAAATCACTTTTATCGATTGGCGTAGCGGCCCTATTTTCACACTACTCAGGCTAACCAATTGGAATCGACTGATTCAAAAGCCAGTTGGTCGCTAGTGAATAGAAGGGAACGGCGGAAGCGTTAGTCCAACACAAACATCCCTGCTAACGCATTCACAGTTTACCTTGTGCCGTGTACGGACGACACATTTGTGCGTTATCGACTAAAATAGCCTATTACCGCCAATTATTGGTGTAATTTTGTGTGTGATTGTTTTGTGTACAGTGCATTTGTGTTAGTAGTTTATCTTACTTTTTCAGGTGTATTCCATGGCGCTAGCAAGTTGTGTGTGTGAAGGATGTTCGACCACATTGTGCGGCTCAGTGACGACGAGGTGGTCGACTTACTGATCACACACGGCATATTGCGGGGGAAAAGCACGTGTGGCAAGTGTGGGGAGAATCTGGTTCTAGATAGGAAGCGGCTTGTTTTCAGATGTAACAAGTCGTTTGTGGTGGGCCATAAGAAACGCCGCAGCTGTAACTACATCAAGTCGGTTCGCCCAAACAGCTTCCTATCGGGTGCCAAAGTCCCCGCACGAAAATGTTTGGAAATGTCAGCGTGCTTTCTCCACCTCAAGCCACCTCGCCAGCACCTCATCATGAACAGCTGCGGTGTCACGTCAACGACGGTGGTCGACTGGTACTCGTATGTGCGGGAGGTGTTTGTCGACCATCAACACCGGCACTCTGAGGTGCTTGGCGGCCCCGGTTGTACCGTCGAAATCGACGAAACTAATATTGGGAAAAGAAAGTACAACCGGGGCAGGATAATAAAGGGACAGTGGGTGTTCGGCGGAGTAGAACGTGGAACAACGAAGTCGTTCTTGGTGCCTGTGGAGACGAGAGATGCTGCTACCCTCTTAGGAATCCTGATGGAGTGGGTCCTACCAGGAACCACTATTATCAGTGATTGCTGGAGGGCCTTCGACTGCTTGAGCCTGGAAGGATACTATCATCTCACGGTGAACCACTCCATGAATTTTGTGGATCCGATCACTGGGGGCGTTCTGCAGTTCCCCCGGCGGTCAGGGTAAGCCCCCGGAGGGTACCTGCAGTTCCCCCGGAGCCCCTTCTAGGGTGTACTGCGATTCCCCCGGAGCCCCTTCTAGGGTGTACTGCGATTCCCCCGGCGGTCACTTTCTGCCCTGCCTCCTGTCCTATTGGGGTTTTCCCAAAATCACCGGGGTGAGAGGGCAATGCTCTCTCCACACATGTCCAGGTAGGTATGACTCATCGCTGTTGACACCGGTGTAGATCCTCATTGTTGTATCTGCTTTCGAAGTGATCACAGTGTTAAGTGAATATGAATGAAACGGCATCTTGTAGTGTTCGGAACATGTTAAGTGAAAAAGGTCGGGTATTATTTGTGCATGAGGGGTTTAAATTTTATAAAAGTGACCTAACTAAACAAGGACAGAAGTGGAGGTGTGTTCAGAAAAAGTGCGTTGCTAAGCTGTATGTGGATGCCAAAAATGATATTATGCCGGTAGGACAGCATAACCATCAGGTGAGCAACAATCTACTTCGCGAATTCATTTCTAACTCTGTCAAAAGGAAGGCCGAATCCGAGTATAGTGAAAGACCTAATAAAGTTATTAGAAAAGAAATTTTGTCAGCACCTGCGGACGTTCAAAACAATATCACGCGTGCGGATGTGCAATGTATAAAAAATAACTTGTACAAGAAAAAACGCCAACAGTTGCCTCCTCTCCCAAAGAATATATCAGACGTTCATGAAGCTCTAAACAGTATTCGTATAGTTAGTAATGAAAATGAAGAATTACTTCAGGTTAATGATCAGAATACAAATATCGTGATTTTTTCAACAAGAAAAAATCTTGGTTACTTAAGAAGAAACAAAATTGTATTTATGGATGGAACTTTCTCATATTGTGCTAAGTTTTTTACTCAAATGTTTACTGTGCATATCGTGGAAAACGGGAACTATGTGCCGCTAATATTCGCGTTGTTGCCAGACAAGAAAAAGACCACTTACGAATTATTCTTCAAGGACTTGTGCAATCTTTGCAGTGAAAATGAAGCGACGCTGATACCAACAACCATCGTAGTGGATTTCGAACAAGGCATCCACTCTGCTATTCAATGTGTTTGGCCAACTTCTATTATTCGAGGTAAGTGCACATATTGATAAAATTACACGGAAGAACTGCAAGTGATATCAACCTGTATCTTAAAGCTTAAAGCTAATAAAAAAAAAAAAAAAATCATTTATTTTTATTATTTTTATCACGATTACAATTGTTGTATAATACTGTCAATATTTGTCATGACCATAATTATTGTTAAAACATCGATATTTATAAAACACCCTCTATTTTTTTAAACAAATTATGTCCTATTCAAATTTTTTATACTCTACTAGCTGGGTGCCCGTGCTTCGCTTAATTCATTGTCAAACATGTCACTTGCAAGTCCATCTAATGATTTTTCACCTTTCGGTACCTACGTCAAGTAGTTAGAATAAATTAAAATCATAAACAAAAATCATTATTCTAACTACTTGACGTATCGAAAGGTGAAAAATCATTATATGGACTTGTAAGTGACTTGTTTGACAATGAACTAAGTTTCGAAACGTACGTCACATACAATATAGATAGATAAGAAGTGCTTTAAGGCGGAAACCGATATTGTATTATAAATACGAAGCTCTTCTGATACCAATTACACAAGAAATATTTCTTATACTCCTTGTGAACTGAGGTTTACTGTGATATGCCATTATGTAAGAATGTTAACAACATACAAATTACATTAAATTGGATGTTGAAAATATTTACATTCCCATAATTAAAAACGGTCTGAAGGTGGTACATATCGAATAACATATAATTATGACTTGTTTTTGCCAGAACACTTTACATTTACATCCCCTCACTTAGCTCAGCCTGTATATGTGTGAAATTTAACAATATAATTGTGTTGTGGCATTTTGGGATCGCAAAAAATATATCGTGGTTACGAATTTATATTTATTTCAAGTTGCCGTTTTCACTTGACCCAATCTTGGTGGAGGAATATTCAAAGCCACGGTCTAAGCAATGACTACAAAGATAAGGATTCCGAGTGTGGGCGTTGGCTTCGATGGACTTTCGGCCTGGCTCTTCTGCGGCCTGCAGAAGTTGAAGACAGCTTTCTTGAAGACTTTATGTCCATCATCCCCGACAAAGCTGGACCATTTGCAGACTATCTTGTAGACACGTACATAGCAGAAGACTCCCAATTCCCGCCGCATGTTTTGGCCTCCAACGACTTATCATCTCAGAGAACAACCAACGCTTGCGAGTCCTTTCATTCAAAGTTTGGATCTAACTTTAATACGTTCCATCCTAACATTTATTTGTTCGTAGAAGCTATAAAAAACACTCAAATCGATGTCTATATTTCTTTGAGAAGTTTGAATGTTAGTAGAAAAATCAAAGATAGGAAATATTTAAAGTCCCTTGAAAATCTTAATGAATGTAATTTACTGTACGGGTCAAGGAAGATTACACGGATGGAGTTTGTAAAAAGAGCGTCATTCCACTACAAAAAATGATTTGTATGGTCCATTTGTAAATAAAAATAATTACATATATTATGATTTTTCATTTACCCAGCATAGTTTTATAATTTATTACAAACAAATTGTTTTAAGCAAATTACTTTTTATTTTTCTTTGATTTGGTTTTCTTGATTTTCTTTGATTTCTTTGACTATGGATTCATATTGTTGTTAGAAATTGTCACTAGCTGGACTAAATGGCGTCGATTCACTAGTTATTTAAGGATATATAAAACATATTATTATACGTCGTTTGTGGAACAGCATTGTGCCACTGAACGTATATATGAAAAGTTAGTATATAATGAAACGTATATAATAAAAGTAGATATACGAGCATATAATTAACTGATTTATTTATTATCATTACAACTTGATAACCGTCGGAAGAAAGGTACCTATATAAAGGTTAAATATGAGTCAGGTGTGATGCGTGTTCAAGCGGAGTGCGCCGGAGTGACCACCGGGGGAACTGCAGACATTTTTGGGACAGAGGATTATCGACCCTAATTAGTCCCTTCGACCGCCGGGGGAACTGTATGGCAGCCATCACTGGTGCTCATACCAATACGGTTGAGCGGTTCTGGCGTGATGCTACGTCCACCATACCACGGTACGGTGTTCGGAAGGTGTACTTTGTTGGGTATTGGACTAAACACCAGTTTAAGCGTAAATACCCAGCAATGAATGAGCGGCTTCACCATTTCCTGCTCGCCGCAGTGACACTCTACGACCCTTCACAGTGAATCCTACCCAACAGCCAAAAGTTAGTGGTGTTACAGTTAGGCTCAGCTTACAATTTTCAGTAAAATGAATGAAAATATTCCATTAAATTCAATGTTTAACCGAAAGTTTTTTTTTTTAATTCTCATAAAATGGGCAACTTTTGTAAGGACGAAAATGTTCAAATTTCCTATAAAATGTCGCTTTCCCCCAAAAAATGTTCAATGTCCTTTCAAAATTGGCACATTTTATGATGGGTTTGAAAAAAAAAAAAAACGTTGAAAAAAGCATAATTTTTTCTCAAAATTCTCATAAAATGGGCCACATTTTTATAAGGACGAAAATGTTAAATTTTACTTTTTTTTATTATTATTTTTTTTTTTTTAGACTTTGAGAACCAGTCAGCTGTGATTTACGGCCTCCATTAGCATACGGAGCGGCGCACCGCTGCTATCATGGTTTTACTATTCGCATTCAACAATTTATAGCCAGGTGTGTTCAACAATTTACAGCCAACAAAAGTAATGTATTACTCACTATTTGAATCCCACTTGTGATATGGCCTAGCTGCATGGGGAGGTACTTGTGCAACAAATATTCACCGTATACTTGTCATACAGAAGAAATGTATTAGAACGTTGGCCGGCCTCCACCCCCTCGAAAGCTGTAGAGAAGCCTTCAAGTCCTTGAAGATTCTCACTATTATCTCACTCTACATTAAATTAGTCATTATATTCGCTGATAGCGAGAACTTGCTAAGGAACAATGACATACACCACTACTACACAAGAAATGCGGAACTCTACAACCTGCCAGCACATCGTCTTAGGCTTTACGAGCGGAAACCTACATACATAGGAATAAAACTCTACAACCAGCTCCCACCTCACCTGCAGCTCAAAAGAGGGGATGAACTAAAGAAGGCTCTGCATAGTTGGTTACTAGACCGCCCTTTCTATACCTTAGAAGAGTTTTTCCAAAAATCTTTGACTCACTGATGCTTGACTTTCTGACATTATGTATAATAATCTTTGACTCACTGATGTTTGACTTTTTGACATTATGTATAACACTATTTGTAATCTTAAAGATTGTAAATAAAGATATTCTTATTCTTTTAACACCACTGTAGGGACATAGAAATTACTTATGGTAGGAGCAACGATAATGACAGATATCAAACACAGCGACAAAGAACAGGTAAAAAAAAAAAAAAAAAAAAAAAAACCAAAATTACAACAAACAACCCACTTACTATGTGGTGCGACAGCTCAAAGAGAGAACCTTTGGAACAACGCTTCATTCAGTATACCTTAAACAGAAAAATAACAAGCTAGCAATAGGAATACCACATGATAAAGTATTAAAGCGGATAAGAAACTCAATTTCAAATGTTGACCTTAATAGATTTCACCTAACCAATATACAAGATATTATTAATATTGAAAATACGTTTAATTTACACGATGAATCCAAAAAAACACCCATTTGATGCAATCAGTATAGAGGCTTGGGTAAATGAGCTAAGATTTAAGTGATAGTACAGCTTTCATTTTGTACAAACCCCAAGGGCAAGAATCTATCGAATTAAAAATTAATCAAAATGACTTTCTACTGATTTTTATGTCAAAAACACAACAAAGAATGCTAAACCAATACGGAAGATACAATTTGTGTTGATGGCACACATGGCCTAAACAGTTATAGTTTTCAACTATAAACAGCGCTGATATTAGATGAATCAAGGGAAGGATTTCCAGTTGCTTTCATGTTTACCGATAGGCAGGACGAACATGCCATGAAACTGTTTTTTGAGTCAATCAAAAGCGTAGCTGGACTATAAAAATCAACTCCTTTATGACCGATATGGAGGAATCATTCTACTCAGCGTGGTTGAAAACAATGGGACCTGCAAAACATAGACTCTTTTGCACATGGCATGTTCTACGAGCCTGGAAAACAATCAGAGCAAAAATTAAAAATAAAAAAAGCAAAATGAAGTATTCAACATTTTAAAAACAATTTTGTATGAGCTAGATGAGGTATGCTTCAAAAATTTAATGAAAAGTGCAATAAGTAAATTCGAACAAGATAGTGAATTGGAAGAATTTTAAAAGTATTTTCTTCATTATTATGCAAATAAATATACAACATGGGCATATTCCTCCAGAATAAATTGTGGGGTCAATACTAATATGACCATAGAAAATTTTAACAAAGTTCTAAAGTACTGCTACCTCAGAGGAAAGAAAATTCGAAGGCTTGATAAAACATTAAATGCTATTTTTAACTTATTGAAAGATAAATTATTCGACCTCATAATTAAATTAACAAGAGGAAAACTAGTGTCAAAATTAAGAAATTTAAGATCAGCACACAAAAGAAGCCTACTAATTTCCCCAGAACACATAATACAAGAAAATAACAAATGGCAAGTACTAGCTTCTTCACAAACTGAAATGTATTGTGTGAGAAAAGTGAAAGAATGTAAATCATGCCAGTTGCAATGCTCCAAATGTAATTCGTGTTTTCATGAGTTTGTTTGCTCATGCGTGGAAAGTAGTATCAAAAATAATATGTGTAAACACATTCATGCATATTTGATTGTTTTCAAATTTTTGTTGTTTATAATAAATATTTTGTTACACTCTATTTTACCAACTGTAGGTATTTAGTTAATTAGTAATTACTGTCACAATTTTGTTGTTGGATTAAAATGTGTATAGTATTACTGAATATAGAATTTTCATATTACTGATATTAATGTAGGGTGGATATTATGTGCATATATATTACTATAAAAGTTTAGAATTAAGAATAGTCATGGTAAATTATCTTTCTTATTGTGTGTGTGTACATAAGTTAATGGATGATTTTTGTATTTCTATAAAAATGTATAATTATTATATCAAAAAGAATGTATTTTGTTAGTTACGAATCATTGTTGCAATTTTTGTTTGTATGTTTAAATACAGGGCGTTTCAAAAAGGACTTTACAAATTTGAAAATTCATATAAAATGTATTAAACAAGGTACAAAGCTGGTTTTGGTGTTGTTTTAGAGGAAAATAGTTTAAGTTTTGACTCGTGCCTAATCGCGCCGCACAAGCGCTAGTGACAGTTACGTTTAACATGGCTGCCTTCACTGGACCGGAGCGTGCTAGTTGTGTGTTTTGGTTCGAAGAATCAAAGTCTGCGACAACAGTTCAGCGTAATTTTCGTACCAAGTACGCTAAAGATCCTCCTAGTAGGCCTACAATTTATGAGTGGCATAGTTGTTTTGTAGAAACAGGGTGCTCAGTGAAACATAAAAAATCCTCAGGTCGTCCAAGCACATCTGACGAAGTCGTTGAGCAAGTGAGACAATGTTTTGTAAATAGCCCTACGAAATCGACCCGGCATGCATCTCGTGAGCTGCAAGTACCAAATACGACGGTTTGGCGTGTGTTAAGAAAACGTTTGCACTTGAAACCATACCAATATTCGCTTTTACAAGCAATTAAAGACACTGATAAGATTGCCCTCTAACACTATGGTCTATCTCGCTTCATTTAGCGTCTGTCTGTCTGTTTGTGTTTTTTATAAAAAAAAGCATAACTCAAAGACGGTTTGAGCTACAGCGTTCTAATTTTATATAGTTTTATGTCTCATTAAAACCTAAATTTATGCTAAAATAAAAAAAATATCACCAAGATTTTCAAAATGGCAGCCTTTTTAATATTTTAAAACAAAATGTCATGGAAACTGACTAGAGAATAAAAAACTATGAAGAAACAATAGGTCATGAAAAGAAAGACAAACATTTTAATACCTTATTTGTTAAAAACGGTTCATAAATAATACATTTTTTCTATAGCCATGTTTTACTATTAATGTGCAACCTCTAATCAATGTTAAATTAAAAGACAATTTTACTCACTGGTAAAACAGCTGTTAATGTCAGACAAATCAGCTGATGCTATTAACCTTAACAGTAAGCTATTAATCTTAACAATTAAACAATAAGGGTTATGTCAATGCTCTTTATTCCTTTTAATAACATTGCTTCATTACATTTACGAATCTTTACATATTTGAACATGGAAGTTGTGTATTCAAATAGTGAAATGGCAGATATGCATTTTATTTAAGGTAAAGCGAATGGATCAGCACTTAGGGCAAGTCAACTTTATGCTGAAACATATCCGAACAGAAGGCATCCTGAACGAAAGTTGTTTTCAAAAATCCACCAACGTCTATCCAAGCATGGTAACTTCAAACCAATTAATCGTCCAAGTGGACGTCCTATGTCTGTGCACACTCCAGAAGTTGAAGAGATGGTATTAGAAAATGTAGAGGAAAATCCACAGTCGTCATGTAGAAGAATTGCTCAACAACATGGAATTCATAGTCATGCTTTGGTATGGCGAATATTACATGACCAACTTTTATACCCCTACCACTTGCAACGAGTTCAAGCTCTTTTACCGTGTGATTTTGAAGCGAGAACAAATCTATGTAGATGGATTAGTAATCAGCAAGCTGAAAATCCTTTGTTTATTAGTAACATTCTTTTTACGGATGAGGCTTCATTTACTAGAAATGGGATTAATAATTTTCACAACAGACACGTCTGGGCGGAAGAAAACCCACACGCTTTTCAATCTTCAGATAACCAACACAGGTTTTCTTTGAATGTATGGGGAGGCATCTTTAAAGACAAGCTATTTGGGCCCGTCTTTTTGCCCGGCCGACTTAATGGACAATCATACTTAGATTTTCTTGTAAATACATTACCTGAACTATTAGATAATACTCCTTTGGAACAGCGAGTTATACTGTGGTTTATGCACGATGTTGCGCCAGCACATTTCTCATTAAATGTAAGGAGACACTTGAACAATACATTCGGTGACGGTGAACAGTGGATTGGACGTGGAGGTCCTGTTCCTTGGCCTCCACGGTCACCTGATTTAAACCCTTTGGATTTTTACCTATGGGGACACTTGAAGAGTATTGTTTATGCCAGACCAGTAAACACTGTGGAAGAGTTGAGCGATAGGATAAGAGCAGGTTTTCAGCAAGTGAGAGCCAATCCAGGCATTTTTGAACGTGTAAGGGGCTCCATGTTAAAACGGATTGTGTGCTGTGTTCAGGAAAATGGAAGGAACATTGAACACCTACTCTAAGTTTTAGCTAATAATGTTATATCACGACATATGAAATATTTATTAAAACAATTGCGGCTATTTTTATTTGTTCTTAACTGATGTGTTTTGAAAATACACAAATGTCTGTAGAAAAAATGTATTAATTGCATTATTTATGAACCGTTTATAACAAATAAGTTATTAAAATGTTTGTCTTTTCATGAGCTATTTTTTATGCTTCTTCATAGTTTTTTATCCTCTAGTCAGTTTCCATGACATTTCGCTTTAAAATATTAAAAAGGCTGCCATTTTGAAAATATTGGTGATTTTTTTTATTTTAGCATAAATTTAGATTTTAAGGAGACATACAACTATGTAAAATTAGAACGCTGTAGCTCAAACTGTCTTTGAGTTATGCTTTTTTTAATAAAAAACACAAACAGACAGTCAGACGCTAAACGAAGCGAGATAGACCATAGTGTTAGAGAAATTTTTTGTTTATTTTTACTTGTTATAACATATCCCAAAATATTTCCCCACATTTTTAGAACACCCTGTATATTTAGTATACACAAAACAAAATGTATTGTCAAAGCTCTTGGTAAATTCACTAGTAAAGTTAAATAGTACAGCCATGTGGTCAGAAAAAATGAAATCTTTTACCCTAGTGAAAAGAGTGAATTTGTAAACACATTATCTAAACATACTGTCCCTCGAGTAGGTAGGAAATTTGTATTCTTCAAGTTAAACTGTCTTAACAAATTTTTTAGTGCTCTTACAGTATACTTGTCAGCTGTCATATCAAACTCAGTCGTTAATGTAAACAGAAACCCCATCTCTTATGTGTTGTTTCCTCATGAAGATACTGATAAAAGTGAACTTTTCAATGGAAGCAAACGGGACCTCATATTCAGTACACCAATGTTCACTCAAACAAATGATGTCACAACAGTTTTCTAAAGCAGTCTCTCAGAGCTAGTTCCTTGTGTTTATTGCCCTGAACATTTAAATAACATATTTATATTATGGTTCTTATTAGTAGACAAAGCTAAATCAGTGCTGCTGAGATTAGGCCTATTGTGACTTAAGAGTTGATTTGAGATGATGATACTCTCATCATTTTTATTAGGCCTAGTTGCTTACATCTTGTAAGTGTTCATACAACTGTATGGCACCGTGAAAATACCTAGTACTAAACAGTGTTCAACCCAGCATTTGAGGGTAAGCAATCTATTTGATTTAATATCATTAGGCTATGTAGATATATAAAATACAGTCCTTCAACAGTTTTATTATTGTTTGGTAGCACTGTAGTAAGGTCTACCTGATTTGTTATGGTAAACTTTTGTTATTTAATACAAATTAATAACTATTTCTTCATCAAATACACAATACTTACAAATCATCACTTTATTTTAACACCAAATCCTACTTTTAGACACAGAAAATAAACTTTTTAAGCAAATTCAATATATTTTTAGTAGGGTGCTTATATATCATAATGAATAAACATTCAGAATGCTTATTTTTTATTGATGTGTATATTGTATTTTTCAGATTGAAAAAATAAAACCAAAACTAACTGTACATACTAGTAAATTATATGAAATTGTTGTAAACAAAAGAATGTAAATAGTGTATATAACCACTCTTCACCATCATTTGATTTTGAATGTAAGTGCCTGTTATTAATTAACTATAACTTGTGGAATTAAAATATATATACATACACTAGCGCTTAAGACACAACAAAGTAAATTTCCATCTGCGCAAGAGGCCACTAAAACAGTAACTTGAACTAAGTGTGATCCAATATTTATTCTTCAGCCAGCACCAGCTAGCAGACGACACTCCAAATCTGGACCACACAATATCTCACAATTAAATCAGCTGTTCCAAATAACTGAATGAGGGGGAATGCGCGCGCATCTTCCCCCACCAGCGACTTCGCCAGCTCAATTTCATTTATTTGGTAGGACTCCTAACGTCTAGTATGAAAAAAGCTGTTATGAATCCTACAAATATTGATATTTACTGTTTTAAATTGCTATATTATGTCATTTTGTTTAAGGTCAACCAAAACACAGAATCGATCATTGGTACGATGCTCTTTGTAACAAATATAATTTTGATGGAATTTATTTCCCAACGCCTTTAAGACAAATAGCCAAATTTGAAAAGAATAATCAACATATTATTGTAAATATATATGGAATAGATGAAATATTTCCTTGTGACATTGAAAAACAAACTCATATTGATCCGCTCATGCTATCAAATAATGAGGGCATTAGTCATTACTGTTATATTTCCAATTTTAGTAAATTAGTCAGATCTCAAATCACTAAGCATAATGTAAAGGCAGAATTATGTAAAAGTTGTTTATCAAAGTTTCAAGATTCAAAAAAATAATGAAAACCTGATCAGACATAAAAAGATGTGTGGTCAGAATAAACCAGTTCGAGCTGAAATGCGTGATGAATATTGAGAACCAGTATTATTAAAATTTAAGAATGTACAAAACATGTTTAAAGTACCAGTTGTAATATACGCAGACTTTGAATGCTTACTAAAACCTGTAAATGTACAAAGTTCAAAACATACTTTTGTTAATAATGTTCATGAACCTATGAGCTTTTGTACGTACGTTGTACATAGTGAAGATTTAGCAGATTGTATACAAACTGTTTTACCTAGAGATCCATACTTGTATAGAGGTCAAGATGCCGCCAAGTTGTTTATGGCTCACATAGTAGATTTTGTAAATACAATAGGCAACGTATAAAAGACAATGATTTCCCCATGTTACCACTTATGTCGGAGGAAGAGAGAAAGGTACAAATAACTCTGAAATGTGTCGGAGATTGTTCACATCCACTATTCTTCGTCATAGAGACCATTACCATTTAACTGGCCGATTCAGAGCTGTTCTGTGTATTACATGTAACCTTAGAAGACAGGAACAAACTAATATTCCAGTATTTATTCATGGCAGTGCGAACTATGACTCTCATTTCGTTGTAAGACTACTCGGTTTTGATCAAAGACGTATTAGTGTTATTCCAAATTCTACAGAAAAATATATAACATTTGGTAAACAAACATCGAGTGGTTTGAACATTCGTTTTATTGATACTTATAAAATTATGAATTCCAATCTGGCTTCACTTGTAAATAATTTACCAAATGACAAATTCAATCACATTCATTTTTTTTTATGACTGTGACTTACCATTGGTAACCCGTAAAGGTGAATATCCTTATGAGAGTATACATCTTCGTGGGCAAAATTAGACGAAACAAAACTTCCATCAAAAGAATTCTTTAAAAACACATTAATAAACAGTGAAGAAGATTACAAACACGCCCTCTATGTTTGGAACCGTTTTAATATCCTAACTCTAGGGCAATATAGTGATTTGTATCTAAAACATGATGTTTTACTACTTTGCGATGTGTTCAAAATTTTTGAGATTTATGTAGTTTTACATTCGACGCAATGCTTAAGTATACAATATAGAACTTGAATTATTAAATGATTATGATAAGTATATATTTATAGAAAATGGAATCATGGTTGGCATAACTTCATGCATTAAACTTAATGCTACAGCAAACAACCCTTACATGGGTGATAGTTATAAAATTGATCAAGAGCATTCTTATCTAATGTATATTGACTGTAATAGTCTATATGGTCTACCCATGACCTTACCTATGCCGTTACGTAATTTTAAGTGGTACAGAGGTCATCTAGATACATTTAATGTATTGACTGTACCAAATGATTCAAGCATTGGTTATTTTTTAGAAGTAGATGTAGATTATCCAAATCAAAACAAAAACTCTTTATTAATAATATCATGCACATAGGTCTGCTAAGTTCGTTCAGCCTTCACGGGGCGCAGACTGTGAGTAACCATGAATCACCGTGGTGAAACTAATAGCGAACACCCAAAATCCAGACACGTCTGTGTGGCAACCACCGGTACTCTGGTCGGCGTCTGTTCATCCATAGGATGCGGCCGTAACAACAAGCTCCAGAAACTAACAATCTCTGGTTCTATTCAACTCAGTGACAACACTGAGACAACATTCAAATGATGATAAGCAAACATGAATCGTGCAAGTAAATACAATATTACTTCAGGTGGTAACCAATCCACCTGCCAAGAGGCAGCAACCATGCCATCGGATTCTGGAGGGCATGGACTTACACGAAAACAGGGAAAATCGGAGTTCTCTGGCAGACTTCCACACAAAAGACCAACTTTTATAGGGACACTGAACATTAACACACTAATCCAACCAGGAAAACTGCATAACCTGGTCATAGAGCTAGACAAACAGAAAATACAGATACTCGCAGTACAGGAAACAAGATTCACAGATGAAGACACAATGGACTACGGAAACTACCGCATCTTCAAGAGTAAAACCGAAAAAAGAGTGGCAAGAGGAACACCGATGCTAGGGATGGCAATTTTCATACATAAGAATGTGATAGGCTCAGTAAAAAAAGTAACACCCGTTAACAACAGACTCATGACCATGGACTTTCAGAGCACAAACAGAAATTACACTATGGTAAACGCACACGCACCAACAAATGCAGACAACAAAAAGAACCCAGAAGAAACAGAAAAATATTGGCAAACACTGAATAAGACAATGAGTAAAATACCAAAAAACAACACAACAATCCTAATAGGCGACTTTAATGCACAGTTAGGGAAAGAGAAAACCAACAGGAAAACAATTGGAAAATACCCGGCACACAGACACACCAACAAGAATGGCATGAGGTTAGTAGACATATGTCAGCAACATAATCTTAAAATCATGTCAACATCTCTCAGAAAGGCATCCAAGAAGCAGAAGACATGGAGATCACCTATACAAAGACTAGGTGAATTCCAGATCGACCACATAGCAATTACACATACAGATCAGAAACAAGTACATGACGTACAGGTACGAAGAGGAGCCAACATAGACTCGGACCACTACCTCACGAGAATCAAAATCAAACTCACACCCAAGAGTATACACCAAAAGAAAACACATATACAGAAATTCGACACTAAAATGATAAAAAAGTCAGGAATTACACAAGAATGGGAGAAAGAACAAGCAAACGATTGGGAAATGTTCCAGAGGAAAATAATAGAGAAAGCCAAAGAGATGATACCACTGAAAAATAACACAAAACATCCATGGTGGGACAGTGAATGCGATGAAGCAATAGAAAGTAGGAAACTGGCATACCAAAAATACAGTAGTAAGAAAACAGAAGAGACATTGCAAGAATTTAATGAGATAAGAAGAGAAACATCGAAACGAATAAGACAAACAAAGAGGAAATACTTGAAAGAACAGTTAGACTCAATCGAGGACAACTTTAGAAAATACAACACAAGAGATTTTTACAGAACATTTGCAGGGAAAATTAAAGGATACACACCACAAAACCTGTGTTTCAGGAAAAAAGATGGCAATCTAGCAATAACTAACCAAGAGAATTGCAGTGAACTGGCAATATACTTCAGAGACCTCCTAAATTGCATAGAGCCAAAAGAAAGATTTACCAAAGAACACACCAAAAAACCCAAAGACGAGCCAGGACCCACACAAGAAGAAATAGAAGGACACATACGCAAACTCAAAAACAATAGAACATCAGGAGAAGATGGGATAATAGCTGAACTACTCAAGCATCTGGGAAAGGAAACAACAAAAGAACTCACAGCAATAATACAGAAAGTTTGGCAAACAGAAGAATTACCAGAAGACTGGAAATGCGCACTAATACACCCACTACACAAGAAAGGGGACAAAACAAATGTAAACAATTATAGAGGAATATCACTTTTACAAGTCACATACAAGATACTATCAGCATGCCTACTAAAACGAACACAAGAACAACTAGAACATAAGATAGGAGAGTACCAAGCAGGCTTCAGACCGAACAGATCGTGTGCAGAACAGATATTCAACTTGAAAACGATACTTAAGTACAAAGCAACAAGAGCAACACCAATAATATGTGTCTTCGTAGACTTCAAGAAGGCATACGATTCAGTAGACAGGCAATCCTTGTTCAACATTCTAGAAGAACAAGGACTAGATCACAAGACACTGAGACTTATCAAACAAACATTAACAGAAACCAAATCCAAAGTAAAATTCATGGGAGAAGTTTCAGAATCATTCGAAATTAAAACTGGAGTTCGGCAAGGTGATGGACTGTCACCACTGTTATTCAACCTAGTTCTTGATAAAGTAATAAAAGAATGGGAGAAAGAGCTTAAAAAACAGAAAATTGGAAACCGATAAGACTAGGAAATAAGAAGAAAGGAATCGAAACAGCGTGCTTGGCTTTTGCAGACGATCTCGCCATACTAACAGATGAAGAAGACAAAGCAATTAAACAAATAGAAACACTAGCGGAATGTGCACAAAAGGTAGGACTACAGATATCATATGAAAAGACTAAATTTATGTGCACGAAACTAAACATACCTAACCTAAACACCAAATACGGCAAAATCAATAGAGTAACCCAATTTAAGTATCTAGGAGAGATGATAGAGCCAACAGGCAGGGAGAAAATGGCACAAAAAATAAGAATACAGAAGATGAAGAGAGCACTAGGGAAAACAAAAGATATATACAACAAAAAATGCATTTCAATATACACAAAAGTCAGACACTACAACACAGTTATCAAACCGGAAACACTTTACGCAAGCGAAACACTAACATTGCACCTGAAGGGGGACCTCGAAGACATACTGAAAGAAGAACGGAAAATAATGAGAAAAATCCTAGGACCAAAACACACGGATGAAGGTTACAGACTTCAACCAAGAAAAATAACAGAAAAACTTTCAAATATAGCAGAAGATATGAGAAAACGTAGACTACAATTCTATGGACACATGTACAGACTACCAGAACACAGACTAACAAAACAGATTCTAACCTTCATACATGGGAAGAAAACAGGAGCACCATGGCTTACACAGGTCAAACAGGACATGAAGAATGCACAGATCGAAGAAATAGACATAGCTGACAGAAACAAGTACAGGAACAGAATTGCGAAGTGGAAGCCAGAACCAGAGAATGAGAAGAAAAAAAGAGACATGCCTAAATGGACAGAAGAAAGAAAGAGAGCATTCAGTGAAAAGATGAAGAAATGGTGGGCAAACAAGAAGAACACGAAGCTGAATTGATGTATTGCTTTGCGTGATCCAACAGGGTCTATACGCACATAATAATAATAATAATATCATGCACATAGGTACATTTAAATAGTGTCAACTCTTAATAAAAATACCTAACATAACTATTTTAAAACAAGTGTCCATATATGTATTTAATTGTTTTGTGAACAGAGGTGGAAAAACTCATCTAATGAATAAATTGGTTTATTCATTATAAATTCCTTGAGTTTTTTTAAGTTTATCAATATTATTTTCATATTTGATGTTATCGGGCAAATATTTTAAAAATGTTTGACCTAAATATGTTGTTTTTTTTCGAAAAATTTTAATCTGTGTTGACCTGACATTATTTCACTCTTATATCTTGTATTGTATTTATGATATAAAAGGGGTTTTGAATTTGCCTCATTTTTGAAAATTAATATACAGTCAAAGATGTACTGTCCATAAACTGTGAGTATTTTGAGATTTGCAAAGTGTTCTTTGGCTGATTCATCATATTTTAGTTTGAGTATAATTCTTATGGCCCTTTTTTGTTGTTTTAAGATTCTGTCCAAATTTCTAAGATCTTAGTAGCCCAAAAAACACAAAGACCAAAGCTGATGTGAGAGTGGATATAGGCAAAATAAATATGCCTTAATGTTTCCACTCCACAGTAGAATGATATTTTTAAGTGCGTAGATCCCAGAGTTAATTTTTTTTAAGACCCTATCAACATGCCCATCCCAATTTAAATTATGATCGACTGTGAGACCAAGAAAGCATATGCTTTTCTTCTCAATAACCTGTGATCCAGACATAATGATTGGCTATTCAGTTTTTTGTTTTGGGCTGTTTTGAATTTAATAAAGTTAGTTTTTAGTGTGTTTAGTAATAAATTATGATTGTTTAAGTAATCGTTAATATTTGCCAGTTCCACAAAAGACTGTACTTTTATTTGTTCTAATATGTTTGACGTTTTTTTTAGATTTGAATCATCAGCGTAGAGATAAAGTTGATCGTTGTTTTTATAGGTTAGAACATTATTTATATCTTTCAGATAGATTAAAAGAGCAGGGGCCCTAATATCGATCCCTGTGGGACACCATATTTTACTGGTTGTAGATCTGAAGCTACATGAATTAGTTTGTTACTTGGTGTCATATGTTTTATTTCCACATATTGATACCTATCCAATAGGAATGTGTTAAACCAATTTAGAGATGTCTTTGATACACCAAGGTTTTTTAATTTTTCTAATAAAATGAAATGATTTACACTGTCAAAGGCTCTTGACAGGTTCATGAATATACCTGCTGTATGTTTGCCCTTATCACGGATTCAATTACCGATTCTAGGAAGGATACCGCAGCGGTTATGACTGATCTTCCAGACCTAAAACCATGCTGCATGTCATTCAGCAAATTATGTTGTTCTAGATAAGATGTTAATTGAAAACAAGCTATTTTTTTCAAATATTTTTGAAACTGATGGAAGCAGAACCACTGGCCAATAATTCGATATATTTTTAGCATTATCTTTTTTGTGGATTGGTATTATTTTTGCTATTTTGAGTTTACGGGGGAATATGCCAGAAATCAAAGAAGAATTAATGAGATGGCATGAAACTTTTGTTAAATGATGTCTTGCTCCCTTTAATACTGTAGTAGGCACTTCGTCAAAACCACTTGAATTTTTATTTTTTAAGCCAATAATAATTTGTTCCATCTCCTGCTCATTTACAGGCTTTAGATTGAAACTTACGTTAGGAGTGTTTTAGAAAATGCCTGTTCAAAATATAAATTGAATATTTTGTTAAAAACATTATATTTTACTTCAACAAGGGTTAAAAATACTTCTCCCCATGTTTCATTTTTTAAAAGGTTTGAAAAGTATGTGATATTTTGTGGAGAAAATTTACGTATCTCTTGCTTTGTCATTTTGTTGGTGGTACTTGTATCCGAATTGAGATTATTGAAAGTTAGAATTTGTCCATCATGGTCTAATAAACAGGTTACTATACCTTCTATTAAAATGTTATAACTTCTTATGTTTTTTATTAAAAAGTTATCTATGGCCGATTTGGAATTTTCTGTTATTCTTGTTGGAAATGTGACTAAATATCTCATGTTATGGCTTTTTTTAGCGTCCCTCAAAGTCCAACCCCTCGTCCACGTCGTGAGGGACGGGCAACGGCATGAAGTATGGGAAGGCCTGTAAGAGCGATGCCAGTGGGGACCTCGTGTGCCCTGGTACCTCCAAGGTTGCTGGTAAGGTCTTACGGGAACCCTGAAAAATGACGGCTAACGGGGCTCTGGTGAAGCTGTGTTATGCCCAGCAAGCCAACAGTGGATTTTCAAATGCTTTCAAGAATAAAAATAGGCCTCGGAATGATGGGAAAAATGGAACGGACCGGAAAAGTTTAAGGTTACGATTCGGAACATTAAATATACTTACGCTAACGAATAAGATAGAAGAATTAGTAGATGTAATGAAGGATAGGAGTTTAGATGTGCTTGGTTTGAGTGAAACAAAGTGGAGAGGATGTGGGGAGAAGGAATTACGTGATGGATACAAACTTTTTTGGAGTGGAAATAGGAGAGGAAGGAATGGTGTTGCATTCATAGGAAATAAGAAAATTAAGGAAAGAATTGAGGAGGTGAAGTATGTATCAGATAGATTGATCAGTATGACAATTAAAATGAAGACAGAGAAGTGTGTTATAATGCAAGTGTATGCACCACAAGTGGGATGCACAGACCAAGAGAAAGAGGATTTTGAGGTGGAATTAGAAGAGCATTTAGAAAATGTTAACATCTTAATGGGAGATCTAAATGCTAAAGTGGGTAGGGATAGGAGAGGATATGAAGAGGTGTTGGGGGCTTTTGGATATGGACCACGGAATGGAGAAGGCGAACGGTTGTTGGACTTGTGTACAAGAAATGGTTTAGCGATAGGGAACAGTAGATTCCAAAAAAGGGAGAGTCATGTTGTCACAAGATATAGCTGGGATGGAAATCAAAAAAGTGTCATTGATTACGTGATTGTAGATAAGCTTTGGGGAGAAAAGTTGACCGATGTAAAAGTGATACCAAGCGTAAACATGGAAGGAGATCACAGATTGTTAGTAGGAACCTTCAAATGGGTTAGTAGTTCAAAGGCGGAATTACTAGGATAAAAGACTGGAAGTTACAACAGAAAGAAGAGTTAGAGAAATTTCAAGTGTTAGTAGGAAAGAAATTACCAAAAAATGAAACTGGTAACGTTGAAGCAGAATGGGACAATTTTAAAAAAGTATTGGTAGGATCAGCTGAAGAAGTGTGTGGAAGAACAAGGGGTAAGAAGAAAGAAAAGACAACAGACTGGTGGAATAAAAGAACAATAGAGGTGGTAAGAGAAAAGAATGTAGCATTTAGGAAATGGTGGAAGAGTAGGAATCAAGAGGACAAACAGTCACATAATGAAAAGAGGCGTGAATGTAGCAAGATTATTTAAGAAGAGAAAAGGAAGTCGTGGAAATGGTTTACTAACAAACTAGAAACAGATATGGAAAGTAATAAAAAGATGTTTTATAAAATGATGAAAAACAAGAAGAGATCAACAGAAAGTGCGAAACACATGGAAGACGAAAGTGGAAGGCTGATTGAAAATGGAGAGGATATTAGAAAATTATGGAGACTACTTTGAAGATCTATTAAATTCGGGACTAAGAAGAGATGAGAGAGAGGAATTACAAAACAATAGCAAATTGTTGGAATTAGGAGAGATGACATGGGATGAGGTCGAAAATGCAGTGAAGGGGATGAAGAATAATAAATCAGCCGGACAAGATGAAGTCACAGTTGATATGATTAAAGCATTAGGCCCTATAGGGTTACATTGGTTGAAAAGGTTATTTATGTGTGTTTTGAAGGAGGGTAGAGTGCCAGAAGAGTGGGGAAGAGGAGACATAGTGACTTTGTTTAAGAAAGGTAGTAGGAAGAGATGTAAAAACTATAGAGGGATAACATTAATGTGTCAAGCGGCAAAGATTTTTGAAAAGGTGATTTTAAATAGTAGGAAATTACATTGAAGATCAGTTAAATGAGGAACAGCATGGTTTTCGGATAAATAGAAGTACAGTGGATTTAATTTTTGCAGTAAGACAGATAATAGAAAAGCATTGGGAATTTGATCAGAAAATAATTTGTGTTTTTATAGATATTGAAAAGGCATATGACTCAGTAAAAAGAAGTGCCATTTGGAATAGCTTAAGATGCATTGGTCTGGAAGAAAAGTACATTGAATGGATAAAGGAATTGTATAGAATCCACAAATGTCGAGTTAGGACGGTTGCAGGGTATACCAGATGGTTTGATATAAGGAAAGGACTGAAACAGGGAAGCGTTTTGTCACCAGTATTGTTTAATGTGGTAATGGAGATAATGTGGAGAGAAATTAAAGATGTTGGAGGAAATGTGAGAACTATGATGTTTGCGGATGACGTAATGTTATGGGGAAGAAATGAAGAAGAGTTACAAAGACAATTGGATAAATGGACAGAGGTTATGAGAGTGAGAGGACTACGAATAAGTAAGGAAAAGAGTGAAGTGATGGTGATTGGAAGAGATGGGGAGCTGGAAAGACCTTTAAAAGTAGAAGGGAAGCCGCTTAAGATGGTCGAAAATTTTACATAATTAGGTACGGTGTTTTCAAATGATGGAAGAATGGCGCAAGAGGTGACGGCGAGACTGGGGAAAGGGGCAGGATTTTACCAAAGTATTAGACATCTAGTATGGGATAAGGATATACCAAAGAAAGCTAAAGTTACCATGTACAAAACGTACTATACACCGATAGTTACCTATGGTGCAGAAGTTTGGAATATAACGGAGAGGGAATGGAGTAGGATGCAGGCAGGTGAAATGAAGTTTATAAGAGGGATTAAAGGTAAAACAAGATTAGACAGAATGAGAAATGAAGAGCTGAGAAGAGGAATAGTTGAAGAGAGTTTGAGAGAAAAGGTAGAGAAGTCGAGATTGAGATGGTTCGGCCACGTAAAAAGAATGGAAGATGTAAGAATCCCAAGAAGGATGAGTGAAATCCAAATGAATGAAAGAAGACCTAGAGGAAGACCCAGAAGAAGGTGGATCGACGAGGTGAAACGGGATGTGGAAGCAAGAGGTATACAATGGGGGTATGTGGAGGAAGAATCATTGTGGAGGGACAGAAGAAGATGGAGAGGCCTAGTGAATACCCAGACCCGAAGATAATCGGAACGGGACAGGATATGTATGTATGGCTTTTTAGCATATGTTTTAAACATTTACACTTATCATCATTTTTTTAAAACGTCAATATTTATGTCCCCTCCAATTATTATGTTTGTGAATTTTTTATTAAAAAAGTCAACAAAAATGCTTAATATGTCTAAGAAAATTTGATAGTCTGAACTTGGAGCTCTATAAACACCAACTACTATGAACTTAAAATTACATTTTACATAACTATGGGCACAAAGTTCAAATTGGTTATCCTCTATTAACCTATTTGACAATGATTGGGGTATGTCCACCTGTTTCCCCTCAAGGCCCATCCTGGACATAATCATGACACCACCTTTAATTGAATTTTGTCTCGAGAAAAAAAGAGTTAATTTTGTAGTTATTTATATTCATGCGTGTTATTTTCTCCGGTTTCATATCATGTTCTGTTAATATTATTAAATGCAGATTTAATTTGTCTGTTGTAATTTCTAATTGCTCAATTCTTGATCCTTAATGATGTATATTTTGGTGAAAGATTTTAATAGATTTTTATTTTGTCCTATCTGATTGTTGGTTGTGTCATGTTTACCAAGTTTAAAGAGGAAACATATGGCTGCATCACATGCTGCTTAGATTATTAAAATGACCGTCCTCTCTTGTGTTAGATGATTCACTAAGTTTAGTTACTTCTGCATAAGACAATTCACCAGGTATTATAGAAGATGTTAGAATTACGTTGTTACTCTCCCTAGAGCTGCGTGCCAGGTTTGACATACTGACTGTTCTTTTTGGGCTGTTCTTTTGATTTTCTGAGTAAGTAATATTTACTGGATGGTTTTGATATTCAGAAGAAATCTCATATTGTCGATTTCTAATAAATTCTTTATGTGACATTCCGTTTCTAAGTTGTCTGAAAAACCGCTCACTGTAAGTCACAATATCAACCAAAGCACGAGTGACCAGATGAAACTTCACTATATTTTTTGCGAAGAGGCTAATCAAAATGTTGTCTCTTACACAGCCCATGGGAGAGCAGATTAACCGTTTTATTTTTTTAGCGTCCTTAATCAAGTCTTTGAAAGCTGATTCATAATCAGGAATTTCAGGTTTATGGCAATATCTTGTTTTAGTCACTAACCCATACACAGTTGGACCGTCATGACTTTTTTGGCAGGTCAAGTGATCAGTAAGAAAGTCTGATGCCTCAGGTCTCCCAAAGCACTATCTAAAAATCAACGCTACACCTGCACTCATGTGTCTGCCATGTTCTATGTCTGCTGAGATGCAGTGAGCAAAAGCAATGTTTGAATTATTTCTAAAACAGTGTATCGTTTTCTATATTTGTGTCTTTTACAGTGATTTTTGGAGCCCGTGTATAATTTTGTTGCAGTGTTGTCATCGTGTGTAATGCAAGCATTGAACATAAAACTTCTTTCCCATGTTTACTCAAATGAAGTCCATGATTTGTAAAACACTGGCATGATATTAAGTTGTTTATCGGTACGAGAGATATTTTCCATGTGTTGTATCCAACTGCCAATTTTTTTGTTCAGATGTGCGATCCTTTGGTTTTGTGCAGGATGATCATATCTAAATGGTATAGCAGTGTGAATGATATTGGTGTTATTAACTGTCTTTGCTAGGTCTTGTAAAAGTCTGTGCAGGAGGTGATCTTCCTTTCCTACACTATTGGTTCCACCAACGATGATAATTGCATCATATTTATTGAATTTAGAAGTCAGAGCTGTATCTTTAACTTGTTCATATATGTATGATAATGGAGCTCCAGGGTAACATTGCCACTTATCACAGCCTCTGAGATATAAACTGCCTTTTGCAATTTAGCAACACATTGTTTTGCGTGGCTGTCTCCAAAAATATTAATTTTTGGTTTATACTTTTCTAACTTTAAAATGTTTGAAATGTTAGCAGATAGACGTCTGTGGTTCGACACCCTGTTCTTGAAGCAATTGAAAATTATTTGAACAGGGTAGAGTACTAATATCAATACTTTTTGGGAGAACACCACTTTTTACTTTAACCCATCCTGTAGCAGAGGTCCCGCCCTCATCTATTTCATTAGATTGGAGACTAGATTCCTCCAGGTTTGTTGTGCTGGGCGTTATAGCACTGTTAAGAGGTGTTCTATTTTGTTTTTGTTGAAACATCATTTCAATTATTGTTTCAGAAGTTAAATTTAAATACTGATTGTTATGTAGGAGCAAGGCAAGTAGTGCTCGTTTAGTCAAAACATCACTTTGTCTGATCGGAGGGAAGTATTCACCAATTTGTATTGACTGATGGCCCAATTTCCCATAGATAATACTTTGAACAATTATATCTGCAAACAATGTGGTATACACTCCACGGTCAACTGAGTTAGTCTGCTGAGGTACTGTCACTACTTTAACAGGCAGGGATTCTTTTGGACAAGAAAGATAAGTGGACAGTTTTCTTGTGATCCTCAAATCATGGTCATAGTTGTATAACCCACTAGGGTCAAAGTAGAAAAATGTGCTATGGCATTCAACGTAAAGCAGTAGACTCCAGTGAGAGCCTCCCACAACTTCAATACTAGGGGCATCACTCACTGGTATAACTATGTAATGTTTTCTTTCCAATTCCAAATTTACGAGCAAGTCCTCTGTGTCATCAAGGCACTTACAACAGAAGGGTTCATCAGCAAGGTTTCTTTCCCCAATATTTTGTTAGAAAGCAAGCTAAAATAATTCTGTATTGGATCATCAGTCAGCCATTTTGACTCCGGTACAGAAAAACACAAAGAAGCTCGATCATTTGTGTTTGTTGTTGTGTGAACAAACCTTTTTCAATTACAGGCGTATTCTTTATTTCAGGAGTTCTTTTGACTGAAAATCCATTGTTATTAGGTGTTAATTTAATTTGAGAGTGATTCAATGACTCCCTTGTCGATTTTGGTGTATTTTTTTAACTTGATGACAGTGGGACTGATTTTTTTTTCATTTTATTTTTACAGTCCTCTTCAAGTTCCTTAAGAGCCAAAATAAAGAGTTCATTTTGCATAACTTTTTCTTGGCATAACTCCTCTTTAGATTTACAGAAAAGTTGCAGTTCCTTTTCCTTACATTTACCAGTTTGTTGTGTACCAAAAAATAAGATATGGTAAATAAAGTTGGTTTTCCTTTCTTCAGTTTGCATGATTACAGCTGGCCAGGCTGCGTGCCCTCTTATTTTTGCAAATACATAGTCACCAGTTGTAAAATCATATTTTTTCCCACTGCAGGCCATTGCTTAAAATGACTAGGATTTAGTATATTCAGTAGTACTGTAGTCTAGCATTAAATTACACAATACTAGTTTACAATGAAAAATTGATTAAAATAGTTTACCTTATAAAACTCACAATGATTTAAATCTAAATAAATCCAATCAATACAGAAGCATGTACATGTTACTCCCTACAGCAAAATTATTTATTACTGTAACATTTGAGTTACAATACAGAAAATAAAACTAAAAGTGAGAACATAAGAATCTCAATTTCAAAATGCCCCACCAAGCTGAAAAACCAATAACTAGTACGATGATTTAACAATTTCTATCTATATATTAAAACCAATACAATTTATTAATGCAAAAAATTATTAGTTTTGAGGCTTGTTTACAAGCAATTAAAAAATTAACAGTTAATTAATTGGATATTTACATTGTAATGATGTCCAAATGTAGTTTATTTATTTATTTTACTTAGAATCAAACTTAATAACAAATTTAAATATTAAAGATACTAAATGTTAATATACTTATGGGTGGTTCAACTAGCTCACAATATTTAGTTTTTAAACCATTTCAGTTTGACAGGTAATCACTGAGTCAATAGGTAAGCTCTCAAGTTCAGATGACAGATGTTCATCAGCTGTTTTATTTGGTCGGTGGTGGAGGGGAATACACCTGTTCTGTTAATTTGCTACAGGAAATCACTGAACCAGTCAAAATCATGCCATTCCTCTTGTCATCCACCAAGATTTACAGTTTAAACATTAAAATATAAATCTTCACAGTTAATCAATCAATCAATCAAACTTTATTGCCAAATAATACAATTAGTACATGGGCAGGCGTCAATTATTCTAGTGAACAATACTGTACATAGAATACACACACACACACACACATATATATATATATATATATATATATATATATATATATATTACTAGAATTATAATTACAACATTAACTATTAATTATTTTGCAGAAACTCATTTATATTATAATATGCTCCACGCATAAGTAAGCCTTGAAATCTGGTTTTAAAAGGTTTTGCATCCATTTTAATTTTTAGTGGGGCTGGCAGAGAATTAAATAATTTAATACCATTCATTAATAAATGTTTTTTAAAAAAGGAGGTCCGGTGTTTAGGTATTGGTAGATTTGTTTTACTTTGGAGGTTGAAGCTATTGGAGCATTGAGATGGTTCCATTCTGAAAAGGTCATGGTTATTTATGACAAAACTTAGTGTTTGATATATATAAATGGATGGAAGTGTTAAAATATTGTGGTTTTTAAACCATTCTCTGCATGAATCGGTTCTTCTTAGTTTGAAGATGATCCTTACGGCTCTCTTCTGAAGTTTGAATAGTTGTTTAGTTCTACTGGTTTCAGAGCCCCAAATAGATATTCCATATGAGAGGTGTGGATAAACTATCCCATAATAAGCTGTCAGGAGATGACAAGACTCAAGCTGCGATGATAGAACTCTTAGTGCAAAAGTTCCTGAGCTCACCAAGCTTGCTACTCTATTTACATGGCTATTAAAGCGCAAGTCATCATCTATAAGCAACCCTAAGTACTTGACAGATTTAACAGGGCATATTAAAGAATCTCCTAAAGCATCCATTCCATGGTCACTCTCCTTTTCGGTAATAGAAAAATTTAAAATACTAGTTTTTTCCATGTTAACCACAAGTTTGTTTGAACTAAACCACTGAAGCAAACAATTCATTTCAATCGTAAGACTTTGACCCAGAAGGGGTTTACTTGGCACAATAATTGACACAGCTGTATCATCGGCAAAAAGGCTTATATCTGCCCTAGAAACGCCTGATTTTATGTCGTTTACAAACAGAAGAAAAAGTAAAGGACCAATAACTGATCCCTGAGGAACACCGTTTTTCATCTGTACTACATGAGAAAAGCTATGCCTAAGTACCCTTAATCTGTCAATATAAGGAATTGTAACATGCTGTTTCCTATTCATTAGGTAAGATCTTGTCCAAAAGAAAGGAACTCCTCTTACTCCAACACACTCCAATTTGTCCATCAGAATATCATGATTAACAAGATCAAACGCCTTGCTCAGGTCGACGAAGACTCCAGCTGCGCATAGACCCCTATCCAATGCAGAGACAATTTGGTTTATCAAGTGAAAGATTGCAGGAGATGTAGATCTATTTTTAAGAAATCCAAATTGATACTTGTAAATTAAATTATGATTTGACAAGAATTGCATCAACCTATTGCAGAATGCCTTTTCCATCACTTTAGAAAAAGTGGAGATCAAAGCAATTGGTCTGGAATTGTCTAGCTTCTCCTATGAACCTTTTTTATGCAATGGTTTAACTATGGAAGTTTTTAAAGCATCTGGAAAGCAACCTGTTTTAAATGAATGATTTAAAATGAAGCATAATGGTTTGACTAAGAAATCGTAGCAATCTTTCAAAAGTTTAGACGAAATGCCATCAAAACCAGCCGAATTCTTTGTTTTAAGTGACATAATTATGCTGATTACTTCGTTCACTGTAACAGGAGTTAACAAGAAAGACACTTTAAGCAAAGGAATGCTGCAAACATTCGAATGTGATACAAAAGGTGAAGGTACAGGAACGCGATCAGAAACAGTAGCAAAGTAGTTATTGAAAAGATTTGATACTAAATTGTAAATACAATAATGTTAATTTCTTTTTTTATAGTTTTTAGTTTTGCTTCTAACATACTAAACTTATTCGTAATGCTTCTTACATTCCAATTAATTAAGCTAAGGCTTTTGTTATTAGTAGGTGAAAAAAAGGAACATTCAAACTCGTGATAAATTGGCCATTTTGTATCTGGTTCAAAAGCTGGTAACATAAACTAACTTATTATACTTTTCAATAATTCAAATCTAAAATTAATATAAGTATTGCAACTATAATTCCTTTGAAAATACATCTTACTCGTTAAATAAACCAATTTAAACTATTTTGGCCAAGTCATCCTCATCAATAATTTTCAAGCAAATACTACCATCAGCCTTTCTTACAAATATTTTCCCTTCTCTACACCATGTGTACTTATAGTTTGCAGTTTTACATTTTTCTTTTGTTTTTTGAAGCAACATTTTGTTTTCCGGTGTTAGGTGTTCATTGATGTACAGATTAATACTAGGAAAGTTCTTATTTACATGCTTTGCGGTAAGTCCGTTGTTGTTCTTCCTCGCTGACCTGTATTTCTCCAGCCACGTAGTCTTGAGCACCCGTGAGTGGAACTGCACCACAATCTGCGGGGTCCTCTCCTTCCTAAAGGACGGGACGCGGTGGGCCACTGCGATGTCTCCACTCTTCACCTCCATGTCGATCGCCTTGCCCACGTCTTCTACTATTGATTGGACATTTTCTCCTGGCGTTTGTGGGATGCCCGATATTTCAATATTCGCGTTCCTCGAATATTGCTCCACGTTTTTCATTCTCACTTGGAGCTCCCTTACTTGTTTGGTCAGGATCCCATTGGCTTCCCGAAGTTGATCGTTTTCTTTTTTAATTTCCACGTACTGTTGGGTTATTGACTCCATATTCTTGTTGGATTGGTCAACCGCCTCTGATAAAAATTCTACAGACTGTTTGAATTCTTCAAACTGTTTCGAGTAGTTTTTTAGTTCGCCAAAGATTTCAACTTTTAATCCTTCCATCATTGAAACAAGAAATTATTTCGTAAGAGTAGAACTGGTGGTCGAGGTTTTACTGCTTCCCGCGGAAGACGTATTCTTTCCTTTCTTAAACTCTTCACAGTACCAGTCCTTTTTAGCTGCACGCGTTTTCATTTAGTCTGACTGCAAGGATACGCACTTTATGTGGTACTGTTGTCCACATTCTCCCGCACATATAACACTTTCCGCATTTTTCTCACAAGCTACATTACATACACTACAGATGCCTGCCATAATAATCACGTTAACTACAACGCTATATAATTTTGAATAAAGTTTGCAATATACGACCTGCCTACACGGCACGTGGCAAACTAGACCTTGAACTCGGCACAAACACCGCACATCTGCTCGGCACAAGTGACTGATAACGACTGTATGTGATGACATGGTTAACTACATAATGGAGTATTATAATATTTCATGCTTTTTAGATCACAAACTAAATATGAACACTTTTCTTAGTTTCATTTCACGACATCTTCCTATAGGCATTAGTGCATCAGTAGCAACAGCTAATAACATACAAAATGGAGACGATTTAGAAACTTACTTAAAACAATTAAATAATGTAGGAAAAACTCAGTTTGAATCTAATAACAGGTCACCTAGAAGACAATATGAGTATAACAATAGACAAACAAATGCTAAAACATATGCTAGTGAAAATTCAATTAATAACAATCACAGTGCGTTAAGAGAAAACAAGGAAGTTACTAGACATAGGGAAAACAATACTGACAGACGAGGAAATTATCGAGGTAATTTCAGAGGAACATATAGAGGTTCTAGTAGAGGACAAAGTAATAGCTACCACAACAGTAGGGAAGACGTTAGGAATGAATGAATATTACAGCAAAACACAAACACACATAGGGAAAATAAACAATATCAATGCAATATAGAACAGATAAGAGAGAAACCAATATTTTTAAATCATGAATTAGTAGGAGATAGTCAGTTAAGCAGATTTGCTCAAAATATGTTAAACAAAACACCAGTGTTTGTGTTAAATAAAAGAAGAATAGGACTTTGTGTCAGTGGACAAAATATTCCTGAATTAAGAAATGAACTTAAACTAAATAAAGACAATCTAAATGACAAACTTATTATCATGATAGGTACCAATGATTTCTTGCAGGGAGTACCAGTTAAATATATAGTAAATGAATACAAAACCATGATACAAGAATTATCTAGTTGGAATAAAGATTTAATTTTATTAACATTACCACCAATTCCAAAACTTGCAAAAAATGACTCTTTTCACTTTCATAAACTAAATGTATTCAATGACTTCATAAACTCTCTAAATAATGACAATAACATTAGAGTGATAAATATATCTCTTGAATTTATGGACCCAGAATATAAAAATAGATGTAATATTGATTTATTTGAAAGAGACATTTTTTCAAGAGGCATAAAAAACCTGACTTCATTCATGTCAATAAGAAAGGATTTTCTATAATTCACCAAGTAATAAATGACTTTATTAAACAAAGGCAGTCAGACAAAGGAAATAAAGTTAAAGTTAACACTAATGAAATATTTTTACATGAAGATTTAAACAATGAACTAACTAATGAAGACAACTTTCATTAAATGCCTATTAAAGGGTTAACTCACTTTTTACCAGAAATAAATGTAAAGATAGGACATAAAGAATATAGATGCATAGTAGATTCAGGTTCAGAGGGTACTATTATTAGTCAAGACATATATGAGGAAATAAAAAATAATGTAGATTATAAAATACCACAACTACCAGTAAGTAATTTACAGATTATAGGAGTCACTGGTGTTAGATCAAAGAAAATAAATTATCAAGCACAAATAGACTTTGAAATAAATAATCAAATAATTCCAATAACATGCTTAGTAGTAAAAGAAATCCAGGCAGGAATTATTTTAGGATGCGATTGTTTTATGGAAAAACTAGCTAAAATAGATTTTGAAAAGAAATGTTTAGAAATTAAAATAAATGACAGAAAGTTAATATTACCATTTTTCCCTAGAAACAAATTAAATATGGTAAATGGATTAAGAGTAATACAAGTAGGACACATTACATGTCATGAAGGTAAACAAGAATTGAACAAAATAACTGATGAATTAATGAATATGCTAGATGACAATCAACATGTAAAGACACACAACTTAACACCAACTGAGGACTTACATAAAGGTTTAGATAAAAATAAGGACATAATAATAACTAGAATAAATAAAGTAAACATAGATAACCAAGATACATCAAATCAAATAAAAGGATTAGACCTAATAAATAATGAAAATAATTTTGAAAAACAAATAGATATGAAACTACAAGAAATAGTTAATGAAACTAACTTTCAAAACAAAGAACAAATAGAAATGTTAAAAAAGGTTTTAATAAAAAATAAACTAGTGTTCTCGGACAACCCCCGTTGTATAAAAAACCATGTTGCAAAACTAAATGTCAAATGCGAAGTACCATTTATAGGAAAACCATATCCGGTACCTTTTAACAAAAGAAAAGCAGTCGAAGCCGAGTTAGAAAGAATGTTAAAATTAAATGTAATAGAAGAGTCAAGTAGCCCATACTCAAACCCTTTAGTATGTGTTATAAAAAAGGACCTAACTATAAGAGCTTGTTTAGACAGTAGAAAGCTAAATTAATACCTTATTGCGGATAGACAGAGTACTGAATTAACTGAAGAAATATTTCAAAAATTTATAGGTGCAAAATATTTCACAGTACCATGTTGCAAAACTAAATGTCAAATGCGAAGTACCATTTATAGGAAAACCATATCCGGTACCTTTTAACAAAAGAAAAGCAGTCGAAGCCGAGTTAGAAAGAATGTTAAAATTAAATGTAATAGAAGAGTCAAGTAGCCCATACTCAAACCCTTTAGTATGTGTTATAAAAAAGGACCTAACTATAAGAGCTTGTTTAGACAGTAGAAAGCTAAATTAATACCTTATTGCGGATAGACAGAGTACTGAATTAACTGAAGAAATATTTCAAAAATTTATAGGTGCAAAATATTTCACAGTATTAGATTTATCACAAGGATTTTGGCAAGTAAAACTTGACCAAGAATCAAGAAAATATGTCGCTTTTACTTTTGGAGGAAAAACTACCAATTTAAAAGAGTTCCATTTGGACTAAAAGTAAGCACAGCCCTTTTCACTAAAGCACTACAGAAAGTTTTGGGTAATGAATTTTCTGAATTTCTAACACAATATGTAGATGATCTATTAATCACTAGTAATGACTCATTTGAACAACATATTGAACACATTGACAGAGTACTAACAAAGCTAAGGGAAGGAGGTGTCACAATTAAACTTAAGAAATCAGAGATTCTAAAAAAGGAGGTTGAATTTCTAGGATTCATTTTAAGTGAAGAAGGAATAAAAATGGATGGGGAGAAAATAAAAAATTTTAGAACACCAAAGGGATTGAAGGAATTACAAAGTTTTTTAGGCCTATGTAACTATTACAGACAGTTTCAGAAAAACTATGCAAAACTAACTAGCAAATCTAGCCATATTCTTAGCTCGAAAAAATCTTGGAAATGGGGTTTGGAGGAAAATGAAGCCTTTAATGAAATAAAAAATGCATTTTAAAATTCATTACTTTTACACCATCCTAACTGGAATAAACCTTTTTATATAAACACAGATGCATCTGACATTTGCGTATCAGCCATTTTATACCAAATAAATGACAATGGTGAGGAAGAAGTAATTTATTTTGGAAGTAGGTCCCTTCTTGAAATAGAAAAATCTTATAGTGTGACAGAAAAAGAATTGCTAGCAATAGTATTTGCGTGTAAAAAATTTAGGAGTTATCTGATAGGTCATTTTGAAATTATCATTAGATCTGACCACAAAGCCTTATCATTCCTAAAAAGTTGCAAGTTAACACATGGTCGTCTATTAAGATGGAGTCTTGTACTACAAGAATACAATCTAACAATACAATACGTTAAAGGAAAAGACAACATACCAGCAGACATACTGTCCAGAACAAACAATGAAGAATACCAAGAAAATAGGGAAAAATATAATTTAAAGGTTTTAACTGACAAAATAAATGTTGACGTACCAGACCAGAGTATAAAATTGCAATTAACGAAACAAAAAAAACGGTTTAACTTGAACAGTATTGATAAAGCCAAAAACAAGTGTAAAAAAGCTTGGAAAGTAATAAACTCTGTTGCTAAAAATGGCAAGAAGGAAGAAATAGCCATCTCTCCAAATGATTTCAATAATTTCTGCGTGCAATCAGTTCAAGAAATTTGTGATAGCATGATCAAGCCTTTCGCCACTCCTCTAGAATTGTTAAATTTTCAAAATGAGAAACTTTGCCCAACTACCTTTAACTTCAATGAAATTACCTGTGATTTAGTGTTGGATATTGTTAAAAAAATTAAATCTTCAGACAGTGTAGATATTTATGGTTTATCTAGTAATATTATTAAAAAAGTAATTGATTGTGTAGTAGATCCACTAGTTTATTTGATAAATAGATGTCTCAATGATATATATTTCCAAGTGCATTAAAACTGTCAAGAGTAGTTCCTATATATAAAAAAAGAGATAAATCTTGCCCTGCTAGCTATAGACCAATTTCTCTCACTCCTATATTTTCTAAGATCATTGAACATATTATTAATTCACAGTTTTGTAGTTATTTAAGCCAAAATGATATAATCTGTCAGGAACAATTTGGATTTATCAAGGGTAAATCTACTGTCGATGCCATGGATTCGCTTGTTAAAAAGGTTTTGCACACTTTTGAAAACAAGGGCTTTTTATTCGGGCTACTTTCTGTGACTTGAGTAAAGCCTTTGATTGTGAAGATCATGATGTTCTCTTAGATAAGTTAAGTTACTATGGGGTATCTGACAAAGGTATGTCGCTGCTTAGATCATTCCTAGTTAACCGCAAACAAATTGTATGTATAGGTTACGACAGGTCTGACACGATCAATCTTAATTTTGGTGTACCGCAGGGTTCTGTGTTGGGTCCTCTGCTATTTATTTTAATGATCAATGACTTACCACAATTCTTAAATACTCAAACAATATTATACGCAGATGATACAACCTTCCTAAATTGTAGTTCTGATTTTAATGAATTGACAAATTTAACTCAAGAAACTATCACACAGCCTTCAATTTGGTTTAGAGCTAATGGACTTTCACTTAATGACAGTAAAACTCAACAAATGTATTTTGGGCTTAGAGATTTACCAATTAAAAATTGTATAGATAGTGTTAAATTTTTAGGTTTACATTTAGATTCAAAGTTAACTTGGGAATCACACGTCAATTATATTTCTATAAAGCTGTCTAGGGTTATATATCTCTTAAGAAAACTGAAAGATTGTGTGCCAGATAATTATGTGAGATCAGCATAATTTGCATTTTTTCAAAGTATAATCTCATATGGTCTATTGCTTTGGGGAAATAGTGTACATGTCCATCGAATTCTTATTGAGCAAAAAAAATAATTAGGATTATAACAGATTCTCACAAATTAGATCACTGTAAGCCATTATTTGTCCAGTTACACTAGGTTCATTTTCGCATGGCACCTAAGGGATTAGCGACCCTTACACACACAAGCTCACAGTCGGAGCGGCCCGGGTCCGCCCCCACCCCCTCGGCAGGTAGGCCTGGCCGGCTCTTCTACTGGACCTGTTGTGTGTGATTGCTAATTAGTAAATAAAATAATAATTAATCATTTGTAACTGTGTAGTTGCAAGCTTTGTGAATTTCTAAGAAAAATGAGTCCAAACACGGTCCAATTACGATAATGTGTAATGTTTAAACAAGACTCATAAGAATGGCACAGGCACATCCAATATATTTATATGTTTATATGTAGTAAATGTTTTTTTTAAAACATGTAGTATTAATTAATTGATTCAACCAAAAAGAAAGGAAAACTATTAATGGGACAGCTTAAATTTTGTTGTGTTAATATTTTATAAATGTGAGAAATGAGGGAAGTGAGGGAAAAAGAAAATACCCACGTTACAGCAAAAATATGAACGCAGAAAATTAAAAAATAAATAAATACTTCTAGAGAAATCGTAAAATATTATTACTTGCCCTCCATAAAAATACAATATATGAAACGAATAAGATGGGTAGGCCCGGGGGTGAGCCGGTTCCTCCGATGATTCAACCAAGGAGATATTTTGTGTGCTAGGCTCATTGCGGAATTCATCGAACATCCCTATGACCTATGACTCACTTCCTGTGACTAATGGCGTAGTCAAAACCACCACTACTGTTGGTTGTACAGCTCAGTCTTCCCTCAGTATCCGTGACACCGCGACTTCCTTTACTATTCTGTGCGTTGAAGTTTTTAGTTTAGTGATGGCTTCAAATTCGAAGCAAGTGCTGCATTCGCAAGCACGAACGGTTGTGGCTTCGGTTATTCAATATTTTTATAAGGAAAAAAACAATTTTGGACCTCTGCTAGATGTAAGAAAAGTATTGGAGCGTGTTTCAGCAGCGTGTAATATATCAAAACGAACCGTCACCCGGATAAATGCGGAACTAAAATCAGTGCTACAAGATGCGACCGATGAAGAAGACAGTGAGTCAAGAGGCTTCTGCTTCGAAGAAAATAAAAATATGTACGCCAAAGAAAACACCAGGAGGACCAAAACGGACCAAGAAAGTGACGAGCCTCGACGATTTTGGGAAATCGGCGGTCAGACGGCACATTCTACAATATTACGAGCGGAAGGAAATACCAACACTGAAGAAACTGCAAGAGTCATTGAAGTCTGCGGGTCTGTTTAACGGCTGTAAAACATCTTTGTACAAGCTTGTGTGTGATATGGGATTCTCCTAAAAGAAGTTCGATCACAGGAAAGTTTTAATGGAAAAGCCTACAATCGCTTTGTTAAGGTGCCAGTTCTTAAGAAAAATAAAAAGCGTAAATCTTGAGAATGTCATATTTCTGGACGAAACGTGGTTGAATGAAAACATTCATCAACCTAAAGGCTGGACCGACGGCTCTATCAAGGGGACGTTGAAAGCTCCCTTGGGTAAGGGCAAAAGGCTTATAATTTGCCACGCTGGAAGCCAAAAAGGATGGATTGGTGCTCCCCCTCTAGTGTTCGAGTCGAAGAAGACAGGCGACTACCATGAAGACATGGACCACGTCGTTTTTGAAGAATGGTTTTTTAATACTCTACTTCCTGCTGTACCCCCTGCAAGCATCATAGTAATGGACAACGCCCCATACCACTCTAGGAAAATAGACAAACCTCCTAAATCTAGTTCGACGAAAGCTGTAATGATCAACTGGCTAAACCAGAAAAAGATCCCGTTCTCCACAGACCTGTTAAAGCCAGAAATATACAATTTAGTGAAACTGCACAAGCCTCCTATGGGGAAAATATGTCCAGCACGTCAAGAAGACCATGGATGCAGACTGGGAGAGTGAAGGGCTACACGACGTAAGTGTTCAGCAGTTTATAATCAGTTTATGTCCTGGAGATGAAAATGACACGGAAAGTGATTGTGATACTGAAGACTCAGACGACATTGGTTGCTACCCACTGCCTTAGGACACCAGGCAACTAGTACGAAAGTTTCAGGTATGTTAAAGTGTGTTAATAGTTGTTTTCTCTTCTCTATACGATAATATTGGACGTATGACTGTATTTGATATTATATATTTCAAGTAGGCCTACATCAAATACAGTAAATTAAACCGTAGCAATATTTAATAAAACTTCCATTAAAAATTAACATTTTATAAGATTGAATATGAAAAACAACTTAATTATATGAATTGATTTTTATGTAATATTTTAATGTGTTTGTTTGGAAAAATGTTTAATTTGATGGACTTGTACTAACCTAAGATTTATTTGCTATTGATTTGGGTTTTTGTTTTGGTGCACTATTTTGTTAATTATTTTATGAGTACAACAAACCTTCGTAAACAAACCTTATTTGTTAAACGTTAAAATTACTAGAAACTTTAGCTTATTTGTTGTAAATAATACATATCAAATCACATTTATTGTTATTTTAACATATATTTATATTATTTGTTGTTTATAGTTATACTTATCAACTGAAAATTAATGTATTGTGTGTACAGGGTGTCTTAAAAGTCCCACCCCCCCCTATTAACTTTCTTATGAATACAGATAAAGTGATTTACTTCTGAGAATGTTTATATGACCAACTAAGGAGTTTTTTTATGTATGCAAATTTTTTACACCCCCTCTCAAAAGGGGGTAGTTTGGGGGTGTCAAAATTTTTAAATAGAAACCCCTATCAAATGACACATCATTTTAAAGGTAATATTAAAAGAAGAAGAATGGCGGAAATTAGAGGTCTCTACCATTAGTCTATCAAATTTGGTGGCAGTTTAAAGTTGGAATTATTTCATAAAACCCCCGCAGCTTATGTTACATTTAAAATTGTTATAAGGCAGACAAAACATTCACCCACCAGTTAGTTTTGAAAACTGATGACACCTAGTCGTAAAACAAGTTATTACAAGAATCAACAAACACCAAAAACCACAAATAACATAGCATTTATTTGGTTTTGGTTTGTCTGACCAAAGTCCAGTAGGGCAACCTGGGAATACCAGTGGCTCCTTCCTTATCTCTTATTAGGTTACTAGTTAGTAGGTGTAACACTTTCAGTTCAGTTACTGTGTTAAATTTCTTTTTATTCGTATTTAATAAAAATGGCTCGGTCAAATGAAGATAAAGTAGAGATGATATTGTTCTATGGGGAAGCTAGGACAAATGTTCATGAAGCAGTTCGTTTATTTAATGCTGCCTATCCGGATAGACCAGTAGACAGGGCATACATTAGACGTTTAGTAAACAAATTCTCAACAAACTTTAGTGTCAAAGATGCACTACGATCAGGGCGCCCTGCCATTGCGACAGAAGAGATCCAAATTCAAGTTTTAGCAAATTATGCTGCAAACCCACATGAATCTCTGCGGTCCACTGCCCTTGATGTTGGAATTTCAAAAGATACTGTTCACAAAGTGTTAAAGCGTCACAAGTTCCACCCGTACAAAGTACAGTTAAATCAAGAATTAAATGAAGACGACCCTCACCGAAGACTTCAGTTTTGTGAGCAAATGTTGCAGAAGATTGAAGAGAATAATAATTTAATATCACAGATATGTTTTAGTGATGAAGCATAATTCTCTTTGCATGGGACAGTCAATCGGCACAACTGCCGTTATTGGGCAAACAGTAACCCCCACTGGATGGTTGAAGCCCATACGCAACAGCCACAAAAATTAAATGTATGGGCTGGAATTTTGGGAAACTCTGTTATTGGGCCATTCTTTATTGATGGTAATTTAACTGTTGTTAAATACTTGGACATGTTACGGAACGGCATTGTCCCAGCAATAAATGAGGTAGTACAAGGTACTTATGAGCCTGTATTTCAGCAAGATGGTGCTCCTCCACATTACAATATGCTTGTCCGGACATTCCTAGACCAAACGTTTCCCGATAGATGGATAGGTCGACGTGGCACTTTGGTAGAGTGGCCGGCACGTTCACCTGACCTTTCACCTCTGGATTTTTTCTTTTGGGGTTTCCTCAAAAGTAAAGTTTACGACACAAAGCCCGCAAACCTCGATGAATTAAGGACAAGAATCGAAGAGGTCTGCCACCTTATCACGCCTGAAATCTTACAAAATGTGAGACGTGGTTTTCAATCCAGGCTTTTTTACTGTCAAGAAGTTCATGGCAGCCATTTCGAGCATCTCATCTGAGTAAAATTGAGGTGAGAGTTCAGCATTTTGACCATTTTTCCCGTTCTAAAATTACTTAGGGGGTTTTATGAAATAATTCCAACTTTAAACTGCCACCAAATTTGATAGACTAATGTTAGAGACCTCTAATTTCCGCCATTCTTCTTCTTTTAATATTACCTTTAAAATGATGTGTCATTTGATAGGGGTTTCTATTTAAATATTTTGACTTACCCCCAAACTACCCCCTTTTGAGAGGGGGTGTAAAAAATTTGTATACATAAATAAACTCCTTAGTTGGTCATATAAACATTCCCAGAAGTAAATCACTTTATCCGTATTCATAAGAAAGTTAATAGGGGGGGGTGGGACTTTTAAGACACCCTGTATATCTTTATTCTAAATTAATATTCTTGTCAATACCCTACACAAGAACAAGTCTTAAATTCTATTGAACATATGGTATATATTGTCGATATTTTAAATGGAGTATACATTAGTGTATTCATTATATATTTAGATGCACATAAAATGTAAGTGTCGACTGAACATTAATGAACTATGTAAATATTTTTCTTCTTAATTTATAGTTTTGTCAATGCCTTGCAAAAGAATAAATCTCAAATTCTATTGAACATATTGCATATATTGTCAATCTATGAAATAAAATATCAAATAGTGTATTGATTATATGTTAATATAGTGTAAAGATGTACATAATATGTTGGTGTTTTTTTACATATTTAATAGCTAAAATTATACTTGTTTAGTAAAGCAGTTTTGGGTTTCATTTTCACCCACCAACATCACTTGAATTTCTAATTAGAACTATGATGTACTGTTTGGACTCATTTTTCTTGGAATCTATCGCTGAATACGAAAATTATATTCTATTTAAGTCAATGGCTGGTAATAGCATGTTGTCATTTGTAACTGCAGTATGAAGCGGTGTACCTGTACCGGCGGTCAGGGGCGAGGGGCGAGGGTGCCCGTGAGTGCGCGTGCGAGAGCGAGGCCTCTCACTAATCCCTTAGGTGCCATGCGAAAATGAACGGAGTGTAGGTTGTCTCACCATAGTTAATCTTTATATTTATCATGTTTTACTTTATACAAAAACCAATCTGCCATGTCATGCCTTAAAAAAAGATATACATAAACACAATACCAGACAAAGTAATAAAATTAATGTACCATTCCATAGATTGTCCAAGTCACTAAATAGTTATGAAGTATTAGGTTTTAAAATCTTCAATGATTTACCCTCAGAGCTTACTGAGTTGCCTTTTAATGTATTTAAATGCAAATTGTACACTTGCTTAGATAACAACCCTTTTTACTCTGTAACTGAATTTTTTGATTGTCAAATATATGTGTAATTTCGGGTTATTTTACTTGGTTTTTATTTTGTAATATAATGCACTGAAATGTAAATAGTATGTAAGTTTAGACTGAAGTTTCTGACTTTGTCTATTACTGTAATGGTTTAATAACAATAAAATATTTATTTATTTATTAAAAAAAAAAAAAAAAAAAAAAATAGTGAAAGACATCTGCTTTCAGTAGATATTAGGTAAGTAATATATTCATAAAGTTTTAAAACTTATTCATGATTAAAATCACAGTTTATTTATTTTTCTTAAAAACCATACTTTACCACACAAATATGTATACATTTCACTTTTAAATAAATAATATAACTTTAAAAAAATCAAATTTTAGCCAAGCCACAACTACATCACTAACACTCCTTTCAAAAGCCATATAGATCAAATCTACGGGCTTTTTTATGAAGTTTCACTTCATGATAAACATAATGATCTCCCTTTCTTACCCGAGAGTGAATGTCCACCACAATCCAAACAAAAGAAACTTCTTACAACTCTTCATCCTAAATTAAAATATATTTGCCATTATGTAAATTTGAAACAGGCATTACAATATGACCTTGTATTGAAAAAGATTCATCGTATTCTTCAATTTGAACAGTCGTGTTGGTTAAAAGGGTATATTGATTTAAACACAGAAAAACGTAAAAAGGCACAAAATGACTTTGAAAAAGATTTTTATAAATTAATGAATAAAAGTATGTTTGGTAAGACAATTGAAAACATAAGAAAGCGTATGCATTTAGAATTAGTTTCATCAGAAAGAAGGCTTAACCCTCTCTGCGTCCCACGCCGGAATTCTGGCGAATTAAAATAGCTTGTGTAGCGTCCGCGCCGGAATTCCGGCGGATTAAACATGTGCACAAACAAACAGCTGCTGAATGAGCTATTGACATCCGATTGAACTGATCAAGGTAGCATTGGACAGGGCGGAAACGTACGAATATTTGGAGCTACGATATGATAATTTTACGTTCGTATCTCGGCAACACTGACCCCAAACATCCCCACCTGTTGTCTGCCACATGATTAGTCTCGAGCATTCTGTTGATGTTTAAGTTTCGTAGCTGTGTTGTTCTTGTGATTATTTAGTGTGTGTTATTCATTGCGATGGCGGATGATTTTTATGGACGTTCTAGTGATCTTAGAGAACTAATTAATGAAGAGGATGGGAACATTGAAAGTGATATTACAGATGCTGAAGATTGGCCAGACAGTATTTCTTTTCGTGATTACTCATCGGGCAGTGGCGACGAGTATGAGCCAAACTTTGATGAAATTTCTTCTTCTGAATCGGATGATCCTGATAATGGAGGTAGGCCTAATACTATCCAGGGCAATACACCCACATTACCTTTACCACCTCCACAATTAAGTACTTGGATCAGGGTTTACCCACCTGAACCAGAAAGCAATGTTGGGAATAGGTTCCAAGTAAGACAGCCAGGAGTGAAAAATATGCCACCAAAAAATAGTAAACCTATTTGAATATTTTTACTTATTTTTCACAAATGCTGTATGGAATTACTTAGTCAGACACACAAATTACTATGCCCAGAACAAAATTAAAACTAAAAGAGACTCAGGAACAATGTCAACACATTCTAGGTTTACAAGATGGGTTGACGTAAATGTTTCTGACATAAAAAAATATTTTGCTTGTATTTTGAATATGGGAATAATTAGGCAAAAGAATCTACAAGCTTATTGGGACACTAGGCCCTCACAGATGATCAATTTTTTTCACAAAGTTATGTCCTACAATAAATTCATGATGATAAATTCTAACCTACATCTGACAATGGCCCCAACTCTCCGTCGTGGACAACCCAATTATGATCCCTGGGTGAAAATTAGATATTTATTAGACCATCTAAATAGAACATTCAAAATATATTTTACTGCTGATCAAAATGTTTGTATTGATGAATCCATAGTGGGCATGAAAAACCTGTGCTCATTCATACAATATATGCCTAATAAAAAACATGCCCGCTACGGAATAAAAAAATTTGAAGTTTGTGATAGCAAAACCAGTTACATATTACATGTTGAGCTTTACAGTGGCAGTGATTTTTTGAAAGGAAACCCAGCACCTTTTACTGAGAAAGTTATTTTAGAAATCATGCAAAAAGCTGGTTTGCTTGACAAGGGTCATCACCTTTTTACCGATAATTACTATACGAAAATTCCTCTGGCCGAGAAGCTTTTGAACCGTTCAACTTTTATTACTGGAACCATAAATAAAAGATCAAAATTTATTTGCAAGCAAGGCATTGAACAGAAACTAGGGTCCAGAGAAAGTGTTTATTTCAGGAAAGGGGAAATACTATTTGTTGGATTTCGACAAACTGCTACCAGGAAACCGGTTTTTCTCATCACAACTGCAGGCCATGCCGAAGATAAAAATATTAGAAGTAAAAAAGGCCAAGAAGGTGTCAAACCAGTAATAATTCACAATTACAACCAGTCAATGGGAGGAGTGGACAACTCTGACAAGTCCATTTATCATTTATCTTGTACACGGCCTACCCAAAAGTACTGGAAGAAACTTTTTCTAAATTTTGTCGACATGGCTCTATTCAATGCATTTGTTTTATATGCAAACAACACTGACCAACCAATTAATAGAAGGGACTTTACTGTAGATATAATTGAGGCCCTAGCAGAAAATGATGTTGTTCTGCCAATACCACAACCCGGCCCCCGCAGGTGATAACTCTCACAATCTGACACATCTACAAAAAAAAAATAAAAAAAAAAAAAAAAAGACCGTGTTTGTGTTGTATGCAAAAAAAAAGCACATATTGGTGCCCTGGATGTAATATTGGCATACACAAACACTGTTACCCTCTTTTGGACCATTTGCAGCTCTTCTGAATAAAATGTTTCAATGTGTACCGGGCTCAGTATATTGTAAATAATTTTCTTATTTTGTGTTTTTATGTAAATATGTAAATATTTCATTTTTATGTGATAAATTTAGAACATAATGGCTATTATGGAAATTTGAATAATATAAAATAAGTTATTGTCATATAAGTGGAAAGTTTAGTGAACTTTTTTTGTTGTTGATATTTTTGGATTCATTGGGTGAAAACAAAAGTACAAATTTTGGTAAGTGCTTATTTTAACTTTTTCTTATGTAAAATTTATTACTGATTACAATGATATGCTATAGTACATATATATTTCCGTATTTATATTTTTTGTAAAATTTAAACTAAATGCTTGCTAAACAGCAAAACAAGGCTGGACGTTCAAGAAGTTTTTAATGAGACGCTGGGAGGGTTAACAGACTAATTAACAACCCAACATTTTTGGATAGAATTATTTACGATGAATCTTTAAAAGCGCTGTTCAGTGCGCTAAGGAGGCAATTTACTTTGATAAGCCTATATACGTAGGATTTTCTGTCTTAGAACTAAGTAAAACTGTAATGTATGAATTTCACTATGACATAATGCTACCTAGATTTGGATCTAAAATAAGTACTCTCTATATGGATACTGATGCATTTTTTTACCAAATCTACACCGATTACTTTTATCAAGATTTAAAAAATGATTCAAAGTTTATGAAGTATTTCGATACTTCTATTACCCTACTGATCATATGTGTTATAACCCTGTTAATAAAAAGGTGTTGGGAAAATTTGAAGATGAGTGTAATAGCATAGTCATTGTTGAATTTATAGGTTTAAGACCAAAATTGTACTGTTTTAAAAACATAGCACCCTTAACACATTCCATGCGGGGGTATCACCGGTGATACCTGCCAGTTGCGCGCGCATGTCTGCAGTAACACCGGTGATACTTTCTACATTGCCATGGTAACCAACTCAGTGTTGCCTTCTTTGTTGTCGTAGAGGTTTCGTTTTTATACCAAATTGTAGGTTAGGTTTCAGCCTTTCTTGTGCTGTTGTTCGTTAGCGGTTCCCGCATGGCAGCCGGGTATCACCGGTGATACTAACTGCGCGTTGTGTTTTCTATGTACTAACGAGTTGTGTGTGGAGTGTTTTATTTATTTATGTATTATTTTTATTATAGTTTTATGTGTTGAATTGTATTATATTTAAAAAAAATGGATGACCCTATTCCTGGACCATCACACAGAGGACACACTGATGAGAATCTTGATGCAATTGATGAAGACGACCCCATACAACAGCTAGTTGATCAGGCATCTGAGGTTTCTGATTCTAGTGACAGCAACTCGGAATCGGAATATGAAGTATCTCCTCCGATTTGGTCCAATTCCACATCAGGTATGAGGCCTATTGAATTTATTAAAGAAGATACAATATTACTGCCGATTCCTGGAAATGGAACACCCATTGACTTTTTCAATTTATTGCTTGACGATGTTGTTCTTGAAAATATTTGCAAATATACAAATGACTATGCCCTGAATGTAGTATTTCTAAATAACGTAAACATTGAGCCTAAATCAAGAATAAATGCATGGAAAGATTTGCTGTTCCCGAGCTCAAGATATTTCTAGGGTTCTTATTTCATAGCGGTACCATAAGGCTCAATAGACTCCAGGACTATTGGAAAAAAGACTGGCTTTTCAATATCCAAAGTTTTGGTTTATCTTGTCTAGAGACACGTTTCAAAACATACTAAGGTGTTTATACTTTTCTGCACCTAATCCTGATGCAAACAAAAATCACACACTTGGAAAAATAAACATGATGGTGGATTATTTTAACAATAAAATGAGTTTGGTCTACTATCCTCAAAAGGAAATGTCATTAGATGAAGCAATGGTGCTTTGACGGGGGCGTCTACGATTCCGCCAATACATCAAGAATAAACGCCCTAAGTATGGTGTAAAAATCTACACACTTTCCAAACACCAAGGCTTTATTTTAAAATTTATTATTTATGCAGGCTCAGAAGACAAAATAGTAGGCGGTGTTGGTCACACGGAAAAAGTAGTTTTGTATCTCATGAATAGATACTTAGGTAAAGGCCCACTGTCTACATGGACAACTTTTACAACAGTTACAGCCTTGCCTCTAAATTACTTTTTTTTTTACTGTACAGAAACCTACTGTACAGGCACACTATGAGTCGACAGAAAGTATGTTCCAACAGAGGTCAAATCTGCACAACTAAAAGAGGGGGAGTCTATTGCTAGGTATAGTGATGGGGTAATGGTTGGTAAATGGCGGGATAAGAGGACAGTGGCCTATTTATCGACAGAACATGAAAACGAAATGAATGAATTCATTGACAAAAGGGGCAATCAAAAATGAAACCCCTTCCAATAATTAAATATAATGCCCATATGAGCGGGGTAGATAGGGCAGACCAAATGATGTCCTACTACCCTTGCGAACGCAAATGTCTAAGATGGTATAAGAAGATCTTTGTACATATCATGCAAATGATTCTTCTAAACTCATTCCATCTTCACAATATGTACGGACCAAAAATGCTTTTCTATGATTTTAGGCTATATGTAATTAGAAGTTTGCTACCTGCACCCGAAACAATTGATTCTCCAGCACGGAAAAAATTACGGCAAACACCAGAACACAAGCTTATGAAAAGTACGGACCGTGATAAAAACAACCGGCTGGTTGGAAAAAATGTAGAATTTGCACAGTGAACAAGAAACAAACACTGACTCCTTACTATTGCGATGATTGTCCTACCAAACCGGGCCTATGCGCAGATAAATGCTTTTCGGCCTATCATAATGCAAGACCGTAAAAGCAAAAAAACCTATGTATATAATTGTAAATATTTTTTATATTTTTTTATTATGGACAAGACAAAATGGACTTGTAGAAGTGGCCAAGAGTTCGGCGTCGCGAGAACCTACACGTTACACGCGGGTAGCGGCGGTATCACTGGTGATCCATGGATGTCTACATCGCAAATGTGGAGAATTGTGCTTCAGACACGAATTTTGGCTATGCATCCTGACTTCTGAACACATAAGGTAAGTTTTAAAGTTAAAAAAAACCGATTTTGTGGGACCTCTGCCCGATTTTTGCCGCACTGAATGTGTTAAGCAAGAGTATTGAGGGTAAAAAAGAACCAACGGTACAGAAAAAAGCTAAAGGCATCACTAAAAGCGTTGTTAGTAATGATATTTTATTTTAAGATTACAAAAACTGTTTGCTTAACGATATTACTATTAGAAAAAGGATTAAACCTTTTAGATAAAAAAAAAAAAAAACATGTAATTGAAACTATAACATGTAACAAGATTGCACTCAGCAATAAAGATGATAGAGAACAATTCTTAAAAATGGTGTTGATATTATTGCTTATGGACACTATAAATGTAATACAATTGATGACAGTGATGATGATAGTGATTGATGATATATGTTGTATAAATAAAGTTTGTAAATATTGTTATAATAAAACTAAATGTTAACTTCATTTACATGTTTGTAATTACCATTATGACTATTAAAATAAAATCATGCATATACCTGATATGATTTCTAACCTCGTTGTTACCTTTAGGCATGGTACATGAAATAAGTACACAATAAAATAAGCGCTATGCATTAATGAATTTATTTTTAAATAATCTGTTTTACAATAACAGACAGAGGTGTATATTGGACTATTGCGTCATAAATGATCAAACAATATGCTGTTGTATCCTTTGGTATATCAGCTGTTGTTTGAATCTCGATACGAACGTTTTGAACAATCAATCACTATTAGTGGTGTATTTTCTTGAAAAGTAAATCCATCCAAACAAGGCTGATCATCATTATCCATGTAATATGATGACTGAAATCTTGAATACATGTCATACAGTATTGATTTGTTTCCATTCAAATTGTCATATGGATAGTATTTGCTATTTAAATACAGTTTAATATTATCTAAATTGCAAAAATCAAAGTGCAAAGCATTTTTATTTGCTTAGTCTTTACGATCAGTTTGAAAACCAATAATTACGTATCTAGGCCTCTCCATCATGGATGAAGTCTTTTACTGGCTAAGTTAGAAATTTCGTAATTGGTAATGATGGGTACTCATGTAATTGCCATCTTCTGAATTGTATAGATATAGGCTGATCTCCTTCAGTTAAACGTAAAAGAGATAATTTAACCCCATCATCAACTCGAACAAATGGCATTTTCCAAACAAATTTGTTAAGTTGAATTTGAAAGTCAAATATATTTGCAGCTGTTTCAAGCACAACATTTTATCGTTAGTTGAACGTAACAGGACTAGTTCTTGTTTTACATTCAGTAAAATATGATTATAATCTTAGGCAAACCCGAGTAGTAATTTAAGTGGAACACAAAACGAAAATGATGTTCTATCATTCATAAACCCATGGTTTCGTTTTGCCAACATGCGTTCTGCATCCAGTATTTGTCTCCTGGTCTAGAAGTAAGTAAATTCTTTAATGTAGTAGAAATACCTACGTTTTACTCTATCAATTTCAGTTCCACAGAGTTCGTATCTGATTTCATCAAACAGAAATGCCATAGCATTACTAACTAACTGAGTTGTGGTGTCATCAGTTTGGGGTGTACCTAACTTGACTAGTTTACCTTCCAAAAGCAAACAACTTTTACCAGGTAATGTGTAAACATCTTGCTGATGAACAGGTATCCCTATCTCATCACTTGTTTTGTAATAATTTGATGTATACGGATTATGAGAATGCCATTCAATATCAACAATAGAACTATCATAGCTTTAATTTGTTCCTATATCTAAAATATTATTCATCTTTACTCTTGAAAGAGGACACTTCTGTACGTAGGTATATTTTGTTCCGTAATGTTAACTGCTTAACGACTTGTTCACAACTGACACTAGATTCTCTTTTTGCAGTCAATGTTTTATGTGTTTCTTTATTCGATAAAGTAGCAGGAAACACTAAGCCTATTATTTTCTTCTTGGTCTGATATCTACTCTTATTATATAAAATTCGCTCCAACTCAATTGCTTGTTTATTGGCAGATATTTAACTGTATTTGGGATTTCTACCATTTTAAATCCCGGCGCTACAGTTGGATAGAATTCGTGTAGTACGTGACCTTCAATCCCGTCTCTATAAGACCCTCGGACTAAATTACATGTGATTCGTATGATGTCTACTTTATTAATGGATAGATCCTTAAATGACTTTTTAGTGTATTGTTATTAGCCTCGAGTTTAAAATGCGTTGCAGGAGACTTTAACTTTAATTCCTCAATCACAAAATTATTTATATCATCTATTTCATAAGCACCAGTAGCTATACTTATTTTTATATCTTTACCGATGTACAGTTTATTATTTACATTCTCTTCAATATTAGGAATTGAATTGCAAGTCATGAGATCCATAAATCCCATCTCCCATTCATCTGACGATGAAAGACCCATAGCTGGAAAAAGTGTGCACTTAAGGCTTGAACTTCTACCTGTAATACAAATCACCTCCGTCTTGCAACAAAGTCTAAACACAAATGACCACAATTTACAGTATTAAATTCTTGTTTAGGAAAGTAAGTATACCTAGTCACCACTCGATATGGTCCGCTGTTAAAATACCTCTGAAGTTCTAACGGTGGTCTCAGATTACCAAAACTATCAAAATAATCAATGTCAAAACCATGCTTATAGTAAGTAACATACACAATGCGTACCCCATCCTGTAATACTGTCTACATTTACAACACCAGATTCCTTTTCGTTAATTCTTGATGGAAGTAAATCTCTCATAAATGCACATCTAAAATATGGTATTTTAAATAGTTTTGCATATTTGATTATATCTTTATTTGTTAGCGGAACATTTGGTATACTATGAGTGGTGATGAGTATATTATTTATTTTTTTTTTTAACTGATCCAGATCCTCTGTACGGTTTTAGGTACAAACCTTTACCCTTCTTTTTGATTATAGACTGTCTTTTTCTTTTTCTGTTGATGATATTTTTAGGTTGTTTCCTTCGAGGCTTTTTACTCTTACGTCGTCGTTTTCTGTTATCACAGCCACTACTGAGTTTACTTTTAGCTTTCATTAATGATGATAAAAAGTATGATGCTAAAGGATCAACAGTTTGTCATGTAGGTGATCCCACTAATCTGACCGATGCTGTGAACTATAAGTTTATCAAAGACCGCTGTGTGACATTTGATTTAAAACAGAAATTAATGCAAAAAATCATACAATTAGCAATGTGTCTGATCCGAAAAAAGCTCGATACGCTGCAAATAAATTGTATGTAGACATAATGTGTCCACCCATGACTGAAACTTATTGGAATTTTAAAAACAAGTGATAAGATAATGTCAGTGATCCAATAAACATGTACGATGTTATCAATTTAAATTATTTCTTCAGTAAAACACTTAGGTCAGATCCGTCTTCTTGGGACTTTGTGTATAAAAGACTAACGAATGTGGCCGAGCCTATTCATATGCCAGATGGTGTTTGCTTAACTATTTGGTTAGATCACTTAGTCATATTTTATATGTTCTATATGGATTATTGGCTCCAAGTGACGACCCAATTAGAACATTAAAGAAGACTGGATAAACAAGACAATTGTTGAACCATTTGACCAATTTATAGATAATGTGGTCATTTAGGGACATTGATGGCAATGTTTTGAACATTCTGTTTTTGGTAGTATAAGAAATTTAAAGTTTTTGGATATGTTTAAAACCTTTTTTGCAATTTTTGCAAAAACTGTCAAAGTTGAAGCCGGTAACCTTAAACAGCAAGACCTACGAGATGGTAAAGAAACACCTGGAAGGGGAGTGGAACCTAGTCGTAACCACCAATATTGCTGAATGTGGTATAAATTTAGATGCTGACGTTGTTGTTGACATCTCAAAAAACTTTTACTATGTGGAAAACGCTGGGGTAGTACAGGGAGTCATGGACAAAACTAATGTACCAACACAGGTCCAACGTAGGGGAAGAGTTGGAAAAAAGCGACCAGGTAAATACAGGGTTTACGAAAAAGAATGCCCTGATTTTGAATGGGTGTAATTTAAAAACTATTCAAGATATTTAAACGATTGAAACGTCAAATTGAAGAGGAAAGATCAAAGTTTTGTTTTCCGTGTGGCATGGGAGTGAGCGTTGACCTTGGCATGCGCAGAATTGCTGCGCAGTGACAGGCCGCCATTGCCACAACACGCCTGCCAGTCATCAGTGCAATGTTCACCATGCAACAGAAGGCACAGTGTGTTCTGTGGTACGCAGAATTGAAATCGTTTGTTAGTGTGAAGCGTCGGTTTCGAGTGACGTATCGAGGCCTAAATCCGCCCGATGACAAAGCAATTCATCACTGGTTTAACCAGTTTTGTGAAACCGGGAGTGTGTTGAAAGGACATTCACCTGGCCAGCCAAAAAAAGTGATGACAAAGTCGAAGAAATCCGACAATCTTGCATTAGAAGCCCGAAAAAATCGACTGAACGACGAAGCCTTCAGTTAAACATACCTAAATCGACACTCCACGATGTTATTCGTAAGAGATTGAGGCTCCATGCCTACAAAATTCAGTTAAGACATGAGACTAAACCCGCCGATCGCCCCAAGCGAACAAACTTTGCTACTTTTATGCTGAACGAAATTGATGACAATCCTAATTTTCTGAAAAGAGTGCTGTTTTCAGACGAAGCAACATTTCACACAAGTGGTGTTGTAAATCGTCATAATTGTCGTATTTGGGGTTCCCAACAGCCTAACATTGTGCAGGAACATGTACGCGATTCCCCAAAAGTGAACGTGTGGTGTGGGTTGCTGTATGACAAAGTTATAGGCCCTTTCTTTTTCGCCGAAAAAACAATTAATGGCATCATTTATCTAGATATGCTAGAACAATTTTTGTTTCCCCAAATTGACGATATTGAAGCACAAGGTGGTGAACGAGTAATTTTAATGCAAGACGGCGCGCCGCCTCATTACCTTCAATTAGTGCGCGATACACTGAACAACAAGTTTCCAAATGGTTGGATAGGAAGGGGTGCGCCCATTCCCTGGCCTCCCAAGAGTCCTGATTTGACCCCTTTGGACTTTTTTCTTTGGGGCTACGTAAAGAACATTGTTTATGCCGAAAAGATTCGGGACTTGCCACATCTGCGTGCGCGAATTTCGGCAGCGATCGCTACTGCTACACCTGAGATGCTGCACAACACATGGCGAGAAATCGAATACCGATTTGATATCTGCAGAGGAATAAACGGAGCACACATCGAAACATATTAGGGTATGAGAAAAAAACTTTGTTCTTTTCTCTTCAATTTGACGTTTTGATCGTTTAAATATCTTGAATAGTTTTTAAATTACACCCATTCAAAATCAGGGCATTCTTTTTCGGAAACCCTGTACTACTACACTGACATACCTGAGTTGGACCATAGACATCAGACTGCCAGCCAGATCGACGCTAAGTTAATAGTGAGAAAACCTACCCTGGTTTAATGGACTCGATAATTATCCTACGGTAGGACCCATAACGAGACAACAGAGTGCAGTAGCGCTAGAGAAACAGTTACCCTCCCGAATAGCAGCACTCCTCTACAATCAGCTGGGGCACAAAAGGAAGGGGGAAGACCTCCAGGTAGCTTTACATGATTGGATGCACGGACCGATAGGTATGTCTACACTGGTGCCTTTTTGCGTGCGCTTAGACGCATGCCTCTGCGCATACCGCAGCGCATACCTTGTCACCGAAGCGCATGCGTCAAAGCATGCCCGAAATGAGTCAACAGTGGCAGATTTCCACAACGCACAGCGCAGTGCACGTAGATCCACCACAGTTGGATTTCTTTGCCTTTCAACGTGCCTTTTTATATTGACTAAGTTTGTTTTTGGTGTGTTTAAGATGAATAACGAACAAACCCTCGAATTCATCGAAGACTACCGGTCGTATGATTACTTATGGGATATAAATAGCCGGTCTTACACAAACAAAAATAAACGTAACGATGCATATGACGATTTAGCTAAAAAAGTATGGAATTACTGAGAAAGGGGTTAGAAATAATATAAAAAGTTTGAGATCTTACTTTTCTAAAGAGCATCAAAAGGTAACAGAGAAGAAAAGTGGTGCAGCAAGTGAGTGTAAATACGACCCTACGTGGTTTGCATACAACCAGTTGATGTTCATAGTTGATTCAGTGACTCCAAGGCAGACAAAAGACTCGCTCGTTGTGGATACACCCAAGGGTACGGAAATTATTGAAGAAAACTTGGAATCCCCTCAAATTGAGGTAATTATGCATACATTTATTATTTAAATTTACTTTCGTTTATGTTTATTATTGTTTACAAGGTTGTTTATAATGTAATTGGGAATAACTTTTACAAAATTACCTACCGAAATTAAGAAATAATGACTAATAAAATGTCTTTCGCACACATTCAACTAAAGTTCCTTCAGTCACTGCAGATTTACAAATTAATTGTACTAAAACTAACTAAAATAAATTATTAAAACAAACAAATATAAAAAAAAATAATCCAGCATCCACGCTTACCAATTGACAAAATTAACAAAGATACAAACTTATTTACACATTATTTTTGCGTGGAATGCTACCTTGAATTGACGTAAAGTATTCCATAAATTCGACTCGAATAGCTTTTGCATAATTTGAAGCATTTCTATGGGTTCTGCGAAGGTTACTCACACCAGTATCACTAGCAGTTATCTGTCTCCAAGTGCCAGGAATTATCTGGCCTGTAGAAGCATCCTCGGTATCAAATGATCCCGTAGGTGAATAGAATCGGTGAGAGTCTTTCTGTGATCGGAGGAAATTGTGCAGACACAAACATGCAAACACTATATCTGACACAGTGTCGTCAATTTTTACCTCGATTGGTTTACGGAAGACTCTAAACACCGACGATAATAAACCAAATGCATTTTCAACCAGACGTCTCACTCTCGACAGTCTATAATTGTACATTCTCCTTGGAGAACCTTTATTCAGGTTCACTGTGAAAGGTTTCATTATGTGACGTGTCAAAGGGAAGGCATCATCCGCCACCAAAACGTAAGGGATTGGTTTTTCCCGACCAGGTAAACATTCATCCCTTGGTAAATGTAAATCATCATTTTCGAGCATTTTGTTGAAGTCAGTGTTTTTAAAAATGCCTCCGTCAGATATTCGACCTTGGCAGCCAATGCTGACATAAATAAAATTGTAGTTACTGTCTACAACTGCCATGAGCACAATACTATGGGTACCTTTGAAGTTGTAAAACTCTGCTACTGTATTTTCAGGCCTTTGGATTAAGATGTGCTTGCCATCAAGAGCTCCGATACAGTTTGGGTAATTCCATTGAATAAATATTTCCTTTGAAAGTTCCCTCCATTGTTCCTCATTTGCAGGAATCTGTAGGCGATACGTCATCTTCTTCAACAAGCATGTTCCATAATACATCTCTACAATCGTCGCCTAGTGTACTGATCCCAGAAGCTGAACGAATAAACCCTGAAGACGATACAGAGCTTGAAAACTTTTTAGCCTTCCATAACTTTTAATAATTTACCCTATTGTTTTGTTAAAACAATCTTGTATAATTTGTAAAATTAATACTAGGTACTTTGACCAATTACTGTACTATTACAATTAAATTCTAATTATAAAAATATAGAATTTAGTTTATAATTTACCTTCACATGCTGTTTTAGAGATGTAATTATTGCTTTTAGCACCTGAGAAACAATCACAGATATAGAGTGTTTTGACACTCTAAATAGGTACATTAACTATGAGTAGCTGTCATCAGTTGCTAGGAACCGCAAAGTTATCGCTAATCTTACTTCAGCAGGTATGGCTTGTCTAAAGTGACTGTCCGATTTCTCAATTTAATGGCCTAACCATATGAAGAATATTTAAAAAGTTGTTTTAGACATCCTTGTAAAATGTTTAAACAACACATCGTTATTGCCTTCTAAATCTTTTAGAATACAAAAATTACGAGTTTGAAAATAATTCTGTCGTCCACATTGCTCGCTTCAATCTTTCTACGTTTGTTAAATTTCCTTCAACACCAAATATGCAATACTTATTCCTCCTAACAAAATAGCATCACCTTCATCCATCGTGACTGAATGAGTGAAAGCACTAATGTGGACAGGGGAAAAGGCATGCGTCTAAGCGTGCGCGCGAAGGCATGCGTTGACACATGTTGAATTGAATATTGAAAGGAACGTTGAAACGCATGTTGAAAGAGGAAGCGCACCAGTGTGGACATACCTATTCAACTACAGTGGATGTGGACGCCATGGATGTAGATGCGCAGGCAACTACACCTTCTGGGATGACAGGTACCATGACCAGCTATTAGAACTCATGCATGGACCTGTAGCTATCCCCCAAGCCTCCAGATGGCACTTCTGGTAAACACAGATGTGGCTGTAGTAGACAATAACCAGATCTGTGTGAATATCCCTACGTAAGAAGTTGTCGGCCTGACTTTAGCTAGTTGGGTGGGACCGGATTGACACCCAGTATGTCTTTTGGTAGATGGACTTGGACACCATTATGCGACAACACACTGGATTTGACAATCACTCGAAGCAGAGGCACTTCATTGAGTAGCTGAATAGAGTGATAACCACCGGATTGGACACATTCACCTAAGGGGGGATATACCTTAGGAACAAACGGAGATAGTCTGCTGAAATGAACCTAAAAACCTCAGAAACTCCTAAAGATCCTGCTACTGGTTCGGCACTACGCAAGGGACTGAGGTACGGGCAACGGAAGTAGTCTGTCCCCAAAGAAGTACAAAAAGTGCAGGAAGTAGAACTACTAGTCAGTCTAGCAAAACGAGTTAGCGTGTAGTGGGGAGTAGTTTAACATCTATGAAACCAAACTACCCCCCCTCTCCCACTACTACTAGGTATCCTTTGACATTGGTGGGATGAAGATTTACCTATAAAACTCCACCCCCTTTATTCTTTTTCCACCACTAAGTAATACCTCCCACTATCGACCCAAGTTTCTTACATACTCGTGGGTCAACAAAAACTCTCGGCAGTTTGTTCAAGCACCTCCACATCTCTTTACATCCTAAGGTATGTAAACACATACATATATACCCTTTTTGATACTTAGGAAATATTTTAAAATGATTTTATTTTTAACCCTATGTGGTGTGTTATGTTACACTTCCAATTTCTGCCTTTTTTGCAAACAACAGTAAATTACGAAATAGATATGTTTAAAATCTATATTTTTCAAAAACTTCACAATCATAATGTTATCAGAGGACTAAAAACAAAAATGTATTCACTCTTTTCATTGTCCATACTTTTTAAGTCAAACATGTAAAAATTTATTTATATTAAAAATTTGGAGACAAGCAATTCTTTATAAATGTATTTAAAACATTTTGTATAGTAAATAAACAAAAATCCTCCCTCTCTGATGAATACATTATCAGAATAGAAACCCTGTCTTATAACATTAACATATTTATATTTTGTCAAGAATATTTTAATTTTAAAATTATTAGTTTTTTACACTTATAGTTTGTAACCAACAACTATTGTACACAACTGTTATAAATACAAACAGAAAAAAATTACAACAATCAGATTGAAAATGAAAACTATAGCATACAAAAATTAAACTCAGTTAATTATTTTTAAGTTTTTTCATTGATGTCATATTTCAATAGAGATAAAAAATATTCTAGAACGTTTGTGTAATAACCCAAAATGAAAGAAATCGAAAAAAAAATTCAAATAGTAAAATCTGTGCCAAAGGGGGATACATTTTTGTACGATATTATTTATTGGTAAATAATATATTTTTTTCAGAAGTTATTCTGAAAATAAAATAAGATTTCCAAAAAATAAATTTAGTTTTTTGTAATATTTAATGTTTTAAAGATTTTTTCTTACTAGGTAATCGGCAGTAAAAAATACCAGATTTTTTATAGTAAGTAGATCCCACATTTTTTTTTTCCGTTTTTAAATTTTTGTGGTATAGACAAATAAGTGTATAACTATACACTTTTGTGTTTGCTTAGTGTCATAGTTAAGTTTCTGAACCCCTTTTTAACTTTAAAATTTTTTTAGAAGTGAAATTTAAAATTATCAAAAGTTTTTATTTTTTTAAATCGTTTTAAAAATAAAAAACAAAATTTTGGTCATAAAATTTGAAAATAAAAAAAATTAAAAACCCTTTTTTTAAATCGTGGTAGACATTTGTACAGATTTTCTGAAAAAGGAACACGTTTTATAAAAAGCAAAAAAAGGGAGGATTTTTATTTTAAATTTTACAAAACCCCCGTAGAAAACTGTCTTATTAATGATGGGTGTGAATCCCAAACCAAGGATTCGTGAAACAGAGGGGAATTTTTCGGGATGGTTTTTATTTTTGGTATCCTAGCAAACAGCCGTTAGCGCAAAAGAAGCACTGTTTTTTTTGCCAATTAAAAAAGATTTGAAAAAGATTGCTAAAAAATGGGTACATAAATGTGAAGATGAAATGTACTGTATATTTAAAAAAAAAAAAAATAGTAGTTATGGCACGGGTTGTTGACAATTAATGTAAGGAAAATAAAGAAACAATATTAACCCTTTGGCTGTTTCACAACGATATGTAGTTAAATCTTAACGTTATTCTTGGGCTATCTTTGTAAAATTTGTTTTGAAATTAACACATATAGTTTCAATACCTAAAATTATGTTATTTTATACTATATGTGTTTGAAAAATATCAATCTCACCCAAATATCCCCGGGGAAATCTCCATCTTCGGAGCTACAATACTTTATGATATTGTTTGGGGTGAGCTGTTTTATTAACATAAAAAACGACATAAAATTACCATTTTTTAAGATCATCACCCCACAATTTTTGTAAAAAATTTTGGATTGGGGTCCCACTCAGTTTTCCCTCAATCGCCCAACTTAAAATAATAAATTTAAAGTTCTTTTTATCCTTAAAATGTGATTATTTTAAATGTTCAATAAACCCAATAGTAATTATCCTTCTACATCAACAGTTGACTTTTAGATTTATATAAATGTGAAAAAACAAAGATTCTACCCGACATTTTGGGGATTTTGCATAAAACCTTATAAAAACAAAAAATATTTTCATTTTGGCACCCAAAGGGTTAATTTTTTGAACAATGTCTTTTATTGCCTACTGGGGGTTTAGTTGAGGAAGTCGTGGAGTTTACGGTTTGATATTGAAATTTGGACACGTTTTAACATTAACAATGGTAGAAAATAAAAAAAATTTTACGAATTCAAAAATTGTAAAATTTTTTTTTAAAAACTTTTTAAACCAAATTTAAATTTGAAAAACCTTTCCCAATATAAAAAAAAATTTTAAAACATTTTTTTAAACATTTAAAAGTTTCGGGTTTTGTTAGTTTGCCCCCTTTCGAAGTCCAAAAATTTAAAATCAATATATTTAATTTAAAAACCGATTTTTTTTTGCATAACAATACAGATTTACCCTAAAACTTTCAATAAAATAAATAAAAAAAATTTTTTTTAGGTATAAAATAAAAAAAGTTATTTCCAGATTTCTGATGCTGTAAGTATGGTAATTTTTAAAAAGCCCTTAAAATTTCATCTACTGTTTAAAACCATTTTTGAAAATTTATTTTTTTTTAATGTTATTTTTTTAAAATCCCAATTAAAGAATTTTTTTTTTTGGAAATGAAAATCTTGGAAAGATAAATTGATTTACTATTTTGAAGTGCATTTTAAATCTATTCTTTCTTTTACTCGGTTGAGGCCATAATAACGGGCGTTTTTAAAAAAGCGCACAAACCCAAGCGGGTTTGGGAAATGGAGGTGGGGGATAGCGCATTTAACTTTTGGGCGCGAAATAGATTTAGTCACAATGGAGCGCTGGCCCCCCACACCCATCTTTGCGTATGCGGGTCTAAGCATTTTTTTGAAAAACGGTAGTTCAAAACCTTTGGGGGCAGTGTGCTTTTCCGCAACGATTCAATATTAATGGGAATTTGCCGGTCCCGTCTGCATGTGCAAATTAAAAAATTTGGGGGTTGGGGAACTTTAAAGGGAGACTGCGTCAACGAAAAGGGGAAAAAAACAGGGGCCCGAAAACTGTGCGAAACACCTGATAACATTGAAGGGTTTGTAAGAGTGCCCTTTAAAAAGAAGCCCTCGTCGCTCAGCTCCCCGACACAGCTTTTACACTGGGTTTTAAAAACCCAGGGGGTAAGAAGAATTTTACACAAAGATTTAACTTCCCCCCGTACAAACCCAAAATTTGTTCGGGCCCAAAAAGGAAACAGATTTTTTGGGGAGCAGAACCCGGGTTCAGTAAAAAATTTTGGGATTTGTTTAAATAAAGGGATGGGGGCCATTTTTAAACCGTTTGTGGATGAGTGATAAAAAACTTTTCCCTTCTCCCCGGTTACATGAACAAGCAGAACTTTCGATTTTGGGTGAAGTTAACCCTAGAAAACCCTGCATCGGGAACCATTGCATTACAAAATTTTACTGTGTGTGCGCCTTTGTCTTCTTTTGGGGATCATAGGGCCTTTACTTCTTTGAAGATGGCCAGGGGCAATGCTTTTGACAGGATTTTGCAGAGATACGCAGAGATTTTGGAAAATTTTTTTACTCCACAACTTGAAAAATACGAAGGGGACGATGAGATTTTTTTCCCGAAAGTGGAGAACATCCTACACTGCTCGAGTAAGCATGAATATTGTCAATCATTTGTTTCCAAACCCAATTGTGATCTCCCGAAATGGAGATATTTGTTTGGGCCCTCTCGTTAACTTGACCTCACAGCATGTGATTTTTTCTTGTGGGGTTATCTTAAAAGTAAAGTTTACCAAGATAATCCCCTCGAAAAATTTGAACCCCCCCCCCTAAAAAAGAGCGGACCCGGCAGGAAGTTGGTCAAATCCCGGGCAAGTTTTCCCAACAAGGTGAGTCACTTAAGGTCCGGCCGAGGAATGTGTGCGCCCTAAACGGACCTTTTTAAGGGAGTTATTTTCAAAAAATAAAGACATTTTATTGTTGCAAAAAATGCTTTTTCATGTATTTTAATATTGTGATTTAAAACTTTTTTTGAAACCCAAAATGTTTTTTTTTTAACAGCCCTTTTAAAAAAATCGCTCGTTTTTTATCCCTTCACCTTGTATAAGCGACAATAATAAGTTTTTTAAACAAATAACGAATTCACATTGATAGATGTTGTAGCATTTTTATAAAGTTACGGAGAGAGGATTTTTTAACTTTTTTTAACTTTGGGGGGGGGGGGGGTTAGTTAAAATTTTTTTTTTGTTTTTTTTAAAAAAAAATTGAAAAAAAAAGATTTAAATACATTTTCCCCATGTTTAACACCCTTTTGATTTAAGTCAGTAAATAAAAAAAAAAAAAATAAAATTATTGTTTCTATCCCATTAAGCAAGTCATCACAATTATTATCGACAGAAAAATCATTTTCATCAAAAATTGTACATAATAAAAAAAAAGTCCAAAAATTTTTGTTTCCCATCCACTAACCCAAACTCATAAAAAATATTTTAAAACACTAAATCCCCACGCCTAAAAAATTTACAAAAAGAAAAAAGAGGGTTTTATTTAAAAAAAGAAATGAAAAAAAATTATTTTTTTTATTTTATTGAAAAAATATGTTTCCAAAAACAAAAAAAATCCCAAAACAATAGAAACTTTTTTTTTCAAAAACAGTGTGTACATCACCTCAAAATATTGACAATCAACTAACTATTGAACAAGTTAATATTGAAAATAACATACCACTAAATGCCAGTAATACAATAATATATATTCCAAACTTCTATTGTCAAACAAAACATTTTATTTAATTTTAAACAGAATGGGCGAAAAATTCCCCTTAACCCTCCCAAACAAATAACACACAAAATGCCCACGGGACACACAAAAAAAAAATTTTATAAACCCAAATTTGATTTTGTACCCATAAAAAAGACACGGGAAATTTCCCAAAAAATTTTTTTTAAAATACGACAAATAAAAAACACAAAAAAATGACACTGCACAAAAAAACAAAAACATGAACCAATAGATTTTGAAACCCTTTTTTAAAACCCCAGATGGGTTTGATTTTGGGGACTTTCCCCCCAAATTAAAAATGATTTTAATACAAATTGTGATTTTAAAACCCCTTTTTTTGGGGAATCAAATTTAATAACAATAAAACCACCCAAAAAACTACCAAAATAAAAATGAATCAAATTTTAGAAAAATTCCCAACCGAATCAGATTTGGGGAAACTTTTACTCTAAAAGAATTTTTTGGGGGTTTTTTAAATTAATTTTAAAACCCCCCAAAAACCCCATCTACACTAACGCCCCAATCATCAAATTTTTAATTTTCCTACCTAAATCAACCCAAAATCTTCCATCTAAAAAAAATGATTTAATTTTCTTATCCCCCACCTCCAAAAAAGGATGTTTTATTTTCCCTGTGGGATAATAACCCTTAATTTCTTTTTGTTAACAATTTGATTTTCCTTTAAAACCTACAGAAATCCACCCAAAATTTTTTAGAAAAACAGAGTAAATTTCTTTAACTTTCCAAAAAATTTATCCGGAAAGAAGTTTTTAAATTTTGTTAAATGTTACACTCAAACTCCGTATTGGACAATGCCCTAAAATTTTTTACTCACTTCGCGATGTGGAAAAACGTAAATTCCCCACGTCGCGGAGGGGAGCATTTTATTCGGAATGGGCCCGAAGCGAAATCCCCCGAAGCGTTGTGGGTAAACAAAAATTTTAACTCAATTGTCGAAAAAAACCGGGTTTCATCGGAAAATTAAAGAAAAACCCAAAAATTTTACCCATAACCCGACGTGGGTAATCTATCGGGCACCTAACTAGCATTACATCTTCTGTAGTACGGAAATCAAATGAACCCCTTCCCTCTTCTTGTATATCTTTGGGTTTTTTTCAGTGGACAATGTTCAGTTTGATCTGCTCTCAAAGTTCCTGTGGCACAATAACCTTCTTTTGCCAAATGTTTCATATTTGGAACTGACGGGGAAAAAGTTATCAAAAAAGAGTTTGTGTCCCTGTTACTTGGTAAAATCAGTTTTTTTTGTAGGGGGATTTACAATATTTTCCTAAAAGGGCCCAAAAACATATTTTCCCTCTAGAAGTTTTTTTTTCCGAAAGTAAACATCAAATGAGTCAGGTATCCACTTGAAGAGCTAAGTCCCCAGTTTTTGAACCCAAAACCCGAATGGGTTTTCCCCCTATGAACTGCTTTTTGGGGGTAAAGTTTCCCATGTAAGGGGAAATGCTTTCATCTACGGGGCAAATTTTTTCATCCAATCCTCCCTGCTTGGTTTTTGGATTTGGTTTTTAAAGCATTTTTTTTAGGCCTTAACTTATATAGTTGTCGTCAGGATTCAACGGGTTTTTTATGTTCAAATGCAGAAAACGTAATATTTAGTTCGAATGTTTCAGCGCTTTCTTTGAGCTAGGAGTTTGGACATATCTTTTTCCCAGACCAAAAAACCCCTCCGTTTTTTTTTGGATATTTAGTATCCGGACATTGCATTCCCCCAAAAACCCCTAAAAGTTCTTCTTTGGGGTTGGTTTTTGGGTGACGTTTTTTTGAGAAGCATATAAATCACTTTGGTCACATATCAAATTGAGCACATAGTCAGAAAAAAACCCAAAGGGAGTTTGGCATTACATTGCCTCATTTTAACACGGAATCGGATCAAAAGATAAAGTTTGATGAAAATCTGGCACATTTGTGCCCCATTGGTTGATGCGAGCCTGCTTCAGTTCAGTAGCCAATTGTTTTTTTGACTTATTTTTGCCTGTTTGTAGACCTGTATTCCTTTTAGGAGGAGGCTCAGAGTCATTATCCGAATCCGTAAGGGTAGGCTTGTTTATATAAAAATTTTCTTTTAGATCGCCCCCAGTGCGTTTCCCTTTTTGCTGGTTTAAAGGGGAAAATATCCCGATTTAAAAAGGTTGAGGTTCCCCTGTAAAAAACCTCCTTAGCTGGATTTTTCTTTTGTGGCAGTTTTGAAATTAAAACCATTTCACAGTTTTCTTCCAAAGGGGGTTGAGATCCCCTCATGGTCGTCATCGGGAAATTGGGGACCTATCAGCTTCCCTCTCAGCGCCAAACTGTTGGTGGAAAAAGCATAGATACGCCCTGCTTACCCCCTTTTAGGCCTCCAAATCGATCAGGATCTCGTCAAAAAAGACAACCCGTTTAATGTTATTTTTGCTTTAGTGAGGCTAAATCAAAGCCTATTATTTTGGGAATCTACTAAACAAAATATTTGGTTACTAATTGTTTTACGTAATAGAATATCAAGAACAAAAATAGGCTTATCCCTTTTTCAAATCCAAATGATTTTTATAACAAGGAAGAGGTCTAGCCTACTGCACCTTTTCCACTTTTATTTCAGAAGATGTAAATTATATTTGAGAATAGTTACTTTTATTTGGAAAAAAAACATTTTAAAAGTAGATGATCATAGTAAGATTTATTTGAGAAAATTTAAAAATTTTGTTGGAATGGTTAAAATTTTATTTGAGAAATTTTTTTTCAATTTAAAAAGTCATTTTGGGATTTCAAAAATTGTGATTTTTATTTTATTTGGAAGTATAAATTGTATTTTAGAAAAAAAATTAAAATCAGCTGTTTTTTTTTTCTTATAACAGGGTGATTGAATTAAAACATTTTTAAACCAAACAAATTTTTTTTAAATTGTAGGTTTACATACAGGTTTGAACAGTTGTAAAATGTGTAAGGTTTTTTTCTGTACTGCAAATTTCAGTTTTTTTCTTTGTTACACTTTTTACCAAAAAAATTTTTTTTTTTTTGTTTAAAATTTTTACTGTTTTTTAAAATTTTTACATTTATTAAAGTTTTTCTTAGTTTGTTTGGGTTTTAGTTTCTAATGTACAGTACTGTGTGTGTGTGGTTTTTTTAGTAAAGAAGCTTAATGGGTAAAATGTGGAATTTTGCCTTTTCATCAAAAGTTAAGGAAACCCAAACATTCGATTGTTACCTTGCAGGGGCACTTTGTTTAAAAGTAGCCCGCTTTGGAAAAACCCCAAAAAAACCTCCCTTTAACAACCCAAATAAAACCCCGTTTTTCACTATTGTCGAGAAGCTTAATTTAGTCATGAACAAAAATTTTAAAAAAAAGTGGGACAAGAAACATTCCGTTTTAAGACCGGGAAAAAAAGTTGTAAAATTGCAAAAACCCTGGAGAAGATTGGGTAGCTTTTTAGTATTTCCCAACTGAATGTTTCCCCACAAGGGCAGGGTTTAAACCGTGGGTTCGGGGTTGGTGAAAAAGATATCTTTAACCCAAAAGGGGGGCAAGAAACCAAATTTTTTTTTTTCCCCCCCCCCCATGGAGGGGAAAAATTTTATTGGGTTATTGGGTGGGTTTGAGGAGAAATGTGGTAAAAACATTAAAAAAAATTACAACACAGATTTTGAACAATTTCCAAAAATACATGTTTCATGTGACAATAGGCAACTATTTCGAAGGGGGAGAGTATTTAAAATTTTAAGCCCAAAAACCCCCAATGAGCCCCGGGAAACCCCCCCCCCCCCCCCCCCCCCCCCCCCCCCCCCCCCCCCCCCCCCCCCCCCCCCCCCCAAAGAAAATTTATAGAAAACAAAACTTTGCATGCTCAATTTTGTCTAGCCCTGAAGGAAAATTTATTCCCGCCAAGGGAAAAACCCGATTGTTTTTTGGGTTTGGGTTTAAACAAAATTTTTAAATTTTTTTTGAAAGGGGCCCCAAAAAAGGTCGTGCCAAAAACTGGAAATGTGCGGTGCCAAAAAATTTCCCCAATAAAAACCCCAATGGCCATCCCAATTTGTGCAATTTCGCAGTAGGGTGTTCATATAGAACGCGAAAAAGGTTCTTTTAGGGTGCAACTGCAAAAGGGATGGGTTCGCAATACTTTTCCAGAAAGGAGAAACTGGGGAACCAGCTCAAGGGTTTGGTTTTTTTGTTCCCCACAAAGCCCCTTTCCCTAAAAAGCTTGGAAACCGTTAATTTTATGTACTCAAACAACCACTAAGGTTAGCTCCATTTTCTTCCCATGTTAAATCCAGTAGAAAAAAATATGGTCCCAAAGGTCAAGGCTTTTGTTTAAAACCAAACCCAAGAGTTCCAAAGTTATCTCTGGTGCATGGAAAAAAGATCGGTTTTATTCCCCGGAAAATTAAAAATTTGACCAAAAGGTAAAAACCCAACCCCCTGTTGGTGGGCGATTTGAGCTTGCGGCCCCAAAAAAAATCCCTAAAAAGTTTAAACCCTGCCTGGCCCAAACATTAGCCCCAAAGGAAGTTAAGCCTGTTTTGGACGGTAAATCAGTCCCGTATTTAGGCTGTACTTTTGAAAGTTTCAGTATGTTGATTCAGAAGGGGGATATTTTTTTTTTTTTTTTTAAAAGTAAGTTAATGTTTTTCTTTTCAGTACACTGTATCTTTTTTATTACACTGGAATTTAAAACCCAAAAATTGATAAAGGTCGCAATTGCGAAGTTGTATAAAAGGGTTTCAAAGTGATAGCGTCCATGTGGACCCTTTCCCAAAAACGGAATTTCGGTGCGATTTAAACGATCATTTTTAACCGAAAGTTTTGTTGGGTTTGAGTTTCCCGAAAAAACCGACTTTTTGTTTAAAGGGCAATTTGGTTTTCATAGTTGGCCCCTATTTGTCATGTATTGTTTACAATTTTGCTTTATTCAGTTTCGTTGTTTTAGCCAAACCCCAGTAGTGTGTTTGTTTAAAGTTTGTGTTTTTGTATAGTACACTCCAAAGTTATTGTGTTTATTTTCATTAAAATTTTTTTTGAATAATGAATCCGTTTTGGTTTCTAGCGAATTCGTTGAAATTTTACAAAATTTATGAAATTTAGATGGTAATAGTGATATTAGTGAAACTTATTGATTTTCCAAACAAAAAGGGATGAAAAAACTTTACCCCGGGGCACCCTGGTTTGGAAACAGATGATGATGATTTATGATGATGAGGGGATTGTTGGGCAATAGGCCCAAAATTTAACAAAGTAGGCCCCAAATTGGATTGGTATTTATCCACCGGAAAAATTTAAATTGATATTGCTCAAGAAATTTTAGGGAAGAAATCCAGGGCCCGAAAAATTTTTCCGGTTCAAAATGCTAAGCCAATTGAATACTTTTAATTTTTTTTTTTACCAACTTTTTTGGAACTTGTTAAATTGTTGAAACAAAAAAGATGTGCCTCTAGGAAAAAAAATTTTTAAAATTAAAGGTCTCTGGAGAATTTTAAAAAATTTTTTAAGGTGAATGTTGAGTAGATGTGAACCCTAAAGCGAAATGAAAAAGTTCATTGCATTTTGTAATCCAGATTGGGGTTTTATTTGAGTAAAAACTTGGTAAATTAAATAGGGCCTGACCATCCAGGCTATTCCTATATTTTCAACGGTTTGGCCCCCCTTAAATGAGCGAAAAATTACCTTAATTGAGCGAAAAAACCCTCGAAGGGACCCCAAAAAAGTGCCTTAACTGAGCAAAGTCCAAATCCAGGGGATTGCGGGTTGTCGGGCAAGGAATGTTCTTTGTTTATGTAGCATCATATCCCAAAACCCCCAAAAACGAGGCGGTCAAACACCCCGGCTCCGGCACCGTTTCGCCTTCTAACCTTTAAACCCAACCAAAAATGTTTTTTGGGGATTTTTTTTTGTTTATTTGTGTTTTTTATTCTATTTTGTTTAAAAAGGGGGGAATATGCTATTTTAAATGTTTATAGTCAAAGGGGCCCGGGTTTGCTCCCGTTAAGGGAAAGTCTTGGGGGGTCCCCCGGAGTGCTTCGCCCAGTTCAGGGGACCCAAGGGTACTTGACTAAAGGCACTTCGGGTCAGTTAAAGGGGCCCGGGCCTTTTCAACAAAATAAGTCTTGCAATAGGTTTCAGCTTATAAGTTTTTAATGTAAATCTTAGCTCCGCCCACAATTGGGGGACGGGAAAAAACAGGGTATGACCATGGTTTCAAGGGGTTTGGGGCCCTTTCATTGTTTACTAAATGAGCCTTTTAAAAAAGGGGAAATTTTTTACCTTCACAAAATTATCATTGAACGAAAGGCCTAATAGGCATGAAAACTGAGGGTAGGGTTTATTTCCGTATTGGCCCAAAAAAAGGCTTTCACATTTTGGGATTTATAAAAATTTTAAGTTTGTGAAAGCCAAAGCAGCTATGTTTTGCAAATTTAGCGTTATATAGCGGGAAAAGGGTTTTTTAGCTTTGGGGGTGTAGATCCCCTTTTGCCCCCCAAGGTAGTTATGGAATTAATGACTTTAATCCCCTTATTAGACTAATATTATAATTTTTTTACACGGGTAATTTTTACCCAAATTGCCACTGGCGAGGGAAACGTACACAGAAAAAAATTTTTTACTGGAACAGTAAAACAAGAACAAAAAAAACTTGTCTCAAATTTATTTCTAAACAGAAAATTGGGGGGCAACAAAGGGATATTTTTTGGGAAAAATGAAGTTTCTGTTGTTGGATATAGCAAAAAAAGGGTTTTTAGTTAAAAACCCTTAAAATTTTTTAAATTTCAACAGTCTTTCCTGCTGAAGACAAGGGGCATCCGGAGCAAAAGTGGGATAGAAATTTTTGAAACCTCTAATATACACAAAAAAAATTTTTCAATGGGGGGAGGGGATTAAAAGGGTAAACCCCCTCATCATTATTCTTGTTTCTTTGAGCAAAAAAAGAAGGGATTGGAAGCAGATATTTACAAATTTCCTCGGGCATGGGCCTGTTCAACGCAAAACGTTTTTTACACAAAAATTTCAAAACAAGCCATTGGGACTAGAGATTTTTTTTGTCAGCATTTTAAAAGGGCTTTTGGGCAGAAAGTAATTTAAACACCAAAAACCCAAACCCGGGCTGCTGTTGGACCAGGAGGTGATGTTGGGATACTTTTGCTAATTTTTCCCGGGGCGACTAAGAGCGTCTTTGCGCCGTTGTGAAAAAAACAAAAAAAGGGGTTTGGGGGTCATTACTAGTGTAAAGGGGGTAAACTGTGGAGTTCATCCCGCATGCCCACCACAAGTTTGAAAAATTTGGGGAGGAACATGAAGGTAAATAAAAAAGGGGTCGAAGCCCAAAATGACAGTGGACTAGGCTACAGAAGGGGTTGTACATAGAACATTTTTTTATTTTTAAAAGTTAATTTTTTCATATGGATTTTTCAAAAAAAAAAATATATATATATCATTTTATTCGATTGAAGTTGTGCTTCTTTTTTGTTTCTTGTGACTACTTTATAAAAAAAACTCTTTGCTTTTTGAATTTGGGTGCTAAATTGAAAAATATTTTTTTTAAAAAAAAACTTTTTTAAATTTTTTGGTGCAAAATTTTTTACCCGCGTGCTTTAAAAATTTTTTTTTTTACATATTACTGTAGTGTTAAAAAATTAACGAGTAAACGGGTATATAACTTTTTAAGCTTATGCACTTTTTTTTATTTTTTTTATAATTTTTTTTTTAAAAAAATATGCACGGCGAGCAAAATGGCCCATCATTTAGGCCCTATCATTTAGGTTTAAGGTACTTTTTAAAAAAAAGGGATTGGGGGCTTTAACCCAGAACGGGGGTATTTTTCTTTTAAAAAAAAAAGTGGGTTTTTAAAACAAAATTTGGGAAAACCCTTCTCTTAAAAAATCAATTTTGGGGAAAATTAAAATTTTTGTTTTTTTTAAAAAGTAAATTTTTGGGGAAAAATTTGGGTTTTTTTATTTTTAGCGAAAAAATGGGAAAATTGGGAAGGGGGGTTTTAAAAATTTTTAAATTTGGGGGGTCCCCTTTGGGGGAAGGTAAGAAATTTAAATTTTAATATTATGGAGGAAAAAATTAAAGAGGGAATGTAATAAATGTTAAGCTTAAAAGCAAATTTTTCCAAATTTTTAAAAAATTTTTTTAAAAAGTTTTTGCACCAAAAATGGTTAAGAAGAAAAAATAAATTTAAAGGGGTTAAAAAACAAAAAAAAAGGTCTGTTTTTTAATGACGATAGGAATGGAAAGGGATTTTTTTAAAAATTTGGGGGGCTATTTCTTAAAAATTCCCAAAGGGGGAAAAATTTTTTATTTTTGTTTTTTAAATTAAAAAAGGGCACCAAAAATTTTTAAATTTATTTTTTTTTTTTAATAGAACACCCCAAATTGAAACACTTTTTTAGTTTAAAAATTTTTTAAACCCTTTTTCTTTAAAAATAAAAGTGGGAAAAAAGGGGGGTTAAGAACTGGAACTTTTTTAAGGGAAAAGGAAAAGGGGTTCAATTTGGCAAATTAAAAAAGGAAAATTTAAACAGAATAGAGAAGGCTGGGGTAATAACATTACGGGAAAGAGGAAAGAAGGGGGATACAGTGGTGGGTCAGTGAAGAGGATGGAAGATAACGAATGCCAAAGAAGCTTTGGAGAAAAAAGAGGGGGGAAAGGAGACCGAGGGAAGGGCCGAGAGGAAGATGGATAGACCAGGTGTGGGGGGATGTGGAGAGAAGGGGACTTGGGAGGGTAAGGTGGAGGGGAGAAGACGGGGAGGACAGACAGAAGTGGAAGAGGCTGTGTCAGACGACCTGCGAAAGCGGAAACGTTGACTGATGATGATTTAGAGAAAAAACCCTATCACTTATAGAGTTAAGTAATCTAAAAAAAGTGTATGTTTCTTTAACTAGACGATATTTTCTGTAATGAAAGTGATTTCTTCTGAAATACATTTGACTATCTCTTAACTTCAATTGACTAATCTGTAATTCAATTTATGTTTTCTTAAATAAAAGTCACTATTCTTAAATACATTTGATCTTTTCTTTAAATTTGAACTGACAAATCTAAACCCACATTTGACAGTTTTGAATAATTTTTTCAAATTTTTTGGGTGCAACTTCTACAGCGTGCAGGTAAGAATTTTTATTTTACATATTACTGTAGTGTAGAAATTAACGAGTAAACTGATATATAACATGTTAAGTTTAAATGCACATTTATATAATTTTTTTTTTAAAAAGTTGCACGGCGAGCAAAATGGCCTTCATTTAGAGAAAAAACCCAAATCACTTATAGAGTTAAGTAATCTAAAAAAAGTGTATGTTTCTTTAACTAGACGATATTTTCTGTAATGAAAGTGATTTCTTCTGAAATACATTTGACTATCTCTTAACTTAAATTGACTAATCTGTAATTCATTTATGTTTTCTTAAATAAAAGTCACTATTCTTAAATACATTTGATCTTTTCTTTAATAGAACTGACAAATCTGAACCACATTTGACAGTTTCTGAATTTAAGATTACTTTTTCTCAAATAAAAGTGGAAAAGGTGTAGTAGACCTAGACTATATAGGATAAGGCATACAGTGTACATATCTGCAAATAAACAGGTATTCTAAACAGTAATCTCCAAAGAATCCAATTTCTAAATGCTTTCGGAACATAGAAGGAGCAGGATACATCACAAGTCTGTGTAAAAAACTATTGTTGTCTAGGGGCATATCGTCCCACAAATGGGATGCTTCTTAACGTCTTAGTATAAAAACAAGTCAAGTGACTAAAATTGCCAAACCAATGAATGGATGTTATCTATATTGACTAGATTGTAAAAACAAGATTTATAACAATTTCAGTATTATATACAGAGTGAGTTTTATGTCCTGGCACACCTGGATATAATTTAAACGGCCCCGAGATATCTATGTGAAACCTTGACCCAACCTATTATAACATCTTTTCTTAATTTTTCAAGTTGTTGAAAATTTTGCCCCCCTTTTCTAAAGGGGGGTAAAGGGAACAACTAAACATTTTCAAATAAAAACCCCTATCATGTGACCCCTCATTTTAAAGGGAATAAAAAATGAAATCCAATAATGCAAACTAGAGGTCTCTATGTTTATTTTAACAGATTTTATGACAAATTTATAATAATAAAATCAGTAAACTGTCTTGTCTGTTTATCGTACATGAGTCAACATGCTTTGGAAATTCCCCTTGTTCTTATCTTACCGGTTGCAACAATCTACTGTTGACTTTCTCTTTACTACTCACTTGCATTTCATCAGCTGATTGGTTAAGTTGCTATATAAACAACATCAGTTTAAGGTTATTTTTCTGACAAATAGTGTTACTTATTTTATTTCTACATGGAGAATTCTGAGTTTGAAAGAATTACTGTATTAATGATGAGAGGTTATGGAGAACGTATGAGATCATACGCTGAAGTAGCAGAATTATTCAATGAGGAATTTCCTAACCGGAACAATCCCATAACTAGATTTACGGTGGCAAGAATTGTTCAACGGTTTAATGATACTCATTCTGTAAAGGATAGACCCAAGCCAGAAGGGCTCCTGTAATTGACGAGGAGAATCATTAGATGTTATGCAGTCCTTTGTTGAAGATCCCCACATATCTACGAGAAGAGCTGCTTTGGAGCACTACATTAGCCAATCTTCGGTAAGAAAATTCTTAAATGTAATAAATTCAAACCTTTTAAAGTCAAACTAGTGCAAGAGCTTAGAGAAGATGACTATGACCGTAGGGTTGAATTTTGTGATATAATGATGGGCAAACTAGACGCTGAACCTGAGTTACTGAACAGAATCCTTTTTAGTGACGAAGCAACTTTCATGACCAACGGTGCCGTCAATCGGCATAATTGTCATTACTGGGCAGATAACAATCCACACTGGTATGTAGAGGCCCATACACAATGCCCTTCAAAAGTTAATGTTGGGCAGGAATAGTTGATCACCGCTTAGTCGATCCATTTAGAATTGATGGAAATTTAAATTCTGTGAAGTATTTAGATATGCTTGAAAACCAGATTGTGCCTGCACTCCAAAATATGTTTGGACAAGAAGCTGATAACATTTGGTTACAACAAGATGGAGCACCACCACACTATGGTCTTGAAGTACAACAATATCTAAATAATGTCTTCCCAAGAAGGTGGATAGGCCGAAGGGGCGCTGTGGAATGGCCAGCAAGGTCTCCTGACCTTAACCACTTGATTACTTTTTTTGGGGCTACATGAAATATCTGGTGTACAAAACAAGGCCAATTGACGTCCATGACTTAACGCAAAGAATTTTGAACTTATCTCAAACAATTCCTAGAGATAATTTCTTGAATGCTGTCACAAGTTTTTACACACGTCTAGCACACTGTCAAACAGCCGAAGGTGAACAGTTTGAACACCTGCTACATTAAAAGAGGTAACTGTTTTTAGAATTTGCGTTAGTGTTGACTCATGTTACGATAAACAGGACAAGACAGTTACTGATTTTATTATTATAAATTTGTCATAAAATCTGTTAAAATAAACGTATAGACCTCTAGTTTGCATTATTGGATTTCTTTTTTTATTCCCTTTGAAATGAAGGGGTCACATGATAGGGGTTTGTATTTGAAATGTTTAGTTGCCCCCCTTTACCCCCTTTAGAAAAGGGGGGCAACATTTTCAACAACTTGAAAAATTAAGAAAATATGTTATAATAGGTAGGGTCAAGGTTTCACATAGATATCTCGGGCCGTTTAAATTATATCCAGGAGTGCCAGGACATAAAACTCACACTGTACTGAAGCAGTTGTTAAGAGAGTTCCATGACACGCCTTTAGGGGGTCATCAAGGACAGAACCGGACACTAGCTGCACTAAAACTCAGGTACTATTGACCAAGAATGAAAGAAGATGTAATTGAGTACATTAAAACATGCACGTCTTGTAATCAAATAAAAACTAACCCGGAAGACATGAAACCTGTGCCAATGCAAATTAGTATAACACCAACCAGACCACTGCAAAATGTAGCAATAAATGTAGTAGGACCTTTGCCAATGACAAAAAATGGAAACAAATACCTTTTTACTTTTCAAGATTTATTCACAAAATACCAGAAGCAATTGCCATGCCCGACCAAAAGGTGATGACAGTAGCCCAAGCGTTTGTGTATAACATTATCTGTAGACATGGTTGCCCGGAAAATCTTACTTCTGACTTGGGAACAAATTTCACTAGTGAGTTGTTTGTTGAACTTTGCAAATTATTAGATATCAAAAAGCTAAGTACCACAGCTTATCATCCAGAAGCCAATGGAGTAGTAGAGCGGAGCCATAGGACATTCATGAATTACTTAAGTCATTTTGTAAACAAAGAACAAGACGACTGGGATGAATGGATCAATTTTACACTAATGACCTACCGAGCAACGCCGCATACAGTCACCGGATCTAGCCCTTATTATTTGATGCATGGAAGAGAAGCTAAGTTACCCACAGAAATTGTAAAGGGGTGTTATGCAGAAGAACATAGTGAAGAGAATTACATTCAAGAAGTAGTAAAGAAAATGAAGACAGCTTTTAAGAAGAAAGAAGAGAAGCTTCTAAAAGGTAAAATGAAGTATAAGGAGTATTTTAATAAGAAGACGACTTCACAGACATCTTACTCCAGGTGAACTGGTTCTACTATATGACCCATCAGTAAAGAGGGGACGTTCAAAGAAACTAAAAAGACCTTGGTTAGGACCCTATAAAGTTCTAAAACAATCGAATGACGTAAATTATGTAATTGAGAACGGTAGAAAGGAATATGTCACTCACACAAATAGATTAAAACACTTTAGGTTAAGAGCTTTAGAGTAAGTAAGAACTATTGTATTGTTTTAGGTGATTCAAGATGAGGATCCAGACTGTAACAGTGTTTTTAGTAAATTTATTATGTGTTAACATTCGAGGCTTTGAACAAGGAAAGAACTTAGTTAAATTAGAAACTATACCTAGCTATCCAGGACTCTATTGTGTACCACAATACTGGTTCTCAATAAGTAGTGAAAGTTGGTGTATCTTGTATAGTATACCGTTACGAGCTCTTGACAATAGAATAAAATTAGTTACAAAAATCTGGAATGAAATCCAAATTTCAAGAAGCAAACAAAATTGTATTTTCCTACACGAACCACGACTAGATATGTTAAAACATTCTTGGACTGAAATTAATCAATTACACAATCAGCTAAGTCACTTACTCTTGCATCATACAGTTAACCCTAGCAGTGACAAAGTCGTCATTGACGACTCATTTTGGGCCCGTGTGTAGTGGCAGCGTCGTATTTCACGACTCATTTACCGCGGCGCGATTATTACGTAATTACGCAAACACGAGGCTAATAATTCAGACTAATAAAAATACCGTTACATTCAGCAGATTCCGTAGTTTATTTTTATATAGTTCACTTTATATATATATATATATATATCACTTTTCGTTTTCATTTATTGGCCGTTGGAAACCACAGGTTGCCAGCGCTCAGCTGGCGTTGCACTTGAGTCAGACCGGCTGAGATTTTACTTTGATGTTTCACTCAGTGTCGTGTTAGAAGTTGTTTATTGTGTCAAAATGGATGACAAATTACCGTCTTCTGAAATTTGTGAGTTGTTATTCGTTGAAAATGATGATGTTGATGGTGAAAGTGATGTCTCTGCAGATGATGTTCCTAGTGATATTAGTTTAGCTGATTATTCCAGTGGAAGAAGTGACGATGACTTTGTTCCTGACGAACCAGAGGTAGGCCTATTGTCTAGTTCAGATTCAGAACCTGATAGATTACCTGTTCCTGTCCAACATAACCCTAGGCCTAACAACATATGGGTTCGCGTTTACCCACCTGAGACTGACAATGACATCGCATCAAAGTTTCAAGTGAGGCATCCAGGCCCAAGGCTTTGTCCTCGCAGAAACTCTTCTCCTATTAGGTATTTTTACTTATTCTTTACAGCTGCTATTTGGAATTTGTTGGTCAAAGAAACAAATCTTTATGCTCATAGGGAAATAAATAGGAAGCGTGCCTCAAATGAAATGAGGGTAAATTCGTGCTAACAACATTGGGTTGACGTGACAAGTAGCGAGATGAAAAAGTTTATTTCGTTGGTCATAAATATGGGTCTAGTTCACAAAAACCGTGTTTTAGCTTATTGGAAACAAAGTAGGTCTCAGGCCACACCATTTTTTCCAGCTGTCATGTCACAGGAGATTTCAATTACTTAGTTCTATGTTCCATATTAGTTCTCGACCCAGACTAGCTCGTGGTATGAATGGGTACGACCAATGGTGTAAGGTCCGCCAGTTTTACAATAGTATGAATGAATCTTTCAAAACCCATTTTATCCCAGAACAAAATATTGCAATCAATGAGAGTCTCATCGGTATGAAAAATCGCTGTACTTTTATACAGTAGATGCCTAGTAAAAAGCATAAAGGATTCGGTATCAAAAAGTTTCAAACTTGTGACAGTAAGACCAGTTACGTATTGAATGTGGCCCTTTACAGTGGCAGAAACTTTTTAGAACAAGATGAAGGTCTCTTTACACAAAAGGTAATTATGGATCAACTGAGTCAATGCAACCTTTTAGATAAAGGCTACCACATTTATACGGACAATTTTTATACAAAATTACCCCTGGCCAACCAATTGTATGAAAGAAACACCTTTATTACTGGAACTATAAACAGAAATTCCAAAGGTTTAGCAAAAAATGTTCTCAATGAGGTCCTAGGAGCACATCAAAGTATTTATTATAGGCAAGGTCCTACTCTTTTGGTAGGTTATAAGAAAAAACCAAAGCGTAAGCCAGTATTTTTGATTTCAACAGGTCTGCACGCAGATGATAAGCTTATTCAGAGTAGAATGGGCCAACAAGCTATCAAACCAGCACTAATCAATAGTTACAACTATAACATGGGTGGGGTTGATATAAGCGACAAAACTATATACCATGTAACTTGTATCAGGACCACACAAAAATATTGGAAACGGATCTTCACTAACTTGACCGACATGGCATTGCACAATTCTTATGTTATATATAAACTGAATACTGACAATCTCCTCCCTAAAGCTGACTATTTGGAAAGCATTGTTGAAGACTAGTTGATGAAGACACATTAGAAAACTTGCCTCAGCCTGGACCACAAGGAGATGGTGGCCTTCAACATGCTCTGACTCACTTGCCTGATAAAAAGGAGCGCTTATGCACAGTATGTTCTGGTGATGCCAATGTAAAAAGGGTAGTGTCTACTGGTGCCCAGCATGTAATTGTGTTACACCCTACATGCTACCACAAGCTTCAACATTATTGGAGGCCAATAGCCAAGGGAAGAAAGAGAGCCCGTGGAAGGCCTGATAGTAGCGACTCTGATTAGGAACTGTAGACGACCGTTGTATATAGTGTATATAATTTGTATTTGGTTATTTTTATATAAATGAACATAAGTGTTATATATTCTTGTTTAGAAAGACATTGAGGACATAATGTATGCTGAATTTTTGGATTTTGTGATTTTTACCTGTAACAAATTTAAAAACCGTGTTTTCAATAAAACTTTTTCATCGTTCAGACTACAGAACTTCTACCATTGTACAGGTAAGTTCAAATAAAAGTATTTTTATGTTATTCAGCATTTTATTCTGAATAAAACTATACATAATACATAGTATTTTGATGAAGAAATATTAGTATAGATATTTTTACATACAGGCGTGCACGAACAGTACAACAAATTGAATTGTGTAAACTTTTATTGTTATTTTATCATACATTTTTTTTGGAGACAAGTTATATTAAGTTTATATTTTCTTTTTCAACATAAAATTCTACACATTTTGTATATCTTGGATTATGCGATTGCCTATTGGTTGTATGTACTATATGTCCAGTCACAAGAAAATAGTTTTTAGGGAAAAAAAATTACAATTCAGACAAAAAAAAATATTTTTTCTAAATATAAATTTTTAAAATTGTTTTTGCATAATAGAGAATTAAATTCTGAACAAAATAATGTATCACTCATCATTATTTGACCAATTCCTGATTATATAGCATTTTTTTTAATTAGCTTGCACATACATCCAAAAAGGCCTGCCATTCAAGGCCAAATGCCCGCCACTGCTAGGGTTAAGAGAGGATTGTTTGACTTGTTAGGTAAAACTGTAAAATTCATTACTGGTAATATGGATGCCGATGACAAGGCATATTACAATACAAAAATTAATACTGTTGCTTTAGATAATAAGAGAATCTATCAGTTAAAGAAGGAACAACTGCAATACAATCAAAATTTACTTTTGAAAGCTCATCAATACTTAGAGAAAGTCACATTGTACAACACAGAGAAAATTAAGAATTTGACCTTACTCTAAATAATCCGAAATATTAGAGGAAGTTAACTTGTTACAAGAATTAATGTTAGAAACTAGAGATATGTTACGTACCTTTCATAACGCTATAGCTGATGCTAGGAATGGTAAATTAAACTCGTACTTGATAAGACCTAGTGAACTATTTGATATACTAACAAATGTAAAGAGCAATCTCCATGTTGGCGATAGTCTACCACTACCGGTTACTCTGGACACTATTTATAGTTATTATAGTATTGTTAAGAGAAGAGCTTACTTAGCTGACAATAGTTTAACCCATTGCGGATCAAAGACGTCGCGTTCAAGTCCTGCGCGCGGGTGGACTGAAAGCTCAGTAACGTGACGTTCACGTCGCTGCACCTGCTGTTTACGATTGCGTCATTCAAGGTCAATGTCCACTTTTAGAATGCACGCAGATGTTCTAGGGCGCTTATCAGTTTGTCTGCTTATCTTATCTCTGTTCCTGTTTACTCAAAACATTCCTCGTTTTCGATAAATAATTTGTTTCGAACTAGTTTGAGGAGTTCTGTTGTTGCGTTTGGTAGGATATATTTTCGAGTGCGTGACTGCCAGAAAATGGGAGATAACTTACGTTCGTCTGAGTTAGACAGACTACTAATGTGTAGCGGAAGTGAACCAAGTGACCTTGAGAGTGATATAGAGGGTGACGATGGGTCTGTAGTGCAATTATGTCCTCGATTACAGAATTATTCGGACACTAACTTTGATAGTGACGAGCGTGCTAATTTGAGTGACATTGATTCCGATGTTATTCCCGGGACACCGCCGGATGTACAAAGTTTTATATTCAATTTCACTGAAACCCGTACCGTTGAACATCAACCTGGCCCTTCAACCCCTCAACCTGGCCCTTCAACCGCTCAACCTGGCTGTTCATCCCCTAAACCTGGCCCTTCAACCGCTCAACCTGGCTGTTCAACCCCTCAACCTGGCCCTTCAACCGCTCAACCTGGCTGTTCATCCTCTCAACCTGGCCCTTCAACCGCTAAACCTGGCTGTTCATCCCCTCAACCTGGCCCTTCAACTGCTGCTGATCCATCATTCCCGATCGTTGACGATGACGCCGACATCGGTCAAACTACTACTACAACTGCTACTGAGCCAAAGGGTAAACGTAAACGTAAAAAAAATGTCAGTAAAAAAAGTTGCTAATAAAAATAAAAAATCACAGCCAAAGGAAAAATCGCCCAGAGCGAAAAAACCCAAAAAACCATCAATATTTCATTGGCAAAACGTACCAAACAATCCTAAAGAAATTCCTTTCACAGCAACTCCAGGCTTAGATCCTGATATAAGTAGTAGTTTAGATGAAACATTTTCCGAATTAGATTATTTTTTCCTATTTTGTGGGGTAGAATTTTTTATGATGATAACACAGGAGACGAATGACTATGCAAATGCACAATTAGGGGATGCTAGACGAAAGCGGCTGAAAAGCGATGACAATTGGACCCCTGTTACAGTGGACGAAATGAAGTCATACTTTGCCTTATACATTTTGATGGGCCAAGTAAAAAAAACCTAATATAAGGCTTTACTGGTCTAAAAGAAAAATATTAGAGACCCCTATATTCTCTGAAACAATGCCAGTTGCCAGGTTTATGGCAATTTCCCGATTTTTGCACTTTTCAGATGCAGCAGTGGAAAACGACCGAAATGACAAACTCATAAAAATTAGACCAGTTATTCGGTATCTAGAAACTAAGTTCCTAAGCACATATCAGCCGGAGAAACAAATATCACTGGATGAAAGCCTAATGAAAATGCGATCTCGCCTGTCATACATACAATTCAATCCGAAAAAAAGGGCCAGATTTGGCGTAAAAATTTACAAAGTGTGTGAAGTAAACTCAGGATATTGTTCCGTGTTTAAAATTTATGTAGGCGAAGATAAAGTAAGTGCCGATTTTCTCGCTAGTGAGTCCGTTGTATTAGATCTAATGCAACCATTCTATAATCTAGGCTACACTGTTTTCTTAGACAATTGGTATGTTTCACCATTGCTATTTGTTGAACTGCTGAAAAAAGACACACATGCCATTGGTACGGCACTGAAAAATAGGGTAGACATACCAAGTGTTTCAAAACCATTGCCCTGAAGAAAAATGAAGCGATTTATAGGTCGTCAAATGGTGTATTGGCTACCATGTGGCAAGATAACAAAGATGTTATCGTGTTATCAACCTACCACACTGACGTAACCTTTGAAGAGACTAGGATTCGAAAAAGGAAACATGGAGTGGAAGAGCAGGTAAAAAAACCGAATCTAATTAGTGACTACAACAATGGCATGTTTGGCGTCGATCGGATGGACCAAAGATTGTCTAGCTTCCCGATAATGCGCCGCACAGTAAAGGCCTACAAAAAGATATTTTTTTATCTGATTGATCTGGCAATATTCAATTCGTTTGCTATATACAACAAAGTAAAAGTTCCGAAGCCAAGGGAAAAACGACACTTTACCGATTTCAGGCTAAATTTAGCTGAGCAATTGCTTGCGCGGGTCAATCTACCAGCAAAAACTTCACCCGGTCGTTTAGCGTTAGGTTTGAACCCTTTGCGCTTACAATCAAAATCCTGGGCACATTTTCCGGCCCTACTACCTCCTACAGGAAGTAAACAAAATGCCTACAAAAAGTGCAAAGTCTGCAGTTCAAGAGGAGAACGAAGCGAGACAAGGTGGATGTGCAAACGTTGCAAAGTGCCGCTGCATTTGGACAAAGATTGTTTCGAAGACTACCATACCAAACTGCACTACTAAATAAAACCAGTGTAAAGACAGCGTAATTATTTTGTAAATATGAGTTTAGTTTTATTAAAGTTTTATTCAAGTGACAGTATTTTCTTCAGACGTAATTTTTTACTGTGAAATACATTTGATCCGGCCTACATGAAGCAGCTATTACACGCAATAAACGTAAGTAAAATATTATGTAACCTTAGTTTTTAAATATTTTGCAGTATAATATAATTATGTTTTAGTCCAATGAGGTCGGTGAGGTGTTTATGTGACGTAAGTAACAACAAAACGTGTAGAGTTTGCGAGCGCACTAAGCCGGCAGACGAGCGTGCGAAGTCGGCTGGTACCGCGCCGTTTTCGGAATTAATTCGTACCGCTAGGCCCGGGCACGTGCTACGCTTCGCGATCCGCAATGGGTTAATATATGTTATTGACACACACATTGCCAGAAAATATCATCTGTCATTCAAGTGCCTGAAATAGAACATGAGCAAAACGCAAAGTCTAGAGTTTATTCACAATTGTTTATTTTTCCTGAAAAAACATCAGAGTATTTTGCCTTCTCTGAAATCTTTGCTTGGTGGAAAAGACCTTATGTCACGTATAGAACCTCCAAATAAAATTTGTAAATATATCCATATAGTATTTCCTGTTAGTAGCACAGAAATTAATCATGCTCGTTGTGAAGTAGAGGTCTTTAAAAATCTCACAAGCCCTCATTGTAACTACAAACTAGTTAAACTAATAACTACAGTTTGGGAACAGATACCCTACTCAAATAAATGTAATCCACCGATAACTTGAATTTAATTGTACCAAATGTAAACATCACACCTAGTACTAATGAAACGGGAGTGTTAGAAGAATATCTTCAGTTTACCAAGAACCATAGGGATTTCATTTTACACCATGTTACTCATAAAATGAATTACCTGAATACTGACTGTATAAGAATTACTAAACTAAGAGTTTGAGCCATATACTTTTGATACTCTTACTGATAGTGTAAATGCTTACAATATAAACTTGCTAATTTTCTTTATAATTCTGTTAATAATTTATGTACTTGCTAAATGTGGCATACTGAAGGTAATTAGGAAAATTTTAGTGTCAAACGAAAACACGAATGAGGCACCATTAGCTTTGAGTAATGTGTCACATACTGCAGAGTGTAAACATTCTAGATAACGGTGAGTAAAGTCAGAGGGTTACCCCAAATCCTTGGCGTAGGTAGTGTAGCAGTGCCGGTCTCGGCACGACCTTGGACTTTGTACTGTTATTGTTTACAAATTTATCACCACGTGTTGACCCCAGAGGTCAAGTTTACTATTGTTTACTAGTCCCTTTCATTGATAATCACCACGTGTTAACCTTGGAGGTCGAGTTTACTACGAGCACGTGGACCTCCCGCGGCGTTGTCCTAGGTCAGTGTTGTTTTGGTGTGACGTCACGCCGCGTTCTGACGGCGTATTTATTAAATTAATTGTATTTATTGTGTGAGGCAAAAAGTGTCGATGGCCGGTGCTGGGATCGATCCTAGAACCTTCAGTTTGTGAGACGGAGACGAATCCACTGCAGCACAGTGACACACCCGAGAGGGTAACGTCAGTAGCGGCAGAAGAACGCGTGGCTCCGATGCATTTATACTATATGAAATGTTCCCAATAATTCGTATTAATTATGGTATTGACCATTTAAAACGGAAAAAAATCTGTTTCTCTTTATACTATATAAAATGTACCAACTGTTTTTTCACAGTGTTACCAACTCTCACGATTAATTGCAAAAATATATCTCAGTGCTGCCAACTTACACGATTTATTACATTATACTATAATAAATACATATACGATTTTTGTTTTCTCTCTTTTAGTTATACTATATATATTAAATACAAACGCGTTTTTCGGTGTTACAGTAATATTATTTTAATTCGTTATCCTTTTATATCCTTTTCAGTCGACAATAAATACGTTAAAATGGTCGTTAAGTATTAGGAGAACAGAACTTGGTAAGATCTCTGAACTCGGCCGTTGATATCATGAGCGCACTATCATATCGCTTGACCCTAGTGTCAGGCGGCGGGCGATAATAAAGCGTGCGATATTGTTGCACGACTTTTCTTGGCAATAATTACGGTTCCTCTTCACTTCTGCAAACCTAATACTCTGTTCATTATAAAATCTCTAAAATTGTTTACCTGAGCTAAAAAAAGGTATCACATGTTTAAATAAAATTAATTGAAGGATTGTTCTTAACCAGTCAACGTCTTTTTTTTCCCTTTAATAATGATTAAATCCTATAAAGAGTATTTACATTATAGTACCTAAATATAGTATGTGATATTCATATAATAATTAATATTTATATTTTCGAAAACTCTATGAAAAAGGACAGGTTGTGCTTCAATTTTTTTTTTTTTTTACACAGTATACAGTATTAATTTAAATAATAATAGTAATATTTTGTATTTTATATAGTATTAATTTATTCTGCCCGTCTAACAAATAAACCAGAGGGTTTTTTTTGTTGTTGTATAGTTTTTTTCATAACAGGTGATTTTTGTTTACAACAGCTGATGTGTCTTCTGCTACCAGAGAACTCTTTGTATATGAGAAAATTTTCTAAGTCCAATTTTGCTGATGCAATATTTCATCATCTGTACTTTGAGTTTGGATCTTGACCACCACGCGGCCTAACACGTGTGCACGCGGTCGGACACATGTTCAATTGACGTCATTTTACTGGTATAAATACACCAATATTTCAAGCTGGCAGCATCTGCAGTTTCACAGACAAGAGACCAACGGTTCGCCTGGAACCTCTTTGTCTTTATTCACACAGCAGATAGTGAATCTGGTGAGTAACTTTTGTTAAATCTTGCATTTTTATTCCAAGTTTTTTTGGTTTTTTATAGATTTTCTGTTAATAAGAAGATTAATTTACATTCATATTTTTCATGTAACCAACTTTATTAACAAATACAAATGTATTTAATTAGTTTTCAAACTATTTTCCCAAAAATGTTATATATTGCATAGGGATTGTTAGAAAAGTTTATTTAATGATGCAGTTTTGCTATTATCTGCAATCCATTCTGCAATTTCACTTTGTTTATTTATCATTATTATAGTAAGTTAAAATTTATAAATATGATATATTATGAGATGTTTGTGAGAGATAGCTTCATGTTTTATACTGTTATTTGATACGCACTAAAGTTTTGTATAAAATTTTTTTGAATTTTTATTGGTTTAAATTCAGATTTATTGTGGGAATATTAAAATTCATCATTTTTTATAAAAGATTTAAATTTGCTTTATAAATGTTTAAATAATGTTTATATCAAAGACTACAGTTAAATATTTCATACCCTATTTCTATTAAATATGTTTTTTTTAAATCTTATTTACTCTATTTTAACGTTCCATGTTTCATTTAACAATGTATTAAATCAATTGCACTAAAAGTAATTGCTGACTAACCTTTCATTAAATCATCGTTAAACAGACTAAATCTTTAAACTGTTAAATAATATACTATTTAATTAAATTAATGTTTATAGTAAAGACTATAGTTAAATATTTAGAAAGATTATTTTTTCTCCATATTTCATTTAATAATGTATTAAACAAATTGTACTAAAAGTAATTGCTGACTAACCTTTCATTAAATCATCGTTAAACAGACTAAATTTTTAAACTGTTAAATAATATACTAATTAATTAAATTAATGTTTGTAATAAAGACTATAGTTAAATATTTAGATAACCAATTTTTTTATTTTATTTTTCAGTCTCAAACTTTAACTCTTGACAAGTTCTAATTTTTGGTGCGTCAGCAGCTTCACTTTAGTGCTCCAGCAGTTTATTTGGTGTTCTAATTTTGGTGCTCCAGCAGCTTCACTTTAGTGCTCCAACAGTTTATTTGGTGAGTGCCCTCTCTTTATACTTCTTAAGGAGCTGATACCTTGCGGTGTTAACGAAACTCCTTAAGTAATTCGTGTTTGAAGAGCTGATACCTTGCGGTGTTAACGAAACTCTTCAAGTTGATTGTTTAAGGAGCTGATACCTTGCGGTGTTAACGAAACTCCTTAAGTAATTCGTGTTTGAAGAGCTAATACCTTGCGGTGTTAACGAAACTCTTCAAGTTGATTGTTTAAGGAGCTGATACCTTGCGGTGTTAACGAAACTCCTTAAGTAATTCGTGTTTGAAGAGCTGATACCTTGCGGTGTTAACGAAACTCTTCAAGTTGATTGTTTAAGGAGCTGATACCTTGCGGTGTTAACGAAACTCCTTAAGTAATTCGTGTTTGAAGAGCTGATACCTTGCGGTGTTAACGAAACTCTTCAAGTTGATTGTTTAAGGAGCTGATACCTTGCGGTGTTAACGAAACTCCTTAAGTGACTCTATGATATGTTCATATTTCCTATGTAATTAACTTTAATATTTTGGTTATTAATATTAAATAAAATAAATGGTTTCAATTTCATATTTTCCATGAAGTAGGTTTTTATTCCAAGTTTTGTAGTTATGAATATTTACCTCTTTTTTAAATCAAACAAACTTAATTAAACCTACAATACTGCGTTTTATTTTGATAAATAAAATGCTTGGGTTTTTTTTCAGATAGTCTTCCAGCTACACTAACCTGTCAACAATCCTACAACTCTGTTCAAAGTTTCACCCAGGAAAAAAAAAGCAACAGTATGTCTCTTAGTAATAATTCGTTAGGATTTTTAAAATTAACTGGTAATGCCTATTCACCCATTAAGGCTAGTTCAAATTCCGCTGGATATGATTTGTTCAGTCCTTATGATTTTCTTATTTCTCCCCATGATAAAAAATTGATACCAACTGATTTGGCCATAGTATTACCAGAGGGGCCGTATGGTAGATTAGCACCGAGATCAGGCTTAGTAGTCAATCATTTCATCGATGTGGGAGCTGGGGTTATAGATAGAGATTTTACAGGAAATTTATCAGTATTGCTTATCAACCATTCAGATCACACTTATCTAGTCAAAAGAGGACAAAGAATAGCGCAACTAATTTGTGAAAGAATAGCCGAGCCTCTATTGGTAGAATTAGATAAATATTCTTTAATTACTGGAAGAGGTGATAGAGGGTTTGGGTCTACAGGTAATTTTTGATTCTATTTGTTCCCACTTTGTAGTAATTTATTAGGGTTTTTAGTTAATTGTAGTTTTTTGGTTTTTTTCAGATAGTCTTGCAGCTACACTAACCTGTCAACAACAATCCTACAACTCTGTTCAAAGTTTCACCCAGGAAAAAAAGCAACAGTATGTCTCTTAGTAATAATTCGTTAGGATTTTTAAAATTAACTGGTAATGCCTATTCACCCATTAAGGCTAGTTCAAATTCCGCTGGATATGATTTGTTCAGTCCTTATGATTTTCTTATTTCTCCCCATGATAAAAAATTGATACCAACTGATCTGGCCATAGTATTACCAGAGGGGACGTATGGTAGATTAGCACCGAGATCAGGCTTAGCAGTCAATCATTTCATCGATGTGGGAGCTGGGGTTATAGATAGAGATTTTACAGGAAATGTATCAGTATTGCTTATCAACCATTCAGATCACACTTATCTAGTCAAAAGAGGACAAAGAATAGCGCAACTAATTTGTGAAAGAATAGCCAAGCCTCTATTGGTAGAATTAGATAAATATCCTTTGATTCTTGGAAGAAATATTTGATTCTATTTGTTCGCACTTTGTAGTAATTTATTAGGGGTTTTTAGTTAATTGTAGTATTTTAGAATGTATGTTTTAATAGTCTTAGGGTTTTAGTCTACAGTCATTCTTGATTCTAATTGTTCACATTTTGTTTGAGACTTTATGTTTTAATAGTCTTAAGTTTGATTAGTGATAAGGTATGGGTTTTGTTTTAGCCGTAATAATTTTTAGTTATAAATTTATTTTTTTCCCTTTTTTTCATAGTTATGGAAAACACTCAAACCCAACTTTTTGAGGAAACTGTTGAGCGGCAACTCCAAGATTTAGATGAAGGTCCTAGTAATCCGATTCCATCAACATCATCAACTCAACAGCCCAAGCCTCGAACAACAAGAACCTCAAGCCTAAGGTACCCTCTAATCCTACTACAACTAAACCTGACAGCTATGATTTAAAAGGCGTTGTCAATTTGTTGATATTAATAGGACTAACATCTGTGAACCTGTGGGAGAAGGTTATCTTTGATGTAAGAAAAAAGGTTTCCGATTTGATGAATGTTGAATTGACCACGCTTTATTTCAATTTGAAAATGGTCAGTAATTCAATTTGTACGGGCATTGCCACGAATAGCGATTTGTCGCAAGAGAAATTGGAAGAGGTGAATGAGCTAGAAAGAGATTACAATGAAATCATGTCATATGCAAAGCCAGCACTTCAGGTTTTTGCCCAAAATCGCTACTCTGTTGGTTGTGAAACTTTTTAACGATATAGTACAAGAAATTATAACCAAAATGACATTGATTGAAATTAGTGACGAAGAGGATAAAATCACAACACCTGCAAAATCTAGAAAACGACTGTACACACATTGTTTAAATGATAATGAAATGGACGATGATGAGAATGGTGATGATGACGATGAACTGTTTAGGCTTTTTGGAAAAAAATGTTCTAGTAAATTGAAATCAAAAAAGTTCACAATCGGTCAACAGATTACAGTAAGAAACGATGATGTGACTAGAAAATGTGTTACTCCAGGTGAAACCGGAAAATATTTGATAAAAGTCGAAATAACCGATTGTGACGATCTAAAGGGGGTTAAGCCGTTGCAACATTGGACGAAGGTTTGGAAAAAGGCAATATTCTTAGTGGATGATGAAAAGGACGACTCCTTTATAGCAGTTAGCAATGTTTGGTCAAAACAGGCAAAACGAATACTGAAATTTAAAGATGCTAAAGTCAACGAGTTTGAAGAAAATGATGATAAAGATACAAGGAAACGAAGTAGATTCTTTCGCTGAAATATTATAAATGTTTAGTTGTGTTTTAGTAATGGTTTAGAGTGTAGTTTTTTTTTTTTTTTTTTTTTCTTTTCAGATGTATTCCCATCTTCCATTAAAAAAGAGAAAAGTTATTACGACTGTTCCAATGGAGGTTGATGATGGTGATGAAGATGTAATGAATGTTTCTGCCGTAGATCCTGAAAATAGTTTAGAAAATGACGTAATATTGATTAATGATGCAAGGAATAAGAGGGTTAGAATTAGTACACTTAGAGAATTAAATCATTTTGTTGAATTAGAGAAAGCATTCAAAGGAAATTTAAAAACTTTTTATTTAATAAATAACAATCAATACGCTAAGGATATTTGCATGTTATTAACATTGCATAAAGATAATATGCGATCAATTTTAGTAGATCAAGTTAAAATATTTGGTTCTATCAAATTTAACATACTAGTTGAATGTACATATGCAAAACCGCATACACAAGAGCGACAAGATCGAGCATTCAAAACAAAGAACATTGCGTTGTTTAAAGAAAGTGATCATGATGGTATATTACATGCATTATTTTCTAAAATATGTAGAGAGGAGTCTGATTATGAAGGTCGAGGTAGTGGTTGGAGTTTGTTATGTGTAGATGGTATAATGATTAGAATTAAGGGGAGATAGGCAGTTTTCCTACTAAAAAGTTGATTTTTTTAAACATTTTTATTGGATTCTCCATTTAATTCTGTTTAAGAAAATATATACTTTTATATGGTTTTCATTCGATATAGTTCAGGGAAAAATAAAATACATAGGTGTGTCATTCTTTGTTGTAGCGTCTAGTGTCAAATTCTGCGCGCTGGTTTCAACTACGGTACTTTGTATAGTAATTGAAAGTATATACTACTGTTTTCTTTTAGTTTAGTGTGTTGGTCACACTGTCTATTAGTTCAATTCTGTTTTCTGAATATTTGTGACTAGCTTTTTTTCTGACAGCTGATGTTGACAGTTCGTGATTTTTACATATTGTTCAGTAGTGTGTTTACAAACAAGTGACAAACTAAGTTGTTTACAACTAAGTTTTTACAGCTTGATTCTATATATTTAGTTATTATTTTCAATAAGTGATTTACCTTAATATACAATTATGCCTAGGATAAAAAAATTCAACCGTAAGAGGTACCAGGGTAATCAGTTTACAAAACCTAACCTAGACCAGACTCCAGAAACTCAGCCTAAGGTAACTTCCTCTAGTTCTAGAAAACTGACTGGCTCAAAACTACCCAAGGATTATGAGTATGAAGATGATGACATAAATTTAATCATTAACCTTCAACTGTTGTCTCAGGCTATAAATAGTTTTACTAAGTGTATCAGTTGTAGTGCATCAAATTCTATTAGCGTTCGGATTGATTCTAATTACACTAATGGCATAGCCCATAAATTAGTGTTGGACTGTAATATTTGTAAGTTTAGTAGTGCATTCATGAACACAAAGACAATAAAAAATAAGCATGAACTAAATATTAGGTATGCTTATGGCCTAAGATCAATCGGCAAAGGGCTTGAGGCTGGTAAAATGTTTTCTGCTGTCATGAATCTAGCTCCGCCAAACTCCAGGATGCAGGCACTATACAAAACCATCTTGCCTAGAGTTACAGAGGTATGTGATGCTTCTCTCAGAAATGCTGCTACAGAGGCTGTAGAAGAGAATACTGGAAGTTCTGACATAGCTGCGGCTTTTGATGGCACTTGGCAGAAGCGTGGTTACAAATCTTTGAATGGAATCATTACTGTTACGTCGTTTGATACTAGTAAAGTGTTAGACTTTGAATGTATGTCCAAATTTTGTATAAACTGTGCCAGAGATTTATACAAAAATGATGAAAAAGAGCTGGAAGAGCACAAGAAAGTTTGCAAGGCAAATTACTCCGGATCAAGTGGAGGTATGGAGGTGGCCGGGGCCAACATCGTTTGCGGTCGGTCAGAAGAGAGGCTTCGGGTGCGGTATACCAAATATTTAGGGGATGGGGACTCTAAAGGTTTTCAGTCCGTTATAGAAGCTAAGCCTTATGGGGAAGATGTGGATATCGTCAAACTGGAGTGTGTAGGCCATATCCAAAAGCGCCTTGGCACAAGACTTCGAAAGTTAAAGGCTGCGATGAAGGAAAAAAACTCAGTGACGGCAAAGTTTTGGGAGGCAAGGGTAGGCTAACCGATGCTGAAATCGACAACTTGCAAACCTTCTATGGGTTGGCAATCAGAAGAAATACAACTGATGTTAAAAAAATGCAAGACGCTGTGTGGGCAACCTTCTACCATAAGCTGTCTACTGACACGAACCCACAACACGACCTTTGCCCTTCCGATGAAGACACGTGGTGCAAGTTTCACAAAGCCAAGTTCACTAACACTCCATTTACTCATAAACACTCCTTGCCTGAAGCTGTAATGCTTCTTATAAAACCAATTTATGAAGATCTATCAAAACCTGAACTCCTCAAGCGCTGCCTACACGGAAAGACACAAAACCCCAACGAAAGTCTGAACAGCTGCATATGGAAAAGATTGCCTAAAACTGAGTTTGTTAGCCTACCAACCCTCCAACTAGGTGCAACAGATGCAGTACTGTGCTACAATGAAGGTTCAGTGGCAAAAGTGAATGTGTTTCAAAGACTTGGAATTAAACCGGGACGTTACACTGTTCAAGGTCTTCAAACGATTGATCGCTGTCGAATTCTGAAAGCAGACATGGAGACAAGGGACCAGAATAAGAAGAGAAGAATCAAAAGAAGGCTAATAAGGAAGGATAAGGAGGAGCAAGAAGATGGGGAAAAGGAATATTCTGCTGGTGCCTTTTAGAAATGTGAGCAATAAAACCATACCTTTATCTTTATATGCGATTTTCCGAAACCTTGTTTTTTTACACTTAGGTACACTTTTCTCAAGAACTAAAGTAAATAGAAACCTGAAATTTTTTACTCATAGCAACTAATACATTGTTTCTATGGTATACCTAATTTTGTGCTTGTATCCTAGCAAATTATTTATAAAAAAATTTTTCCCTTAAAAAAAATAAATTTAAAAAATTTCAAAATTATAATTATTTTAAAACTTATTTTTTTATGAGTAAAACCTATTATAAAATAGGTATAAGATACTCAATATACCTTACTTATACTATTGCTCAAGTTTCAGATTTGTAGGACAAGTGGTTAAGGAGATAAGTGTACCTAACTATGTGTATGTTTCCCCATTTAAATAGCATATGAGCGAGAAAACTGCCTATCTCCCCTTTTAACAGATTTAGACCATTAGGGGGAAGTACATTTCTACCACTACCACCTGATATTGAAAATAAAAAAGCCATTATCAATCCACACAATAATAATGATAATTATTGTATTAAATGGGCACTTTTATTGTCACTCTGTTACAGAAAGAATAGAAAATAGGATAGATTATCGTTATAATGCTATTTTGTAATAAACTTAATTTTGATGGATAGATTTTCCAACAGATAAAACAAATTAATAAATTTGAAAAAAATAACAAATACTGTAAGGAAATGTTTATGGTTTATGTGAACGAAAATAACATTGTATATCCCTTAAGGATATCCTGAAATGAAAGGATAAATTCACACAATTTTGGGGGAAAAAATTTGCTTATGATTAGTACAAATTGAATCAGGTTAATAGACCATTCTTGCTATAATAACACTATTATAGTAGATTGGATATCAAGTCAAATTTTCAAAACATGTACATAAAGTTACTATATGCAAAAGAAGTCTTTCAAATTTAGGGGTAATTTAAATATAACAAATTAAAAGAACATAAATTAATGTGCTGTAATAATAAACCCAGCCCGATCTGTAATGCCTAACGATGATGTAGATGATCCAGATTTGTATTAAATTTTAAAAATACTCAAAATAAGGTGTAAATTGCCCCGTAGTCATTTACGCTGAATTTTGAAAGCTTTCCTTAAACCAGTTAATGCTCAAGTGTCCAAAATATACATATGTTTTTAGACATTGTTTCATGAACCCAATGAAGCTTTTGCGTGTATATTGTGTGGCAGTGGATTTCATTACCACAATTTATATAAAAAAATGCGCTTCTTCCACAAAACCCATAACTTATATAGAGGGTTTAAAATGCCTAGCAAAAATTTTTATGAATTATGTAGTAGAATTAGCAAACATTGTTGGGGATTATATTTTCAATACATAATTTAGGTAAATGATAACCTTTGACTTTGGAAGAACAGATTCGTTTTAAGAATACAAAACAATGTAAGCATTGCTCAAAAATCGTTTACATTCTACTCTTAAACCACATAGAGATCACTGTCATTGTAACAGGCCAATTCAGGTCATAGTATATGTATCATCAGCTCAGTGTAATTTCTAAGGAGCAGGACCAAAAAAGTATTCCCTAATATTTATTCATGAAGCGCAAATTACGATACTCACTTTATTGTGAAAACAAATAGATTTCGATAAAAGACGAAATTGTTGTAATTGCCAAACTCAACGGGAAAAGTACATCTACCTTCTTACAAACAAACTAGAACGTTGGTGTCAAACCTAAGATTTCATCGGTACTTATAAAATCATGAACTGTATTTAGCCACATTAGTAAATAACTTAACCAAATAGATAAGGTTCATACACACCAAAAAGTTTTTTTCTAATCTAGGCATTATGCCTGTTAGCTAGCCCGGAAAAGTGTGTAATCCCATATGACTACACATCTTCCTGGGAAACGCAAAATTGTGACTTAATTTGCCGACCGGACAGAAAGTTGTTACAAATAATAATCCCAATTTCCAAATTGCGATATATCTCGATTGGAAGATTATGATCATCGCCTACTAACTTATGGATATCCATTTTCTGCATAAACACATTGGGTGAATATAGTGACTGTATTCTAAAGTAGACGTTTTAGATTTGCTTGGCTAAGACTGTATTTGATAAACTTCATGAGATTTGTGGTATTAAATAGTCTACTAATTGCGATTGTGCACACTATTTACCACTACCACGTCTTATTCACTTTTAGGATGCATGTTCAAGCATACAAAAAGTTGAACTTGAACTCTCATATCAGTGATTCAAAATATGTACCTATTTATTGGAAAATGTATTAAGAGAGGCAATACTTCTGTGTGTAAGAGAGCACGCAATTAACGCCACTAATCCTAGAAATGGGTAGTATGTATGCATATCGTGTTCATCAATACTTATTTAATGTCATCTAATATTTAGTATAAAAATTTATATTGCTGGGCTTATGAACTCACCATGCCCTTAATAACTTTACATGGTTCAGCTGGAAAATTTAACATACGTCATGTAATCAGCCTACCTAATGATATCCGATATTGCGTTCACAATTTTAAGTAGTCGGATGTTGACTAACCAGCTTCTCTTACATAAGAACATAATGATTTTAACGGCATTTTTTACCAAAAAGTGAATGTCCTCCCATTACAAATTGATAAATTAGAAAAATTGTTTCAACAACATCTAAAACATATATAAAAATATATGTGTCACTATGTAAATCTTAAGCAAGACTCTTGACATGTGGTCTTGTATTTAAAAAAAATTCATAGGATACATCAGTTTAAAAAACCAGTAGTGCTGTTTGCGAAAAGTTACATAACATTAAACACTGAAAAACGTCAAAAAGCATCTAAAGGAATTTGAAAAAGATTATTAATAAATTACTACACAACAGTATGTTTGGCAAAACTATAACAAAATATTTGAAAAGAGATTGATCTGCGTAGTGACATGCACAAAAAAGGCTTACTTGTCGTAATCATAAAAAACCAACATTTGAATAGAATGCATTTATGGACGAAAACACTTACAGCGCTTAGAGTGTGCAAAAGAATGTAATTTGCTTTTTTGACAACCGATTTATTGTTTGGATTTTCAGTTTTCGGAAATGCAGAAAAACATGGATATGTATGATATTTCATTATCAAGAGTCATGAAACCTAAATATGTATCTAGCATACATCTTAATATAATATACACTGATTCCTTAATAGGACCTACGGAGAATCAATTGGTTAGTTCCGAAATATAGTGCGTTGTCCAGTGAGTGGCAGGGGGGAAAGAGATACTAGGGAGAGAGTTGGAAAAGATAGGAGTCTAAGCGAGATGGTGCACGAGAGAGGAGCTTCGGAAGATAACCAAATAGGGAGGACCAGCCCCTGGTGGTCCGACTACAAGACATCCGACAACGGCCGCCCAGCAGAGCAAACACGGGACATCTACGAGGAGGACTGCGCAACGGTCCAAACCCCTGGTGATAATCAACCCCCGGAGGACTTTCAACGAGCGGGACCCACGTCCTGAACCTGAGGGAAACGGACCGTATACTTGCAGCCCAACTGACGACACAGAGGAACCACCATCACGGGAGATTAGCAAGCGCTCGCCATCCTCACCCCCACAGGGACTACAAGCGACTCCATACCGAGAAACCAGGCCCACCTGACCCGGAGGGACAGAGAGGACGCGCGACTACCACTAACGGCCCGTGGAACTACCCGTACGCGGTAGACGAGTCCAGGGGTATGTCAATACGGATTGTTAACGACCACTCCATGGTTGTAGAGGGAGCATCGAAATTTAAGGTTGTAGGGGAAAAGAAATTTTGTACATGGTCAATTACGTTTGCCTACTACACAGCGTAATGTCCGACAGGAACGCAAGTAAATTAATCAGACATGAGACGATAATCAATATTGTAAATGAATGATATAAGTGATTAACTGTTCTTGAGGGAATGTAGTCTGGATTGTTAATTTACGAATAAAATATATAAAGATCCAATTCATGGTGATTAGCACTCATCCCGGCATGGATAGTGATTTTGAGTTGATACAAATAGTCTATATAAAATATTAAATTGAATCAATGAGTAAGACGAATAAATATTGCGTTGAGTTATTGAGAGACGGCTAGAGTGTACAACTCGGCCATTGATGGTTGGCTTATCATCTTGGAAATATTTTTAAAAATAATGTAAATAACTTAGTACGGTAACTGATTCTTAGTTGTCATATGTTAGTAAGGTTTATATATTTTAATGTTTGCATTGATAATTTTTGAGGGGAAATAGTTGATTTATTAATCTTCGAAGTATAAATCTTGTTATAATCGAATATATAATTATCACTTGTTAAATGTATGAAACTTTTGCACATACACACATAAATCGGCTGATCTTATTAATGGGACGTTAAATAATTATTTAGATGATTGTGATTAACTCAGTATGAGGAGTGATTTAATAGTATATGGAGTTGCGTTGTCATGTGATTGTAAATAATATTCTTGAAAGAATTGATCGCCCGGGATATGTATACTAAACGCCCAATGTTAATAATAAATATGATTGAAGATTAATAACACGTATAATGATAATTCCTATAACAATTGTATTTCTGAATATGGAACTGAGATGGTAGGCTTAAGGAGGAGTAAAGCATAAACTAGGAATCAAGATAGTTGTCTAATCTTTTGGAAGGGATTGTGAAGATGACAGATAGCTTGTAAAACATAATAATATGTGATTTACTTTCACCAGTGTCAATAGTTATTCCAGTCCTGGTTTCACTACACTAGCTAAGCGTCCATTACAGTTCTACAAGTTTATTTCTCATTATGGATAATAGTCAGTATGGTTGGTTAAACAAATTTAACACTTTACATTCTAAGAGAAGTAACACTTTATTTGGAGGAGAAAGTTTACACTCCGGGGGTTCAATAACTTATAATAATGTAAGCGCTTTCTAGGTTCTGTGTACCAGCCTAGTAAGCCATTAAGATGAATAGACGAGGAAATATGAGGCAAATAGCTTACCAAGATCCACTAGAAAACTGGACCGAAGGCAGCTCAGGCCAGCAATATTCTAGAGGTGGAGCTTTCCTGCGCACCAGACCCACGAGATCCAGAGGAGGCCGCGGACAGGGCCCTGGAAGACAACGTTATCAAAGTCGCAGAGTAGAGAGTCAATAAGAAAAAACTCGGGGAGCAAAATGGAGAGAGATACGACAACTTAATCCGCGAGAAATTGTTAGCGGGATTAAAAAGATGAGGCTGAAGGCGTTTCAACGAAAGAAGCCGCTCTATTGGAAAAAGCCTGTCCACTTCAAATTACTACTAGACAGATAGGATTTGGAATTTCTAAATTATTAAATTCAACTAGCGCTACAACAAAAGCTGAAACATTGATCAACGCTGGAAAAGGCACTCTATACCAATATTATCGAGTGTCGTTAGGCCTGACTGAAGCAAAATTGTATAAAACGAGTATTCGAGTTACAGAGCCTATTGATGATATAGAAGACCTTGAAGATTTTAAACACGATCCTGAATTTCTTAACTTAACTTCAACTGCTATCATTTTTCCAGGACCAGTATCAGCATTCATTAATTCAATTGGAATTTACAAAGAAACTACAGATCTTTACTTCACAACTATGCCGCAAGATTACTATTCAAGAGAGATTCGTCCCCCTACCTGAAAATGTGAAATTGTCAAATTTAAGAGATACCGTGATTGCCTTAAGCAATGAAAATACGCCAGAGGCAGAACGCATATATTTTGAACAACACTGTCCGATTCCTGGTGCCATGTGGAATGATCATCGATTAGTTAATGCAGATGAGATAATGCCTGCAAACTATACCACTGAGGAGTTTGAGGATGATTTTAGCTATTTACGACGCCCACACATAGATACTTGAGGCGAGAACTTTCCACAAGAATTCATCGGGAAAATAGCATTGGGGAAAAGTTGCGAGGCTTCGAGAGACATGAAATTTTTGTATCTCCTGCCCAGTTGCTGAGCATGCGAAATAAAACACTCAGAGTCGGAATTTAATTGAGTACATCCGAGGTGTTAAGGTGAGAGGAAACCTGGACCCTGGAATAACTATAGACACAGTAGGTGAAAGTACAACACATATTTCATGATTTCTTTCAACAGTCATTTCACTTCACAATCCGGCTCTCCAAAATATTACAACTATCTTATCCTAGTTTATGCTATAGCACACCGGTCCTTTAAGCTACACCATCGTCAAATCCATATTCGGACATACTACAAAATTATAGAATTATCCATTATACGTTTTATCGATCTATCAATCAATTTATTATTAACATTGGCTCAGTATACAATCTCCCGGGGATCAATACAGTTCAAGAATATTAATTTACAACACATGACAACAACTCCTAATACTATTATAAATCACTCATCCTATACGATATTAATCACAATCCATCTAGAACAACATATATAACGTCCCCATTTAATATCAGAGCTAATTAAGTTTTTCATCTATGTTCAAAGCGCTCTACATTACAACAAGTGAAAATCATATATTCGCGACTAACAAGCTATACTCAGATTAATAAATCAACTACTTCCCAGCTCAAAATTATCCAATCTCAAACATTAAATATATAAACCTTACTACTATGACAACTTAAATCAATGTACCGTACAATTTAATTACAATTAAGTTTACAAATATTGTCCAAGAGATAAGCCATCCATCTCAATGGCATTCTAGTTGCTACACCTCTACCTCCTTCTTCAATAACTCACGCAATATTTATTCATTACTCATCCTATCATTACGATTTTAAATATCTTTATATAGACTGATTTATAGTCAATCTCATAATTCACTATCCATACGCGGCGATGATGCTCTCCACATGCAAATTACGTCTTGTATATATTTTATTAAATTAACAATTCCAGACTACATTCCTCAAACAGTTAATTTCTATTATAACACTTCAATACACACTTATTACTTATCGTCTCATCTGATTAATTTACTGCCTGTCGGACGTACCGCTTTGGTTGTACGGCACACATCCTTGCAACCTTACAAAATTTCTTATGTTCCCCCTACAACTTAAATTTTGCTCCCCTCAACCCTATGGAGGATGTTAAACAAACAGATATTAACATACCCCACTGGACTTCGTCTATCTATACGCACGTCAGTACGGGGTCGTCCAGGAGGGCCGGCAGTGAGCGGGCCGTATGGCAGGGTCGGCGCTCCTACTTGTCACCATCAAACCGTCAGGTGGGCTGGTTCAGGTCTGGAGCGCTTGTAGTCCCTTGGGAGATGAGTGCGGCGCATTGCAATCTCCAGTGAAGGTGGTCTCCTCTGGTCCTTCAGGATGGGCTGCAAGTCCGTCGTCCGGCACAGGTTCAAAGGTCTGGCCCGCGCTCGTGAAGTCCCTCCGGTGGTTGATATCAGCCAGGGTTGACCGTACTCCCAAGTCCTCCATCCTAGATCGATCACGTGTTGAGCTCTGCAGTGGCGGCTTGACGAAGTCTAGGTAGTGCGACCACTAACCAGAGGCTTCGGTACCTCCCTAGTGTCTATTTTCCCAATCCTTCTCTCTTGCCCATCTCACTCCTTAGACTCCCTATCTTTTTTCACAACATCGTCTCCCTAGTATCTCATTCCCCCTGCCACCTCACTGGACACAGCGCTATAATTTCGAACCGCAACTAATTATATCTCTCCGTGGTCCTATTACGGATCACCCTATACCCCGTTGCCGTGATGGGCGTAACCCCAGAAAACCTTCTGGCTGAATCTCGGCGCGCATCAGCGTTCATCGGCCAATTTTAAATGAGTCCAATTTAATATTTTTGCTCCTGTGTACAGCTGCGACCCTGCTCTGCCTTCGACATTCCGATCCCTGCAATCCTCGATCTCCATCACTCGCCGGATGCCCAAACTCAAATTTTACTAACATCCATTTCCTGTACCATATCGCATATTTCCTGTTGTAATCTAACCTGTCCTAATTTTTACCTGACTAATATTCATTTTTTATTTATAATTTTTTTTAACTAATACTTATGAGTGAATATTAAAGAAAATTTTAAACAATTACGTACACCGTCAAAGGTATTAACACTGAATAACACGATATCCTATTCGTCTAATTTGACAAGTACATCACTCGAGAAAATGCTATACTTCTTTTGATACAGTGAATTATGAAAAAATGTAAACATTGTGCGAAGAAACAAACCCTTAGGTGGACAATAATAAGTTTCAAAAAGTAAAACTGGGTTTTTCCGCACGAATTGATCGGAAGCTCTACTATTAAACATCTGATTGTGTGTTTGGTAATAAATGTGCCGTGTCTTTTCATACTCTTCTCTCTTTCCTTCTTATCAACTAACATGGAGCTAAATTAACGAATGCAGTCGTTACAGACTCGTTTCAGAAACTTCATTACAATCGTAACATCCTTTTATTCAATCCAGGAGCATGTGAATTAAATCAAAACCCAACCAACGCACTAACAATCTATCGCCTTATCTCGATTATAATTTTTTCAACTCAAGTAAGTACAACCAAAAACGCGTTTTCACCTTAACTCTTCATTGATAAAACCACACTCTTTTATTAACATCACCTTTGACGTCCTTAGTATGTACACACTGGTGTAGTTCTGCTGTATTTTCCATACTGTGTAACATCTCAATTACTCCATCTACGCCCAGTAACCTTTATTGCGATTGTGTTTAGGTTAACTTCTACTCTATGTCTAACATCGATCACAGCAGTATCAAATTTGGGAATGACTATGATTTTTTTTCTATTTTAACTATTTCTTAATAATATTTCTTGTTCCATATCCAGGAGTATTCCAATATTAACCTCAAAAGGAGCTTAACACCTATAGTTTCGATGACATGGTATTATTATAGGTTATATTCTTTTTCACATAATTGTTATCAGTAAATCCAACCACTTAAAAATTGCACCCTGCTGACTAAAGTGTCTCCACATGTATTACTTTTTAAAGTACGATTGAATCTTTCAAGCAATCTAGAAGCCTTTTTACCAGAGAAAAGTAAAATAATGATTTGATATTATATTCTGGTATATAACAAGAACTCTAACCTTAGTAGAATTAAATCATTCTGTACCTGATCTGTATTGAAAATGTTTCATAGGATTTTTTCAATATAGTTCAAGATGCGAATACAATATCATTAGCAGCTTTTTCGACTTTATGGTACTAATAACCTCAAGATTCGAAAGCAAAAGCAAATTTACTCAAAACAATTAATTACAGTCTAATAATATAAAACCTTTGTTAGATTTTGAAAAGAGCGATCATTTATGACTAAATCTGACTTGATAATAAGTCGTTGATATCCTTTAAGTTCTACTAACGTGTATGGATAGTAACGTCTTGAGCCTGTCAATGCAATTCTTTTGCAATACCTGCTCGTCATTATTCAATAGTTACCGAAGGTGACTAATGGACAAAATGAAACACGACTGTTAAATACACACATATAAATATACATTACATTTTAATGAGTTCACAAAAAGGTCGATGCTTTTTAAAACAAACGTTCTTCTTATCTTCGGTTTATCCTCCGACACCAATCTACGAAGGAACGACACCGAGCATTCAATACAACTGGACCGCATCTCCAGCACCAGTATATTTAGAAAGCCTGCATCTACCAATATCATTGAATGTTTAGGAAAACATCTTAGGCCATCTGAAGTAGTTAGCGACAATAATGTACCCGGTGTTCTTAACAGATTTTGTTATATCATACTATAAGTTACAAAAGACTCCCAGCACAATATTCTTAGACATTGAACAGTCTGATCTTTCTAGCTTATGTAAAAAGTTTATCGTGTTCCTATAGTTTAACTTGACAATCACCAGATTGGCTCAACCACAACCACAACAACAAATTTATCAAAAACTTAGATACCGTAGAATTCCCAGATTTGCTCAAGTCCTTTTCTTGTACACTTAAAAATAGAACAACAAACCACGACACAATCAGCTATTACTATCAACCACAACTAATTACTACTACTGATTAGCACCACAACGAATACGAGACTTCATTCCACCGTTGCAACTCAAAGGTCAAGCACCGTAAAGATCCCTCTCCAGTTTAATTTAGAAGACTGTGGCTGTGTTGGGGGGATGTACAAAAATTACCAATACTTACCTTTTCGGGTTAAGGTCCATCAAATGTGATCTGAAAAGATATAAGGCACCAAAATGGAAATGATCCGTACAATCTCTTAAATTATTTCAAATACATCTGATCAGCTGGTCCTAAAACTGACGGGAGTCTATCATATATCCAATTCTATATCTTACGGTATCGAATAATCTAAAACTTTTTGGTAAATATTTTATCAATTTCAGGTTGAAAATGTTTATAATCCTCTACATAGCAATCTCCAATAGCAAGCAGAGTTACAGTTTTTAGCCTAGACCGTCAACTAATTTTCTCAAGTTTAATCCATTGCGAAGTACGTAAATGCAACCATTAATATATATCAAACAGTTAAAGGATCATGATTGAGAAGGTAGATTTTTCAAACACTAGTCTGAGTAATTGATTCTAATAACACCGTTAAATAAACTAACATCCTAAATCTTCTAAATTTAATTACATTAACTTTAAACTCTGACAAAAGGTCAGTTACAAATTGTTTCTTCTCATAATCCTTAACATACACATACCGGAAATATATACAAACGCCTCCTAAGCACAAGGCATCTCGTTCAGTACTTCTAATAAACTTTATTTTAAGTCTTTATGAATAGCATTTAATGTGTTAACATCTATTCAGCATTATAATGCAAATAGTTTTTAAGCCAAAGAGCGCATTTTAAGTTGTATTATTTTTTAATTTGAATATCTCAACAAGAGAAAGAGAGAGAGATAGAGAGAGGGGATAAACGCTTTCGTAAACAAGCGACATAACTGCCCCCGGGGGGGGGGGGGGGGGGGGGGGGGCGGGGGGGGGGGGGGGGGGGGGGGGGGGGGGGGGGGGGGGGGGGGGGGGGGTGGGGGGGGGGGGGGGGGGGGGGGGGGGGGGGACTATAAATAACCAAGATATAGCAGCACAATACATATGACGTAGTCCCATGCCGTTCAACTTGAAATCTCGATATGGTTGGATATTGTGCACACTGTTCTACCAAAACGATGTAAACACCACGCGAGTTATACTTACGCCACCTCCATCCAGTCTGTGCTGTAACGTCTCCTAGGTCTCCGCCACGGCTAACGTGTCTCCTCATTATACACTTTGGAGTCGCCCTTCCTGCTCGCGTCGTGCTTTTTCTATATGTGTATTTCCCTCTCTCACAATCTGCATGGTTAACCCAACTCTTTAAACGTCTTACTTAATAGCTTTTTGTGAGTGTGCATACGTTATCTAGCTACATTAATTTGCTTTTGTGAAAACTCCCCGCCATAGTTTGTGCTCTCAAGATCTTCTTTTTGGTTGCGTGCTTTCCGTGGCAGATGAACTTTGCGCGAGAAAGCGAATCTAGACTAGTCCGTTGATTCGTTGGTCAAGAAAATAGTGAAAAGAAGTGAGAAACTGTCCGTTCGTTTGCTTTTTTTACCCATCCAGGACAATTGATGCACTTTTCCGCTACCACCACCTCACCACACGGTCGTCTCTGGACTCCCTCACCTAATCTGAATATTGGACAACGTAACTGTTTTATCATCAATTCATGTGTGTTCAACTTTAGTTTAATTTTCTGTAAGCATATTGCTCGAAAAACAATTTGTTCCCCATATTGTAACACCACAAATCATCCTCAACAACTCTCGATCTTCATAGACACTAACTTTTTTGGGACGGTTTTTATTTAATATACCAAAATCCCTGGTCCTTCGAATCACCTTATATATAAATATCAATTAAATTCTTCTCACATCTCATCATTTTTACCGCTCAACCATCTTTTAGGTTAGATTATATATCTCTAATTCCCGCAGAACCCCAATCAAAGATCCATATCGGAAGTACTCTCGCTCAACCCAACATACCCAGCCAACATGGCTTTCTTGACCATTTTCGGTAACATTGATAAAGTGACAAGTTGGTTTATGAACACAGTTTGTAGTACATCTAGACCCTTCGCTAAAGCGTTGGATACGGACAAGCCAACCCTCCATGTACAATAAACTTGTTGTTATGGTTTATTAAATCCTAGAAAATCCATAAATGAACTCCATATCTGTTATCGAATCACTATTGATAACCTTAGGATGCAGATTAATACTAATCATCGATGATGCGCACTGCTTTCTCTCATTTTATATTCGTCATTAGTGACGTAAATCCGATGATTTTCAGTCAGTCATGGTTGTAATCCATGTAATGCAATAGTCAGGTTACATTTAGACTGATTATTCCAGTTGAAAAAATAAACTAAGTCACAAATTACTAATTGCTAATTATTCTTCAGATAACAGAGTTTGTTTATCGATTAGATGTTTGACCTTAAGTACACTGCAAAGACAAACTCATGTGCTGTCTGATTTTTCATTTTCATCATTACGACTGTCTTACAATTTTTTCATTAAGACACGAAACAAAACAATAAGTCCGTCCTAGTATCAGGTCTTCGCTCCTCTTCGGTAAACTTATCCAAACATTTACAGTATCAGAAAAATTGAAACTTTCTTCCCATCATTGTTTCACAAGTTGCATGCGTAACATTCAGGTTTAAACGAATAATGATTTCATCACTAATAGTATTTTCTTATACAAATCCTCCCAGAAATAAAATAGTAAATGCTCTTTATTAACAACTTTCCCCATCTTACAATATAAAAACCAAAAATAAAGGCACTACACTAAAAACTGACGGTCGCCAAAGGAAGCTCGAATAACAACTCAAACTTAAGCATTTGAATGGAACTTTCTGAGGTTAAACGCATCTCCTTTTTCATAGTGTCATCTTTTACGCCTTCAAACTGGTCTTGCAACTACCTCTACAAATTCTAAACTCGTCTCTCGTTCTATTTCTTATAACCCGCTGTCAAGCACCCCTTACTGCAATTGGGCGCATCACCATCTCATGGTACTGAAGTCGTCCCCAGCTTCTTATTACTGCTCACACTCCTGTTGCACTATCGTATCTACAAACAATATCTGTTCTTTACCCAGCAAATTCGTACTTTCTGACTAACAGCACGTAAATCTAATTTGCACTATTATTGCTTAAATCAAAGCTTATTCCGCACATTGAAAGATTTCCATCATCGCATCCATGTGAAGTCCGCATCTTCGTGAGTTTCCCTGTTGTCACCGGAAGTGACCGTGATTCTAAGATCAAGACTAGTTCAGAGTATTAGCCCCATCACTTATATAATACTGGTGAATTAAATCGTCACTGATATGCAATTCAAGGTCAGCAATATGTTAAGATCACTATTAACATCTTTTCCAAAATTCCTTAGCAACACTACTTTGCCGTTAAGACAAATCTACCCTATTTCTTCTGAAATCTCTGTTCCAATCCACTCCATACTTTAAACCATGAACAAAATCACCTAATCCTCCATGGTTCTAATATCACCCCTTATTAATTTCATACTAACAACACAAAATATTTTGTATTTGTTTGTCCAATAACATGGAGTAATAGTTTAATCAGCGAACTCTATCTTAAATTAATTAGTTTTAAATAATTCAAGTCTACTATCATAGCACCTCGATGTACTCTAGAACAGACATCGCCGATACCTGTCTTAATCTATATGAGACAACACCCACACCCTTAACACCAGCGGGCTCCCCGAGAACTAGCTCAATCACAACACTTAATACCGTCTATTCACACAATCCCATACTCTAACTATTTACAAGCATTCTTTTATCTTCCCAAAAAATTGCTCTTTCATCAAGATGTACAGATCGTTTTAACTTACAGATCGAATAACACCATTAATTTATCCCCCTTCCCAACCTTTTCCCAACGATCCTCTATTTAAGTCTAGATCATACATCAATCTGTTATGTTTTAAGTCCAATCCCATAAAACACAATTCCCTCCCCGAAACCCTTCTCATTTTTATGCGAAACCCACAGAATTTCTCAACCCCGCCCCCCACATCCTCCTTATCACCTCCCGCCACACTCTCATCTTTTCTCTTACTACTAACCACTCAAACTCTCATCTCCCATTTCTCATAGCTCTAAGCTCTGAACATTCGGTCCCACTCGTCTCCTTAACACCATACACACAATCTTTGTCGTGTCACAGGTTTCTTTTTTTCTTATTTCTTTGTCATCGCAACAGGAATAACCCAAGATACCTGATCTTTCTCCACCTTAAAGTCTAATCCTACCACACTTTCTTCTTTTTCTAGTACTTCTTAAGCAAAACCAAAAAAAATTATCCCACCCCTCTCAACCCCCCAACCACCTCATCACATGCCCCGCCATCCTTAAACAACACAGCAACTCTCAACTTCATTAGCTCTACACAATGGTCATAAATCTTATTTCTAAAATCAGAACCAAAATAAATATAGATATCACATCAAACTTAAAATCGACCCACTGTTGACGATGACGCAGTTATGACTAGTAAAAGCTAACGTATTACATCGCTTATCTAATCTCTTTTCACAACATAACCTAGCCTTCTCTTCATCCTCAAAATTTATTACACACCCAACCCTCACCGATACTGATTCAGCCTTACGAATCTTGATGTATCTTTATACCACGTAAAATAGAAGCGTCAATTGAACACCGTGATCAGGACTACATACCTAAAAGTGTCATATACTCTTTTCACTAGGATTTGAAGCTCTGACTATACTGTAGCATATCTTATAAGTATCCTCCTCCGCCAAAACGTCTTGACCAATATCTTCTACAATAAATCAGAACGTTTCTCACTGTTTTTTCTTGTTCTTGGCCAATGCTGTTGATGATCTTTTGGATCTTCCCACATGTTCACCTCCATGTCCGACATGAAGTTTTTGATTCCTATACCATCTAGTGATCACGCCGATGGTCCACGTTACTAGAAGCATAAATTTCGCTTCTGATCGGTTTTGCTTCCTTCTCCTAAATATTACTCACTCTATATGTTTTGCTAACCGATATTGTTGGGATTCGTTTATCGAAACGTTCGACTGTTATTTTGATCTCTGATTTTTGATTGACCTCTGACTCAGGAGTGTGAGTAGTGCTGCCATGGTCTAAGTAGAACGAAACGACTAATAAACTCGGTACATTTCATATAGTAAATAAATGCTATCTCGAGGAGCCATCAGCGGTTCTTCTGCCGCTACATTTACGTTAACCCCTCTTCGGGTGTGTCACTGGCTGCTGCCGTGGATTCGACCTCCGTCTCACAAACTCAGGTTCTAGGATTCGATCTCAACCAGGCACCTCGTCCATCGACACTTTTTGCCTCAACAGCCACAAATAAACTACAATTTCATATAATAAAATACGGATGCGCCGTCAAGAGCGCGCGGTGCACGTCACAACGCAGGATCACAAAAAACAACACTGACCTACGGACCGCACCGCTCTCCGCGGTTGCGGGTCAACGTGGCTCGTATGTAACAACATCGACCTCCAATGTTAACTCTACGCTGGTGATCAACAATGAAAGCGCGACAAGTAAAAAAATAAGTAAACTTACACTACTCGGGGTCACCACGTGGTGGAGTTAAATCTTTAAACAATAACAGTACAAAAGTCCAAGGTCGTGTACCCGATACCGTTGCCACGCTAACAACTATCTCGGCGTAGTATGAGACTATAAAGAGAATCTGCAACTTAACCTATAAACCCATCAGAATGTATGTACATTATATCTTTCGATTACATTTACAAAATAATTTTTGTACTTATAAAACTCATATTTTAGAGGGAAGGTGTTTTATAAACCTATGGATAACTTCATATTACTTTATTAGCCATTTACTCTCATCCACTCTCAGATTTCTATAACCCTCAGCAGGGGGCGTCTTCAACTTTTTAGAAAAATCGGTGAGCGGCGCATTGCCGGAGTATTTACAATCGCGCAACACTACAATTGCACTAAACTTTACCCAGTTGTTACTTACTCAGCTTATCAACTCGATATATTAATATTCAATGTTATGATATAACTTTACAATAGGAACAAAAAGCTCATCTGTTTAATAACATTTAATTGTACAACTAAATACCAGTAAATATTTTAATTAAACAAATTAAGTAATTTTCTAGTATAAAAAGGGTATTACTTTTGGGGTGTTATGTGAGAGGGCGCATGCGGAGTTTTGCTCCGCAATAAATGCAATTATACATCTATGCAAACAAAATAAAATTTAAAAATAATTATAAATTAAAATAATACATAAAACAAATATATATTTTGGTATAAGCATAAATATACCACATAGTTCGGCCCAATTTTACGTGTTAGAATATAAATAAAAAAAAAATTCTAATTTGAAACTAATTCTAATTTGTCTAAATTAATAAAAAATATCAATTGTGAAGTTTGGTTATGTTTAGTAAACAATTTATACTATACATTTACAGAAAAGCTACATAATATAAATTAAAATACATATGAAATAAAAATTGAAAAATAGATTTCTGTCTAAACTAACTAAATAAGTAGTTATACATCTATGCAAACAAAAATAATTTTTAATAATAATTTTAAATTAAATAATACAAAAAAAACATACATATATTTTTGGTATATGTATAAATATACACATAGTTCGCCAATTTTACGTGTTTATGAATTTAAATAAAAAAAATTCTAATTTGATTACTAATTCTAATTTGTCTAAATAAATAATAAAATATCAATGTGAAGTTTTGGTTATGTTAGTAAACAATTTATACTATAATTTACAGAAAAGCTACATAATATAAATTAAAATACATATGAAAAAAAACACATTGAAAAAAAAGATTTATGTCTAAACCAACTAAATAAGTATAAAATGAAATGTAAATCTCATGGTTAGACACAACTAAAACAGTCACCTCTAACACAGAAGGGCGCACGAGGAAATAAACTCCGCACTAACCACTTACGCGATAGGGCGCACGCGGAGAAAACCTCCGCAAACTGACACTGCGTCACTGAATTGTAACTGACAAGGAACCAAGGGGAAGGGGGGGTAAAAATAGCTTTGGGGGATTCCCGGAATGAGGCTCGTGAAGTACGGAGCCGGACACGACTGCCGACACCAATTGTGCATATTTATTTTAACAAAAACTAAACGTGCGGAGAAAAACTCCGCAAGCGCCCCCTCGAGGGTTAAGTAAAGTAATTATATTTTAGAATAAGCAGTGGAAACTCAAATAAGTGACACAACTGTGTAAATAGAAGCATAGTTCAGCAGCCAGCACCAAGTGCATGTTTAGTGAGCAAATATGATAATTCTATTTACACTAACCAGACGTGATGTGTGGCATAAAAACTGTTGACTACAACCACCGTGCCAGAGAAACCTCTGCATCAGTAATTGTTAAAGTTAGAATCCTTGTATTTTGATTTTATCAGTTTTTGTACCTTGAAATTAATCTGTTCTTTATTTGATTAAAGTAGAATTTGATGTGAGTTCCAATCTCTTTAATTGAGGAAAACCTTGCACGCTAAAGCTCCCAACCACTTGCCACACCTGATATTGAGCTACAGTCTACCTGAGGCTAAAGAACTACAAGCAAAACCTACCTCTTCCTCACATTCATGTTCAGGAGGTGTTTTATTACAGACAGCTGTGGGTATTTGAGTTCTGTATTGTAAATTTGAAGAATGGTCAGTCAACATAGTTTTCTTGTCATGGAGGTTAAATCATGAAAGGATCTAATGAAGTACCTAGTTTTCTGAACAAATAAGTCATAGAAAGAGTGCCAGATAATGAAAAAGAACTGTATTTTTTTAGACGGGTGTATAGGTCAAAATAAAAATAATACTGTAGTAAAATATTTACTAGTGGTGGCTTTTAGTGGCACAGATTTTTCACTATTACCCTGTAAGAGGACACTCGTTTCTGCCCTGTGATCATTCTTCTGGAACGACAAAACAGTTTATTTAAAAAAGGGTGTGCATTTACACACCAGACAATTATAGCTTTCTTATTTCTATGTATAGCCCGAAGATAGAAGTCATGATTGTAATAGGTTGATGATTGTAACCTAACCTAACCCACAGATACACATACTTGTATTGTAAACTTTAAGAAATGATTTTCTGAATATTACAAAACAAGTTTTATTTAAGAGATTTCTTGCAAGAATCCCAAAAGACCATAAAGCATCATTTCAAGTCTTGCGATTGATGGAATTTGAGTACTCGTCAGTCGTCACAATGCTCAGGTAGTGTTACTGCCTACTTGTGGATTGATGGAATTCAGAAAGAAGAATTTTCCCTGGCTAAAATTAAAGCATCATCGCCTCTATTACCAAGAAAGAATATCAGGGCATATATAGAGATATTGCATATCAATGATAAAAAAATTGTAAGACATAAGGAAGTTAATACAGTGCATACCAGTGTCCTTTTCATATACAAATACAATGGATTTTTGAAATGACCAATGCAAATGTTTCAAATAAGAATGTATTTGATTATTTGAATTATAATGGAAATCTTTAAAAGGCAAATGTTAACCCAAAGAATGTTGATCGCCTCAAATTGAGGCGAACGGTTCGTTCGTAGAATGTTATCGCCTCAATTTGAGGCGATGCACGTGCATCCGGTTAAAATGTCGCTCACAGTCGAAAAAAGTCAAACCTGTTTCAATTATATATCATTCGAAAGACCGTGAACCAGTGTATGTTTACGTGTCTTTGAATTTGCTCTACGACGTTCCTGTTAATATAAATTATTATGCAGTGTTGCTTTTATAAGTTTTATATTAAACAAACATCAAAAGGTAATTTTAGTTAACACTCACAAAAATAAATTATTACTGTTATACACACACAACCCAACATTACACTTTTTAGTATTCAGATCAAAAAATGACTAACAATACAATCAACAGATTTTTTTATTTTGCTTCTACAGTAAAATGAAAAATGTAGAGTATATAATATAAGAATCTGTAATATTTATCAGAGTGTTAAAATTATTTACATTAACTTTATTTAACAGTTCCTATGTGGCACAGTGGGTTGATTTTGTTTGTTTACTTCTTCTCACACCTCGTCTGTCTGTCTACTCGCCAGTCCCGTTCGTGGGTGCCAAGCCGGTAGTTACTGTAACAATTGTTAATTGTTTCATTATAATTAAATTAGAGAATTGTGTTTAGAAAATGTTAAATATTGTAAGAACTGAGAGGTTTAGGTGTTTGGTTCTTTTACCAAAAGTTTTCGATATAAATTCTATAAGTTTTGAGAAAAATTCAGAATCTTCCCCTTTCAAATAAAAAAGTAGTTTTTTCCCATTTAAATTAGCTAAATAACCAGTATATTCACGTTTGTTAATTTCCTGTCAATTTCATGCGACATGTTTTCTGAAGGCAACATGTTTGGTGAGCCTTACCGGTTCAGATGTCCTGGTTTAGAGGGTTCTAATTGGTTGATTTAGCTTCTTGAGTTAAGAGGGGGTAAGTCCGTTGGTGAAAGGGCTGCGAGCGTTCCGTCAGTTTGAAGATTTTGTTCGTTGAGTGACCACGTTTGATCTACTCAGCGATTTTAACCGTATTCGGTCTTTTTTCCGGTACGGCAATTTCTTGTTCGTTTGTGAGTGAGAGAGTGAATTGCCGGTCGTGCTTTGTTGTGGTCACGTTTGGGATTTTAACCTCCAGGACAGCTACATCTTCCGGAGGCAATTTGTCAATTTAAAAATTTAAGAATTTTGTAATTTGTCAATTTAAGAATTTTCAAGAAATTTGCTATTTAAAGAATTCCACAATTTATTACAATTTTGAATTTATTGATTTAATAATTTAAAGAAATTTATTGAAAAAAGTTAAATTAATAAAAAGGATCTGGTCTGAAGATATTTAATTTATTATTTTGGAAGAGTTGTTTTAATTTATGTTCCTTTGAATCAATAAAAGGAATTCTCGTTTTTTCATAATGAATTTTTCATAAATGAATTGAAAATCTATAGTGAGGTACTTAATACTAGATACACCGAAGAAGAAGTAGTAGACATTGTTAAATTAGGATTAAATCCTGAAACTAGAGCTAAATTAGGTATTTGTGGGAAATCCCTACCACAGCTATGCAGACCTAGATAGTAATGTGTATTCAAGTACAAAATGTCTTGTTACAACGATGTACAATGTAGAGAGGTAGAAGCATACCTACCACCTAAAGCATAGGTTGTAAACAAAGTAGAAGATCGAAAAACATTTGTGTCCTATGTAATAAATATGGACACATAGCGAGGGTATTGCTATCAGAATAAGAACACACAGAAGCACACACAGGCAGTACAACAAAGTTTTCAGCACCCACCCAATAAACAATATAACACAGTAAAATACTATAGATCCGGAACGAGTTTTACTCAGAAGGAGATTACAACACAGAAAGCCAAAAAAACTAGATTATGGGAGGGAGTTTGCCAAATTCGGATCTCGTGTCGATCCCTCCCAGAAATGCCAGCAAAATGTAAACAAAAACAAACCGTACACAACAACACAGCAGACGACCAAGATGACTCACTCGACTGTAAACAATAACAGTGCTAATATGGAACACAGTCTAAACATATTTACCAACTATTGAAGTTATAGTAAACAACAAAGTGAAACAGGAAGCATTAATTGATACTGGAAGTTTCAATTAATGTAATTAGTGAAGATTTGTTTAAACAAATTAAAAAGCTGTTGTCCTGAAGTTAAATTAAATAGTCAGATATTACGTGTCCGTACAGCGAGTCAAAAGGTGAAATGGAAGATACTGGGGCAGTGTAATTTAAAATAAAAATAAATGAATTACTTGGAAAATACTTGTCCAAGTAAGGGTAAACAATTAAGTTATGCTATGATAATTGGAAGTCAATTTATTAAACAAAGTGAGTTGGTAGTAGACTTGAAAAGTAACCAGTGTTATTTTAACTTCAAGCCTGATGTAAAAATTGAATTCATTCACAGTTTAGCTAACATAAGAATTAATGTTAACAATGTTTAGTAAACAAAGTAAATATTGGTTGTAGTGAAGTCAAGGAAGAAATAGTTGACTTAATAGAAATATATCCAAATGTTTACACTAATAAAATAGGCAGTGGAATAGATTATGAATATACAATTAAATTGAATGATACTACACCCGTCAATATTAGACCATATCCTGTTAATCCTGCTAAGATGAAAATTTTGAAAAATATATTAGATGACTTACTCAAACAAAATATTATTAGGCCTAGTCAATCACCTTACAATAGCCCTGCATTCTTAGTACCTAAGGGTGAAGACAAATATAGGCTAGTTATTAATTATTCAGAAGTAAACAAGAAAATAGAGAAAGTGAACACACCACTGGGTGACTTGCATGATATTCACCATTTCCTAGAAGGAGCAAAATATTTCACAGTCTTAGATTTATGTAGCAGTTTTCACCAAATTAGATTATCGGAAGAAAGTAAGAAAATAACAAGTTTTAGTACACCCTTTGAAAGCTTTGAATTTAATCGCATTCCATTTGGTCTTCATTTAGGCTCATCTTTGTTATCTAGTTATTTAAATAGAGTACTGGAGGGACTGAAATTCAAGTGTGTCATTAATTATGTGGACGATTTAATCATTTATTCCAAGACATTAGAGGAACATTTACAACATATTAAAGAAGTAACTGAAAGACTCAATAAATGGAACCTCACTGTTAACCCAGAAAAAGTAAAATTTGTATTTAAAGAAATAAAGTTTTTAGGATATCTAATCAGCCATAATCAAGTTACAATATATCCTGAGTGCACCAATTCATTTTTAAGTGCCAAACCCCCTACCAATAGCAAAGCTGTAAGTCGATTTATAGGAATGTCCAGTTATTTTGCTAAATTTATTCCAAATTATGCTGAACTTGCAGCTCCTTTAAATAAATTAAGGCTACATTAAGTGCGCCACTCCGCTTTTTAGGTATTGTGTATCAGCCTACAAAGCCTATAACAATGAGTCGAAGAGGAGTATATAGGCAATTAGCTTTCCAGGACCCCATCGAGAACTGGACTGAGGGCAGCGCCAGTCAAAAGTATCTACGAGGAGGTGCCTTCCTGCACTCACGCCCAGTACGATCCAGAGGTGGCCGAGGACAGGGCCCAGGACGTCAAAAATATCAGAGCCGGAGAGTAGAATCCCACAGGGAAAAGCTTGGGGAACAGAATAGTGAAAAATATGATAAAATGATAAGAGAAAATTACTTGCCGGATTAAAGAATGAAACAGAAGGAGTTTCTACAAAAGAAGCTGCTCTTCTAGAGACTGCTTGTCCATTGCAGATAACAACAAGGCAGATTGGTTTCGGCATATCAAAATTTTTAAATGCAACAAGTGCTACTGCAAAAGCGAAACATTATGCAACGCAGAAAAAGGAACACCCTATCAATATTATCGCGTTTCACTTAGCTTAGCCGAAACAAAATTATACAAAACAAGCATCAGAGTCACTGAACCAGTTGACGACATTGAAGATTTAGAAGAATTTAAGCATGATCCAGAGTTTCTAAATTTAACATCAACAGCAATCATCTTTCCTGAACCAATTTCAACTTTTGTAAATTCAATTGGCATTTATAAAGATTCAACTGATTTATATTTTACAACTATGCCACAAGGTTATCAAATTCGAGAAAGATTTGTCCCATTGCCAGAAAACATTAAATTATCAAATTTGAGAAATACAGTAATTGCATTGGGAAATGAAAATACACCGGAAGCTGAACGAGTGTATTTTGAGAATCACTGTCCTACACCTGGAGCAACCTGGGAAAATCATCGTCTGACAAATGGAGATGTAATCATGCCAGCTAACTATACAACTGAAAATTTTGAAGATGATCTAGCCAATCTCAGACCACACATTGAGTATTTAAGTGAGAAATATCCTAAGTACATTGGAAAAATTGACTGGGAGAAATTTGAAGCTGGAAGAAGATAGGGTTTCAACAAAAATTTTGTTTTCTTTTGAAGGGGGAAAATAATGTAACAATTGTTAATTGTTTCATTATAATTAAATTAGAAAATTGTGTTTAGAAAATGTTTGTAAGAACTGAGAGGTTTAGGTGTTTGGTTCTTTTACCAAAAGTTTTCGATATAAATTCTCCAAGTTTTGAGAAAAATTCAGAATCTTCCCCTTTCAAATAAAAAAGTAGTTAAGTCCGTTGGTAGAAGGGTTGCGAGCGTTCCGTCAGTTTGAAGATTTTGTTCGTTAATTGAACACGTTTGATCTACTCGGCGATTTTAACCGTATTCAGTCTTTTTTCCGGTACGGCAATTTCTTGTTCGCTTGTGAATGAGAGTGAATTGCCGGTCGTGTTTTGTTGTGGTCACGTTTGGGATTTTAACCTCCAGGACAGCTACATCTTCCGGAGGCAATTTGTCAATTTAAGAATTTTAAAGAAATTTTCAATTTAAACAATTTTCAATTTAAAGAATTTAAGAATTTTGCAATTTGTCAATTTAAGAATTTTCAAGAAATTTGCTATTTAAAGAATTCCACAATTTATTACAATTTTGAATTTTGAATTTATTGATTTAATAATTTAAAGAAATTTATTGAAAAAAGTTAAATTAATTGTAAGGTTGCTACATGAGTAGTTTTTTTTTTTTTTGTTTTAAAAGAATAATTTACGAAGAGTAGTTCAAGTGGACAGAGAATTAGGTCATTTGAAATTCCCGCGTCTGCCGCCTACTACACTTACACACCGCTTGGAGGCGCCAGGCCGGCAAGAACAAAACCAGCCGCCCACACCCGCAGAGCCAGTTCGACTCGAGTGTTAGCGGCGAAACCAGTTCGACGAGGTAAGTGGGACTGCCTCGACATATTACAGCTTGCCACTTCTGCTAGCTTTGTGCATTAGCTTGTTGAAGCCACTCATATAGTAGCTTGTTTTAATACTTGCATGTGAGAGGAGAAGTTTAAGTTTACAGAGACGAGTTAATTGGGGTTAAGTTGTTACTGCTGTGAAAAGCGGGTCCTGACCCCATCTATCGTTACTATTAGTTTTGGTTGTTACATTCTGCAAGTAGTAGTTTTAGTTTTATTTTTGTTTTGAATCATTTCATTCACGAGGCGAGTGGCCCGAGCATTTTTCGATTTGTATTACGTAGGTCCCCTTTTGGCTTTGAACTGCCGTGAAAGGCGGGGACGGCCCAAGCGTAGGTAGGTTACGTAGGTCCCCTTTAGGCTTTTGAACTGCCGTGAAAGGCGGGACGGCCCAAGGGTAGTAGGTTACGTAGGTTCCCTTTTGGCCTTTGAACTGCCGTGAAAGGCGGGACGGCCCCAAGCGTAGGTAGGTTACGTAGGTCCCCTTTGGCTTTGGACTGCCGTGAAAGGCGGGACGGCCCAAGCGTAGGTAGGTTACGTAGGTCCCTTTTGGCTTTGAACTGCCGTGAAAAGGCGGGACAGCCCAAGCGTAGGTAGGTTACGTAGGCACCTTTTTTTTTCTCCCTTTGAACTGCCGTGAAAGGCGGGACTCGGGGTTTTAGGACATTAGGATAATATCAGCGTTTCCAGCATCATATATCCTCTGCACACTGTCCCAACCTACCCCGAGGCGAGAGGTAATGATGAGTTGTGGTCTTGTGCTACGTGGATGATCTTTTGAGACCAAACGTACTGAACCGTTCGCCTCGACTCCATTCCTTAACTCCGACCCCTGGAATTATACCCAGCCCGCTGCAACTATCCTAGCTGGCAAACGTGCGAAATATTTATACGATATCGAACGTAAACAAAAACGTACCTTACATAATAAAAAGGTTCTGGTCTGAAGATATTTAATTTATTATTTTGGAAGAGTTGTTTTAATTTATGTTCCTTTGAATCAATAAAAGATGAGTTATTTTTTATTTTCGTTTTTATTATTATTTTAAGAAGAAACCAAATTTTATGTTTTGAAGTAATTTTATAAGAAGATAAACAAACAAAATTTTTTATCATTGAAGAAGTTTCATTTAAGTTGTTATCATCTCTCAGTAAGTTGTTAAGTTGTTATCATCTCTCATTTAAGTTGTTCAACATATCAAAAATAAATAGTAGCTTTAAATAAAGCTACATTACTTATGTTTATGTTTGTTGTTGTGCTTTTAAGTAACTGTTAGTTTTTGTGTATTATACTTGTTATTGTTATTTATGATTATAGGTGATCCATGTCGCTCGAGTGACATTCGAGATATACTTGAACGATCTGAAGTTAGTGATTATTTCTGGTGAAATAAGTCTGTCTACTCGCCAATCCCGTTTGTTTTTGCCAAGCCGGTAGTTGTTTATGTTTGTTGTTGAGCTTTTATGTGACTGTAAGTGATTGTGTATTATACTTGTTATTGTTATTTATGATTATGGGTGATCCGTGACATTCGAGATATACTTGAACGATCTGAAGTTAGTGATTATGTCTGGTGAAATGAGTCTGTCTACTCGCTAGTCCCGTTCGTCGTTGCCAAGCCGTTAGTTGTTATTGTTTATGTTTGTTGTTGTGCTTTTATGTAACTGTTAGTGTTTGTTTATTATAATTGTTATTTGAGATTATGGGTGATCCGTGTCGTTCGAGTGACATTCGAGATATACTTATACGATCTGAAGTTAGTGAATTTCCAAGACACAGATATCGATGTAAGTGACAATGGACATGAATCTGATGTCTCCGTTATTAGTTTTGAGTGTTGATCTATTAGTAATGGTGTTGATCTAGCCGATTATTCATCTGGATCAGTTGAGGAATATGCCCCGTGTCCTTCTGAATTAGATACTAGTGATTGTGATGAACAGCCTGACCCTAGTACTACTAGGCCTAGGCCATTGCCTAACACTGTACATCCCAACGCAATTAGTGATAGCGAATCAGATGACAATATTCCTTGTCCTTCAGCTAGGCCTACACAAGCTACTGGCCCCTGATGGGTTAGGGTTTATCCCCTTGAAAGTGAGCCAGACACAGCAGACAAATTTCGTGTTCGAAATCCAGGGCCAAAAAACTGCCCACCTCGAAATAGTCTCCCCCTATCATACTTAAGTTTATTTTTTACATGGGCTATTTGGCATATGCTTGTGAATGCCACTAATTCATAAGCAGAACAAGTTATGAATCTTAGGCGACAATCTGGTAACTTGAAGAAAAAGTCCCGAATCAAAACTTGGACCGATGTAACAATTACAGAGATGATGAAATTTATCGACATTGTTATCAATATGGGCCTAACTAAAAGAAATGTGGTTGCAGATTACTGGTCAACTCTATCTTGTGATCACCTCCCATGGTTTCATAATACTATGTCCTGTAATAGATTTTTACTACTCTCTTCCATGTTTCACCTAAACCCAACTGATGCTATTCCAAGAGGACAGCCGGGTTATGACCCTTGGCATAAGGTACGACCATTTATCGATGCCATAAATTCCGCATTCAAAACTTTTTATACCCCCTTCCAAAACATTTCAATTGTTGAGAGCATGATAGGCATGTGTAACCGAGTAATCTTCATCCAGTACATGCCTAATAAAAAACATGCACGTTTTGGGATCAAGAAATTTGAACTTTGCGATAGTCAGACTGGATACATCTTGCACACAGCTCTGTATAGTGGTAAAGATTTTTTGAAAGAGGGAGAAGATCCTTTTACTTACAAAGTTGTGATGGAACATATGAAAGAAACAAGATTGTTAGATAACATTTACCACCTTTTCACTGACAATTTTTATACAAAACTTCCAATACTAGAAGATCTTTTTGCTCGAGACACAATTATGACCGGTAGAGTAAATAAAAACACAAAAAACTTATCAAAACAAGTTGTAGGTGCTCCATTAGGAGTGTAAGAAAGTTTGTACTTTAGAAAAGGCCCAGCCCTACTTGTTGGATACAAGCTAAAAAAAAAACCAGAAAACCTGTGTATCTTCTCACTACCGGATGTCACGCAAAGGATGAGAAAATTCGCAGCAGAAGCGGTCAAGAATCTATGAAACCTACTCTTATTCATACATACAACCAATTTATGGGTGGAGTAGACCTGAAGGATAAGTGTATTTATCATACGACATGTACTAGGACAACCCTCCGCTTCTGGAAGAAAATTTTCTGCAATCTCTTAGATATGGCCTTGTATGATTATTATATATTATACTACAAAAACACAGATAAACCCATACCAAGAAAAATATATATGAAAGAATTAGCTATGGGATTGGCCTAACAGAATGATCCAGTGTCACCAGAAAAGCCGGAATCTGACAACCACAAACTCTCCCATCTTCCGGGCAACAGAAACAGAGTTTATCCAGTCTGTTTCAAAAAGAGTCGGTGGTGGTGTGAAGGATGTAATTGTGGTGTACATACAAAGTGCTTTTTCTCAATTGAAGCACTATAAGAGGACTTTGAAGGGTATCTAAGAGTTGATACGTGTTCACTGCTGCTGAGCACATTATTTACAAGCTAAACAACAATAAAAAATTAGAGTTTTAAGATAATTAAAACTAAAAAAATTAAGCAACAAGCGTGAAAGAACATAAAACAAAGAAGAAAACAAAATCTATTACTTACATGAAAAAATAAATAAATTTAAAAAAAAATAAAATAACAATAAATAACAATTATTCCATGAACTGATCACAACAAACACACATCACACATACACTCAGTCCAACATTGACAGCACGGCCAAGGCCTACAACCCCCCAAATCTGCCGACAACCACTCCCTTAGTGCCGCAACAAACCGAGCTCGACTGTCAATATTTCTAGTTGAAGGATCAAGTTTATTCCACAATCTGCAGGCAGTGACAGTAAAAGATTTATTGTAAAGTGCTGTTCGATGAGCTGGAACAGTTAACAATGAAGAACCCTGTCACGTGTCCCGATTACTTATGCTGAAGTTAAACATAAAATTTGAAGCTAAATAAGAAGGACTTTTGGATTGAAGAAGATTGTACAGTAAAGATAAAAATTTTTATCTTTCTGTACTCAAGTAACTTCAGTAAATTTAGACGTCTGAAGTAAGGAGTGATATGTTCATCTCAACGGAGATTGAAAATATAACGTAGACAGTAGTTCTGCGGTCATTGAAGTTTATCCGAAAGATGGGTAGGCATGTCATTGATGACAATGTCGCAGTAGTCAAAGTGCGGAAATACAAGAGTTTTAACTCGCATAATCTTAACATCTAAAGGTAAACAGTTATAATATCTCTTAAGAGTGTGAATACCAGCAAAAACCCTATTACATGTTAAAGATACATGATCAGACCATGTAAGTGTAGTATTCATTAGGAGTCCCAAGTTCTTAATTTTGTCACAGTAGTTAAGCGAATTATTATCAATAGAGATATGGTGTACTGTATCAAGATCAATCTTTGCCATCAGTCTGTTATGTCTGTTATCAGTCAATAATAGGTTGAGTCTTATTGTTGTTCAGTCTTAAGCTGTGTCTGAACGCCCAGTCACCAATAGATTAAATGTCAGAATTCATTCTATTAACCCCTTCATTTAAGTCTGATACATCAACGTGAGAGTATATTTGTAAGTCGTCAGCATAAAGGTGATATATACAGTGATAAATGCTATTGGACAAGTCATTGATGTACAGAGTAAACAGTAGAGATCCAAGTACAGAGCCCTGAGGGACACCTTTGGTTACACTTCCCCAATTAGAGTATTCGTTATTCATATGTACACGCTGATGCCTGCCAGTCAGATAGGACTCAAAACAGGAAATACTGTCAGACGAGAAACCAAGATGAGAAAGTTTGACTTTGAGCAGTGGATGATAGACACAATCAAACGCTTTAGAAAAATCAAACAGAGTGAGCAATGTTACTTGTCTGATGTCCATAGCTTTTTGAATATCCTCAGTGATATATAGCAGTGCAGTGGTGGTACTGTGATTTCTCCGAAAACCTGACTGAAACTTACTAAGAAGATCATTACTAGAAAGATAATTACATACTTGTTGGTGAACAATCCTCAAGACATTTAGAGAGTGCAGGTAAGATACTGATTGGTCGATAATCAGATGGAGAAGATGAAGAGGGCATCTTGGCGATTGGCCGAACAATCACTGATTTCCAGGCAGATGGGAATATTGAGGTTGCAAGTGATTTGTTCAGGATTGTCGTGATAAAAGGTAAAACTGCGGGGATTATAACTTTTAATAACTTCATAGAAATATTGTCCGCCCCAATCGTATTACTTTTAATAATCATAATGGATTGATGGACCTCATTCTCATTTGTCATAGTTAAAGTAAAATATGAATCACGAGGAGTTGGAAGCTGAGATCTTAGATGATCTGAAAATACAATAGCCCCTGTGTTATCAACAGGGAGATCAATATAATAATTATTAAGCTCATTAAGATTTACTGAGATGGGACTATCAGGTTTAATCCTGGACATCCCCAACTTCTTGATCATACGCCAGCGTTCAGTAGACGATTTATTTACAAGTTTATTAACAAAAACGTAGCCTAAGTTTATTAACAAACTTAGGCACGTGCTGTGGCAATGTGACTATAGACACAGTACAGAAGGTCATGTTTTAATATCACAGGGACAGACAACTGGCCATGATGTGCAATTCGTGTTGAGTCACTAACTGCTAGCAGGTCAATCAAGGTGTCAGAGTGATCAGTGTGGTGAGTGGGCTGAAAAGGGAGTAAAGTTTAGTTACTTGAGTAAAACATAGCGGTAAGTTGTCGTTTGTCATACGTGTCTCGTCCCAGTAAATCAGTATTAAAATCACCCGTCACAATGACATGACTATACCGAGGCATCAGTCTTAACAGGACACTTTCGAATTCTGCCAAGAAGCCCACTTTAGGTGGTCGATAACAAAGTCCAAGGAGCATTTAGTAGATTTTTGATAGATTTAGATGTAGTTTATTAGCTGTGAACCATTCCAGAAGTTGATTTGATGTTGTAAGAAATTGCTGAGAGAGGTTTTGATAGTTGTTGTGATTAAAAATCAAACAAGTATCATCAGCAAAAAGTGAAACGGTAAGAGAAAGTCTATTTTGTTCACTGCTAAGGAAATCAGAAAGATCATTAATATATAACAAGAATAATAGAGGTTCCAAAACTGAGCCCTATGGTACTCCCGTCGTGACTGTTCAAAATTTTGACACATATAACTTTTCATTGTTGAGAATTTGGCGCACTGAACACGGCCAGTAAGATAAGACTGAAACCAGTTAAGTGCTACACCACGAATTCCATATTTTTCAAGCTTGCTGAGTAGAATCTTGTGATCGACCACATCAAATGCTTTACTTATATCACAAAATAAACCTAGAGTGTGCTCGCTGGAATTCAAAGAGGAAAGAATCTTCTTCAACGCAAAAGCAGTTGCAGATTCAGTGTTTTTGTTGGGCCTAAAGCCAAATTGACTGAAAGACAAAATATTGTTTATTTCCAAGAACTTAAAAAGTCTGTTATGGACAATTTTTTCAAATACTTTTGAAAACATTGGTGTAATATATATCGGTCTGATGAAATTGGGGTCTGTTCTTTTAGAGTTTGTTTTTAATAAAGGGATAGTTTTTGTGATTTTAAGGTCATCAGGGAAAGACTCCCTCAGACAAAAAAAGGTTGAAGAGTTTAGTCAGTATAAGGGTGAATATCATAGCGAACTCTTTGTTTGAGTATGATGAAATCTCAAATATGTCCTTAGAATAGCTATGGGAAAAAAAATGATGTAATAGTTTGGAAGGTTTCTGATAGTTCAATTTTATGGAAAAAGAAAGAATTGGGTGTCGATGGTACATTTCGAATAGCATCAATTGAGATGTGTGTTGAGTTCGTCGAGGATTGATATAAAAGCTCAGAAACATTTAGAAACGATTCATTAAGGATGGAGGCGATTCGTTCAGGACCCCTAACCACCTCTCCTCCGTATTCCAACTCACACATTCCATGGTTGGCAGCTCTCCTTGATGGCCTACAACTGTTGATCACCTCCCAAGTCGCTCTCACCGGGTCACGGCTTTGTAAGATGGATTGTTCTGCCGCCTGGACTTTGAAGCTTTGATGAGTTTCAGATGACGTTTCAGATGGTTGTAGTGAGCTTTAAGGATGGGGTTTCCGTCAAGCTGCAGTATATATGCGTTCTGCACATCACGCCTACAATATACGATGTCAGTATTGAGTGAGCTCGTGGCATTTCTTTGTCGCCAACGTCTTTGTAATCTAGAATCCGGTCAACGTTTTTGCCTATCGTTTTTTTTGTGTTATTTATATTTTTGACTACATGTTATATTTAGTGTTTATCTAATTTATAGTGTAAATACACGTGGTTCTTTTATATCTTTGAAGTGTATTATCAGTGAGTACAACATTTTTATTATATAAAAATTAAATTATGGCTGCTTCAACGTCAAAAGACGAGTCTATGCTTAGCGTTGACGAAATCGAACAGTTAGAAAATTACGGTTTGGCACAGACATCGATTCTGATATTTCTTTAGAAGAGGAATATGATCCCTCTGCACAACAGATGGTGATTTGGAATGTAAACACATCCGGTCTAAGAACCCTTCCCTTCTCGGGTATTAGTGGTTTAAGAGTTCCTGTGCCTGATAATGATCCAGCAGATTTCATTTTTCTGCCATTGGATGATGTTTATTTGGAGTCGATTATGAGGGAAACAAATGCATATGCTCTAAAAACTTTTTGTGGACCAGAAACAACTCACATTCACACATAACTAGGTGGATAGATATAGAAGTAGAAGGGCTATAAATGTTGCGGGCTAATGACACATACTGGCATTATTCGTATCAATCGTCATCAAGACAATTGGAAGACAGATGAAATGTTTGATTTATATTTTAGAAAACACACGAGTTGAGATAAGTTCATGTTAATTTTACGTTGTTTCCATTCATCCCATACAGAATACAGAAAATTGACTGCTTAAAGTAGAGCCGGTAGTTGATTATTTCAACCAAAAAATGAAGGATGTGTACTATTCTATTAACCCTAGATCCGGCATTTTACGAAATTTCGTACAATGTTTTCGTCATGAAACTGGCATTTGACGAATTTTCGTACAATTGCAGCGTCGGAGATTTACCATATTTATAATGCGCAAAAATCAAGCTACTTCGATGTTTTTATACTCTATGTACTCAGCGTGAACAGACAATTCCAGTGGTATGCAACATCGCACACTGCACTTTATCGGCTTTATTTTAAAACGTAGTGAAAATTGAAGATGGAACAGTCTCGCCATTGTTGTTGTTTAGTCTGCCGGGCCTGATTTCAACTACAGTAAATAATTATCGTTTAGAGTGTAATTATCACTTCTAGTGTGTTTAGAAGTGTATTATATTGTATTAGAGTGTTGTGAAGTGTTATTTATTGTTTCAAATTTACAAAATTATTGTAAATTCAGTGATTTAGTTTAGGCCTTCCTAGGCCTATTGTGTAGTGTAATATTTATTATTTACAATTATACTTCATATATTGTATAGTTATAAATAGGTTAGTGACAGTGTTTTTATTTTATATATATGTCTGATAATCTATTTAACATTTTAGTATATAATAGAACTCTGTAATGGTTATAGAAATTTGTATCATATTTTTGAATGTTATAGTAACCGTGGTTACTAATTTTCAGGTTTTTGTATACGTTCCAGTTAAAAATTTATAAAAAATAATTTTTACTTATAAACCTACATAAACTATATAATTTCTGAAACTAGATAAAATTTCGAACATTTTGGCTATCTCACATTTCTTTTTTTATCATCACAACATTGATCATAGGGGGTGGTCCCCCCCTATTTTCCGCGATTTTTAAAAAAATGTACAACTATTTCATAAAATAAAAAAAAATAAAAACTTTATAGGTTATGAATTATATGATAGCCCACATTCTTGTGAACAGTTTGATACCACACAATTGTACTTTTATTGTAACATAATATTTTTTATGAATTTTATAAAACATCACTGCAAAATCACCAAAAATGACCCGCCATTTTGGGTAAAAATGACTGCCGGATCGAGGGTTAAGGTGGATTTACACATAGCCTGCCACGTGCATGCCGTGTCGTTTTAGTCCAAATCGCTATTTTGGATTTGCCATTTACTATACATGGCATAGCATGTTAGCGGTTTTCACATAGCCTGCCGTATCCATGCCTTGCCTCTTACGATTCCATCTGATCGCTCTTGAGAGCGATTCGTGGCAGATGACTGGTTCGCGACAGTGGCACGGTATGGGCAGAGAACCTGTTATAAAGATGACCGGCTAGGCGCCGATCAGTCGTTTTGTATGTCTGATTGACATTCAGGAATCTTCGTTTGTGTCGACCTCGCTAGTCAGTGCTCTACAACATGGACGAAGAACTGGTTATTTTGGTCAAGGAGTATCCAGCACTGTATGACTTGCCTCACAAAGATTATGACAATCACTTTGAAGAAAAATATGTGGAAGGAAATAGGAGCAACACTGAACAAAACAGGTAACATTTAAATGAATTAGTAAATAATGTGATAAGTATAAAATAGGGTAGTTTGCGATACAAAATATTAGTGTAGCTATTGTAGGTTACATTTCTGTAAGTTGTTTAATGCCGATTTTTTCAGCGGAAGAGTGCAAGTCGAAATGGACGTTACTACGTTCTTATTTTGTTAAGGGGACCCGGACGATAAAAAATTAAATTTTTTCAATTTTTTAAATATATTTTTTTCATTAAGTACAGCTCATTCTGAACACATTGATATATAATACATGTGTATTACTTAATTATTTCATATCGAAATAAAATTGTAATATTTATCTGCACCGAACGCTCCGAAAAAACTAAATGATGTTCGCGCAGAAAGAGTTTAGCTCTTTCTTTCTACTTACTCCATTTTGTGATTTAGGTTTCCACAGCTAGTAGCAGTGGTAAACACTTAATTGCTAGTTGCCAGTGACATTTCTGTATTGTTTGGTGTTTGAATATTTGTTGTTGTGTTGTTATTCAAGTGAAATAAGTGTCAGTGATAGATATAATGCCTCCTTTTAGCAACAGAATAACTAAAAGAAGGAAAATTATTGGTGGGCGTGGTAAGATTAAAATAAATACAGAACTTCAACCTTTACCAGCTAGCTCTAGTAGAACAAATAACCCTAGACCTCCTTCTAAACAGTCCAGTTCATCAAAGAAAATTGATTTTTCGGAATATAAAAGTTATATAAATGATAGCAACAACAAAAATGAGGTTATAAATGTAAGTATACTATCAGAAAAACGTATGAATAACTCTCTATGTAAAAATTGCAAACAAATGGGCTTACAAATCCATTCAGAAAATTACATTGGTCTAGCTTCTAATTTAGAACTCTTCTGTTCTCACTGTGACTTCACTGATAAGTTCACTAGCTCTAAGGAAGTTACAGTTTCTGAAGAAAATAAAAAGCTGTTTGAAATCAATGTTAGGTTAGTATAAGGCCTAAGATGTATTGGCAAAGGACTAGTAGCTGGACAAACTCTGTGTGGTATTTTGATCCTTCCTCAGCCTCCTGTCAAGTTTTTGCCCTATAATACTGTCCTAAGGGAAAAATGTAAACTTGTAGCCTATGAATCAATGAAGAATGCTGTAAAAGGTGCAGTAGAACAAAACAAAATATTGATAGCAGAAGAAAAACGTACAACCCCTGACACAGAACTCAACCCCAGAGATATATCCGCTGGGTTCGATGGTACTTGGCAGCGTAGAGGTTTTAATTAGTCCTATGGAGCTGTTGAAGGACTCCGCATGTATTCACAGATCGATTTTACACAAATATGGATCTGGCACAGGAATTGTGCAACATGAAAGGCCACAACACTCCAGTGAGCGGCTGGAGTACAAATGTCCTCCAGTGATTTTGTGATCCTCCAAAAGATGGCCCTGATGACGATCCTGACATGTACGAAGGAATGGAAGTAATCGAAGAACCAGGCCCTGCTGCCCCTTTCATGAACCAAGAATTTTATTTGGGAAGAGACTGCATATCAAGTTGGTACTTAGAATCTCAAATTATCCAGACTTCTCGAACACTCAGACATAATATAATACCGGTTTTTCATCGCCCAAGACCACTAGGGTCTGCGAAAAATGCTATCCCTATAATCCAAATTACATGTGTACTTTTATTTGTTTACAAGTTAGTACTAAAATTCTATTTTCAGATTTGAAAGTAATGACAATATCTAATTATAATAGTAGTGGAAAGTGCCAGAGCTGGCGCAATCACCTGCCCTATCATGGGAAGTGAGATAAGATAAGATTGTGATAAGATAAGGGTGTGATGTCATGGGTGTGCTTCAGCATGATGTCATGTGATGATGTCATCATAACTTCACAACCTTATCTTCTAAGCTTCTTATCTTACCCCACTTCCGGTGATTGCGACAGCTCGGACACTTGAGTATTACGTTTCACAGAATTCAAGGTTATGAGGAGTGTTTTTGAAAAAACTTCTTGCACAGAACAATTTTCTTTTTCCAGAAATTGTTCTGTGCAAGTTTTTTTTCTAACTTTATTTACAAATAAATATTTTACAAAATTAAATCTTAAAACAAAACATGTGTGTTGATGCTCTCCATGTAGGCTACTCTTGTTCATTCTATCTCTGTTTCTTCAGTTAACGAAGCTGTGAGATCTATTAACGGATATTCCATCTCCGGTAATATGTTGTAATCCTTCCCAAGCACACTATCAAGCAGTCTGTTGTAAGTGTCCTCTTCACTAGGATCCCAATGCAAGCTTTAAAAGTCTTATAAATCTTTCTTCAGAAAGCCTGATTTCGGAACAATGACATTCGGCTGGAATTCTCCAAATTTGTTTGACAAATATACATTCAGTAAAATTTATTCCAAAACTTTTTTCAACTGTCTCTGTAAATTTCTTTTTAAATTTTAATTCCTCCACTTTTTCCGCAATTTGACTCATTTCTGAAAGTTTCTCCTCATCACTGGAACTCCATACTGGTTTTAACAATCTAAGTTGAAACATAATTATTCTCAAGTCGGTGTTCATTGTAATGGTGTTCTCGGCGCGAGTCTTTAAATCAGAGTGACTAGACGCAGGTGTACAACTCCTATATATACCCTCAGTTAGGTGTGTGGTGGGGGAGGCAATAAATTCTTTTTCCTACTCCCTCCCAAATTTTGATCATTTTCGTCGTTCTCTTCTGCTAGCATTTCTATATTTAGAATGTCTTCCATGTTCCAAGTAGTTGGTGTTCGTAACACCCAATTGAACAGAGTGTCCGGAAGAACGATGAATGTAATCAAATACAGCTGAAGACAATCGTTTCAACTGTTCGCCATGACGATTTACATACCATTCCAAGTATTTCTTTAAGGTTCTTAATTTTACTGCTTCTCCGTAATAAATCGGGTCTTGTACATTGCTAAGCTTTTTATCAAAAAACACCCAGTGTGTACCAAACATTTTAGGTGTATGCTTAGTTAGGTAGTCTAGATTTACAGCATCTGAGGGTAAAGATGGAGGTGCAAGGTTTCTCAGCAATTTACCCTCCAAATCGTTGTCACCATCAGGATAAGTTCTTCTTAAAGAACTTTTTTTAACAAAACTCTTAGTTGCTGCATCTGAAGGTAAAACAGGATAATACAAATCTCTGATAAATTTGTTTCCAACCGTGTAGTGCATACAAGAAGTTCTTCCTAAACTATAATTCTGTACGTATTGCATATTAGCAGCATCGTTTGGTAGTTTTGGAAGAGAAACTATTGTAACGCACCTGTTTTGTGCATCATAACAATTTTTGGTTGTAGATAATAATAAACAGTAATTTTTCTCAAATCCGGTACTTCCAACATCTTGAAAACCAGATGTTTTCTTACCAACTTGATCGTACCGTCCGAACTTATCAACACTCGTGGTGCTACTAACTGCATAGTAATTACAACACCTTTATTTATAAAACCCAAAAGTAGTTCAAGCTCAAGAGGAGTGTTTTTAAAAAAACCTTGCACAGAACAATTTATTTCTCAAATAATTCTGTGCAAGAAGGTTTTTTTTCATCTTTATTTACAAATATATTTTACAATAATCAAAGCTTAAAACTAAACTGTATTGTTGATACTTCCATGTACTCTTGTATTTAGGAAGATGTCACCATATGAAGAGAGAGTTCTGTAGAGTTGTGACCACTTACTCCGTGCGACTCCAAGTAGAGCATCCCTGGTTGTATATTGCTCAGATTTTCGTTCTGCAAAAGATTAACAAAACGCTTGGGTAGGAAAACCTGAAATTTTGGCACAACACCAGAATTGTATGGTGCATCGCTTAAAGTAACCAGAATTGAATCTCCCACAGACGTGTCCAGTTTTCTTACTTCATGTACGATGTAATGTTTCTGCTCCTTTAATTCTGAACAACGCTTTGTTGGTAGTACGGATGACTTGGAGTTTGCGCTGAACTGTTCAAGTAATGTTTGAATAGACTGCTGCGATGCCATCTTCAAATCTGCTTCTTCTGCTGCTGTACTAGATGTCGTCTCCTCGGAGCTCTGAGTAATACTGATGCATTGTTTGTGGGGAGCTCTCATATTAATCTTTTCCTTATCCCCACCACTGCAGTTATGACCTTGATACTGTAAGCAGCTTAAAGGTAAGCTTTTTGCAACGCACAATTCGAAACACTGTGGAATTGATTTTGTACACCCAGACATACCCCTTCATAATTTTCTTTAAAACTTCTGTCTATAATGGTATCGTATACATTTCTTGTTGTATACATTTTAATCCAATTTCTCTTTTTACTACCAGTTGTATAAAATGTAGTAAATTTTTAACAGAAATGATACATAATACTGTTAAATTCTTTATAACTTGTAAAACCTTCTCCCCATGTAATGTAATGGTAGTTATTCATTAACCATTTGTTTGATCTTTGAGCTTTCTTTAAAAGTTTTCTAAAAGAAAATGGTGGCTTAAATAAGAAGTAGTAAACCACATTTGTGTTCATATCTAAAAAGGTTAGTTCTTTAACAATATACTCATCATCAGAATCATAGAAAGCTTGACATTCTACAACACATGGTCTTTCCTCAACTACGCGAACATTATCCCTAAAAGACACTTGATCGTTACTCATTGCAGCGTTTGAGTAAACTGATTTCCACACTACGGTAGGTAATAATTTATATGCACCATTCAATAAACTCTACTCTATTACTTCTTTAACTTCTTTTTCTTCTTTAGCTTCTACGCATTGTTCTCCGTAGCAGCGGATCCAGCCAGGCGGAGAAGCCCGCAGGAGCGGTGAAGACTTTGGGCTTCGGTCGAGGTCTGCCTCCCCGACATGCCCGGCGCGGGAATGTAAAGCCTTGCTGGCGGCTTTGCTTTCTTGCTTAGTCCCGTGTTAGATCCACCGTGGTTTGTAAACGGCCTTTTTCAAGGCCATCGTTTATTTAGTTTCACAATTCTCTGTACAGTACTAGTGATGCTTAATTAACACCTGCAAAACCATTATTTTGAAATCTCTCATCAAGGATTACTAAACAACGGTGTGTAACATTGGAAAACTTGAACATTGTAACATTGAAATGGTGTGTAACATTGGTTAAGTTAATGAATAGGTTAAATCTCATACCCTACTCAAATAATTTACAAATTTTTTCTTATCTGATCTAAAGTTTTCAAACGTGAATTGCAAGTTGATTAATAAAGATATGGAAAAATGTCAAGACGCGAATTGTTCTGGAAAATTTGCGTAGACAGAAAAAAAGTCCCGTATGTAGCTCAAGTGGATTTACTGCTTTATTTATACTCCGATTTACATACAATAAACGGCATTCGACTCGATTAATCAAACGCTACAAAATAAACCCTCACAACTTACTCTAATATTAATTTTTGGGTACTCCTACTTATTATCGCGTAAGTAGGTCACTGACCCTACTGCTTTATTTTAACTCCGATTTTTATGCAATAAACAGTATTCGACTTGTTTAATCAAATAGTACAAATCATTAACACGCTATTTGCTGGATGCTAACCCCACTCCTCTTAAAATCATTTATAAAAGCGTGAGTAGCGCTCACTCGAATCATTGACACGCTGCTTGTTGACTGCAATGGGTGCTCCTCCTACTGGCATTGCTGCAATTGTTGTAAACAGAGTGATGAATGATATTGAAGATCGAGACCTAGTTTATGACGAGATGTGGGCTCTGAAATGCAGGTATCAAACAAGAATGAGCGTTACATACACTGAAGTGGAGTATGATAGTGACGGTGTAGAGTGTAGAAGATGGGTTCGGTTAACCGATGTCTGGTATTATGCAGCATGGGCAGATGACCCTTCTAGAACTGTGTATGTTCAGGCAGTAATCACTCCATAACCCCCCCCCCTTAGGAAAACGTTGTCAAATTACATTTAAAGTATGTAATTTGACAACGATTTCCGCTTATTATTAAATGACCTTGACCTTGAACACTATATATATAGGAGGCATACGCTAACTAACGAACAGTTTGATGCCAGCACGCAGAGGTAACATGCAAACATAGAAAATGAATACAGATATGGTAATGATTATGTTTGAACTTAAATGTTCATAATCTAAGTATAGCCTGGAGTCTGCACTAATCTTTTTTCGTATGATAAAAATAGCGCAGAGTTGAAATTTTGAAATTTAATTTAAAGGCAACACAAATAACGCATGGAAGATTTGGTACTCATTTTATTGAATGTATGTGGGCGAACTCTAATACAAGAGTAGGCCCCGATTGTTGTACTTGCAATGTTATAAAACATTATATACAAGAGTTTACTCAATATATATACAGGGTGTTCTGAAAAAAGGTGCCCATAAGGCAGGGCGTGATTCCTCACATCAAAAGAAGAAAAAAAGTTCTAATTAACATAGGTCCGAAAATGTTTCGTTAGAGTTATGGCTAGCGAAAGATTTCGCCTGAATTTCAGTTCCCCTGCTGAAACGAAGCCCTACGGGTATTTGTTGGCTGTTAATTAAGATGTACAATTTAGCGTTCTTTATGTAAAATGAACTGAAAAATTGAATAAAACCGTTTCCAGACCTGTAGCTACAGTAGTTTTTAAGATATGTGACGAAATACGCGAAACTTGGTCCCGAAAAACAAGTTCCTTTTAGGTTTGAAGCAGATTTACTATGTTAAATGTACAATAAACCCAAATTTTTTTTACAGAACTTTTAGAAAATATAATTTTGAAGAGAAAGATGTAAAATAAGTCTATAATAGACAAATGCAACCTTTCAAAAATAATCCTTAATTAGCCTACATACAAAACGCATGAAAAATAGACAAAATCTGTTAAGCTCTCTACAAATGTAACATTGAAATTAAAACAGCTGTTGTATTAAAACATATGATTTAAGGAACAAAATAATTTCTATTTAAAACATATGTTTAAACAATGTAACATTGTTTATAATAATTTAAATAAACATGACAAGCAGCTATTTTTCCATTGCTCATTATGTGCGTGTGTTGATCTGTACTTTAATACAAGTTAGTGCAAATGCCATTGCAGTTAATTTTTGATAGCTCATAATATCTTATTCATCATGGCAGGTAATATGAATATTATGTACACTAATGGTGAAATGGCAGACATGCATTTAATGTACGGTCTTGCACATTGCAACAGTCGTGAGGCTAGACGACTCTATCAGGAACACTTTCCTCGTAGACAGTTACCGACTCATAAAATGTTTTCTTCCATTCATAGAAGGCTAAGCGAGACGGGAACCTTTAAACCTAGAAAAGTTGGTAGATCAGGACGGCCACGTACAATGTGTACAGCTGAATTGGAGGAGGGCGTGTTGGACGAAATAGAGAATCATCCTGGAAGAAGTACTAGAGAACTAGCCTTGGATTTCGGTGTTAGTAATTCAATTGTCTGGAAGATTTTACATGAGCAGCAGTTGCATTCTTATCACTATCAAAGGGTCCAGGCTCTTTTGCCTCGAGATTACTTTCCTCGTGTTCAGCTATGCCAATGGCTTATCCAAAGGTGCAGAAATCCACATTTTTTAAATAACATTATCTTTACTGATGAAGCAAAATTTTCAAGAATGGCTATTCTTAACACCCACAATACTCACATTTGGGCAATTGAAAATCCACATGCTATTTCAGAGAACCGTCACCAATATCAGTTTTCTATAAACGTATGGGCTGCTATTCTGGGTGATAAAATTTTTATTCGTTTTTTACCTGATAGGCTCAATGGTGAAAATTATTTACATTTCTTGACGACTGATCTGAATGAGTTACTCGAAGATGTGCCACTATACACACGCAACAAAATGTGGTTCATGCAGGATGGAGCTCCAGCTCATTACACATTACAAGTAAGAGAATTTTTAAATGAAGCATATCCAAACAGATGGATTGGTCGAGGAGCCCCAGTAGCATGGCCTGCAAGGTCACCTGACCTCAATACTCTTGACTTTTTCTTATGGGGACATTTAAAGTCGCCTGTGGATACCATAGAAGAGTTGCGCACAAGGATTATTAATGGGATTCAAAGGATACGTGAGACACCTGGGATCTTCGAAAGAGTTCGGCAGTCTATGAGAAGACGGCTGGATGCTTGTATTTTGAATGAGGGGAAACATTTTGAAAATCTACTGTGACGTGGTTAGTTTTTTAGGACAAGTGTAACTTTTTTGTTGAATGATAATTCAGATAGCTTTTTTATGTATGATAATTTATGATTGTTAAAAATGTTTACTTGATAAAAAATATTAGTAACTCATTAATTTGTTTTATTACAACAGCTGTTTTAATTTCAATATTACATTTGTAGAGAGCTTAACAGATTTTGTCTATTTTTCATGCGTTTTGTATGAAGCTAATTAAGGATTATTTTTTAAAGGTTGCGTTTGTCTATTATAGACTTATTTTACATCTTACTCTTTGAAATTAAATTTTCTAAAAGTTCTGTAAAAAAAAATTTGGGTTTATTGTACATTTAACATAGTAAATCTGCTTCAAACCTAAAAGGAACTTGTTTTTCGGGACCAAGTTTCGCGTAATTCGTCACATATCTTAAAAACTACTGTAGCTACAGGTCTGGAAACGGTTTTATTCAATTTTTCAGTTCATTTTACATAAGGAACGCTAAATTGTACATCTTAATTAACAGCCAACAAATACCCGTAGGGCTTCGTTTCAGCTGGGGAACTGAAATTCAGGCGAAATCTTTCGCTAGCCATAACTCTCTAACGAAACATTTTCGGACCTATGTTAATTAGAACTTTTTTTCTTCTTTTGATGTGAGGGATCACGCCCTGCCTTATGGGCACCTTTTTTCAGAAGACCCTGTATACGATCAGGCCTATTTTGCTGCCGTTCAGGCAGCAATTTGGAAGCAGCAAAATGCCTGGATTTCAGAGATGCCCAGGCCCAAATTGCTGCGCTTGAGATACACCGGCCTGGATTGCTGCGATTTGTGTTATACGGTAAATCCTCCAAACTGCTGCCTAACTTATACTATTTTTTCAAATTGCGACTGGCAACTACCAATCTAACAAAACAAAAATCCACTAAGTTACAAAGACTCAAAGGCCTATTTTGCTGCTCCATCGAAATATTGGTTTGTTGTTGCTGGAGAACACTACTTCTTAACAAGGCGATAGCCCATGTTGGTGTCTCCCATCCCACAATCCACCCATTAGTGATCTGAACGTTGCATTTCTCGACTATTGCCTCGCACCACCTTCAACGCTCACGCGGTCACTATCTCTTGGCGCACCACATGTCGCTCTTATCGCAGCCATGTCACACCTTGACTTGTATTCTAAACCATTCCTCTCTCTGTCTGTTTACACAAACATTGACCCACCACTTATGCCACTTATTAAGCCCGTACAGCTGACTAACATGACACACTCGGCTGTTGTTCTGTCTGCCAGCGTTTGTGACTGTCCTAGTTCCCACGTAATTAAGCATGACTTTAGTATTATTTATATAAAGAACACCTGACTGTGTAGATAAAAAATTATGCTACAAAGTAGAACTAAATACGCTCTAATAAATTTTTCTATTATTTAGAATTATGTAGGGATGTACCATTGATGTGTAACCACTCATTTTAGTACAAATGTAATAAAATGGAGTGTTTAAATATCCGTGCTATGGATCAATCTTTTTAAAATTTACTTACCTGTTGTCATAGGATGGTGTTTCTTACTCCTTATAATAGTCGTACAGCATTAGTGATGTAGCCTTGTTCTATCCCCCCCCTCTCTCTCTCTTTCTCAAAATAATCTCCTCTGTTTTATCCATGAAATGTTTAAGTAAGAGCCCTTTTACTATTAAAGAGCACAATCGTAAGTGCATAAGTATTTCGACCGTATTAACCAAACATTTGGAGCCAAATTTTTCAAGAGTCGTAAATTTATTTAGTTGATGAGTGATCTATGTGGTTTAACACGAGTCGAGTCCATGTATTGTTTTTATATTAATATAAATATTTCTAATTTAACAAGATATTTATCAATAAATTGAACTGGGAAAACGAGCTGTTGCCATATACAAAAGGAAGTATTTAAATTATAATCTGTGCTCTAACTGTCCTTCTTTAACTAAAGAATAAATATAGCATTTTAATTAAGTAAGAACAATAACTAACAAATATGTAAAGTAGTCCTGTTTTAAAGAAGTTAATTTTTAATGCTTGTTTAGATTATCTGGAATCGACTTTTGTGACACGGTTTGTTTGTTAAACTTCATTGTGTATTTCTTATGATTCGAAGTACCTAAGTTAAGAAAAGATTTTCAAAAGTACAAATTGGATGTCCGTAAATATTAGTATAAAAGGAATTCGTATACAAACAATTATTGCTGCCCTCCTCTATTTAAATAAAAATTATTCACGTTTCCATTCTAACTATTATATCTCTACGTAACACCATTTATTATTTTAAGTTGTTTATAGCATAACGTATATTATAATATTATAAACGAATATACTACATAATTAAATAAGTGTTATATAAATAAATAAACTAGAATAAGATACAACTGTTTAATCGTATCTGCAGTAGTATTTTTCTCATTTGAGCAATCAAGTTTAGTGCATACAAAATATTTATATGTATTTTTTTATATAAATAGCTAAATTTGAAGAATCGCTATACTATTTTACTATAAAACAATTTTAAAGTTGGTTCTGTAAATAGTATCTATTTCAAGTACGGAAGTAAAATCCTAACAGATGGCCTATTGTGAGGTGACAACTGATAACATTGTCATAACCGTTGTAGGCGACAGCCTTGACTTAGGAAACTTCATCCTTGGCGGGAAGGAATACACCAGCAGTTTCACTCAAACTAGAAGGCTTAATTTTATCTTTTACAGAACGCTTGTTATTAATATTATTGATTCAAGTAGTTTTTTTAGCTTTGAATCTAACTATGGTGGGACATTTGCTATTATTTTAGTTGATTTTAAAATGTTTATACTGTTTTATACTGTTGTTTTGGAATCAGCTTTGAACATTTTATGAAAACCTGACAATAAAATATTCTTAGGCTAAGTGCCTAAGAACCTCTTTTTCCCCTAGAACACATTTTTCAAATATACAACTAAATATAACATTAAAAATAAAGTTAAGGTCGTGTTAACATCATAAGTCTTGTATCATAGATTAATAAAATGATAGCAAGTTCTAATTTATAACAGATTCTTTGAAGAAACTCGTAAATGAATTATTGAGTATTGATTATTTACTAGTTCACTCGTTCAGATGTAGTCATACAGACAAGCCTTATTTGTACCAATAAAAACAGACGGTTAGGATCACGATTGAAAATTACACTACTCTTATCTTTAATTAAATATTAAATATTTGTATTCAATAATATACTATCCACTTCAGTACACGTAATTTTAATGCATAGTATTGTATACAAAATATTGCCCGCATATTGCAATAATGAGGCATAATATAGGGTCAAATCGGTTACTTGGACATTAAATTGAACAATAATACTATGAACAGTTTTATCGATTTGGTAATTCCGTCAAATATTATACTCATAATATAGCATATATTCGTCAAATGTTTAATACCTCTCAAATAAAAATAATAAAGGTAATGGGGTACATACATAAATTGAACGACAAGCCTTTCCACATACATGGCTGTTGACTTTTAAAATGTTTTTTTTTTTTTTTTTTTTTACGTCAGAATGAAAGTACATATATTAAACGTCCAAATATAATATTACATAACAATATTTCTTATATCCATACATCTGTCCGACAGTACACTAATAAATATGATACGTACTACAATATGTTAATTAGAATAGCCAAAACACACGGATCTTAATATTACGGTTCGTAATAAGCCTTGCCACACATACATCAATAGTTGATGACTTAATAAAAATCATATTTGATATGACGTTGTTCTTACTTTGATACATAAATGTCACCTTTATGTTATTGAATTTTGTTCAGTAAAATAATTAAGAATGAATCAGTTTTGTCGTTTTAAATATAGTTCTTACTTAAATTTCTAATATTGACACTAAACTTATTCAGGTATAAATGTAGTTAACATTAGCTTATAGGTGCTATTGAAGTAACATACTAGGTTTTTATTTATTTATTTGTTTTATTTTAATTTGAAACTTCACTCACCAGTTCACATGGGCTTGCAAGCCTGTGCGTGAACTTTATTCAACGAGTGAAGTACCGACCGTTGGCTCAGTGGGGATTCAAGCCTTGGACCTTGCCCTCCGCAGTCCGGAGCCTTAGCTACTGACCCACCACGCCGGCAAATATTATATTATACTTTATAATAATATATTACAAAGTACTTATAATAGGTAAGATTATTACAAAAATATTATGCATAAAAAAGTAATAGTAATAATCTTAACAAATATATGTCATATAATGGCCATGCAGCTACATATCCAGGGTGGTGTTTTGAAGTTAATTTTGTTAAAAAAACATTATTTTAAATGATGGATGACTGTGAAGTATTTTTAGAACAAGGAGCCCATGAAAGATGCAAACAAATAGAGAAATGTAAAAGCAGGACAGTATAAAGTAGCAAAGATAAATAAAATGGAATATGTTTAACAGCTAAAGAAATGGTACTATACTTATGTATTTGAAACTTGTGGTAATTCCACAAACACCAAAGCAAAAAAAAAACTTTTTGTTTATAGGGTTCAAAAATCACTTTTTCAGGCTGTATAAATGACAAGTGTACGGTTAGGAAATGACCTTGACTCCTATAAAATGTACTTAAGATAATAATACTGCTCAAATATCTACCTACTTCGAAGGACCTGACGTTTTGAGTACATACGCGTGAGAAATATGTGTAAATTATTACAGACCAATTGTTAACATCCACGCGTCTCTGACATGTGGTTGTACCTACTGACCATTCAATTTATCTTAAATGTAGCTATATAATTAGACACAATCTTAATTATAACATTAGTTGATTAGTCAAGCTATTCTTCTTTGTTTTGCATAATTAGACTACTAGGTAAGAACTCGTCTTCTGATGAACCAACTTTAATATAAGGTAATGCTATGAGTTATGTTTAAACACTTTTAAAACTTAAAAGGACTAATTTTTTTATGTGAAATTATGTTTCACACGGATAGTAAAGGCCCATCTACAAATGTTTGGAGTAAGTCTATGTAGCACAGTAAACTCTAATACCAAATTCACATAGTTTACAATGATTACTCAAGACGTTGTAGGGTATGAAATACAATAATTGTTAATATGGGCGATATGTCGAGAAAACTGTCTTCCTAATCAATGTAAATTCCCTTGACAAATGTTTTATGTACATCTATGGACCTACGTTAATTTAAAACAAATTTAAATTTACTACTTCATAAGCGTCCTTAACAGTGACGCTTAGAGACTCTCCACCCCACAAATTATTGGTGGACATATGACATTTTCAATTGGTTTAAGATGGAAATTCCTAATACGGTTAGGCCTATATAATCATACAGGGATTACCATCTTCCCTGTACAGTTACACAGAATAACTGAACGCGTATGTAAAATTTGAGGGACACACAAATGTGCCATACGCGTTTGAAATCACAAGAATCAATTTTTTTTCAATTTGTTGGGAATGCATGGTGGACTATGGAATCTATTGATATATGTAGAATATGGTTAGATGCCACATATGACAGTATGTATTGAAATTAATTGGTTTAAAATACTTAATTTACCAACTACTAAGGTACTGCGCCTTTTAATGTGTCCCATTTTCAAATCTTATGTAAGTTTGTTATGATTTATTAATAAATTATTCAGGTTCATGTACAGGGTTTAAAAAAAACTTTGTTTCATTATTACGTGATATTGTACCTGATATAAATAATAAGCAAAATGTGCCAATAAAGAAAGGTCAAAAGCCCCAACGTTACTAATATAGGCAGCGTTTTATATTGTTCATCTAAAAAAGGTGTGAACGTAAATTTCAAAATGTAACAAAACGTCTAGTATTAGTACAGGATATTATTTAAAATGAATAAAAATGCTGGTGTTCAAAATGTTAAATGGAAGTAGAATAAATTTTACTGATAGTAAAAGCTGGTAGGCAAACTTTTTGTATTTTTAATTACAAATATAACTAAGTGCTAAGTAAGAAAATCGATTAAATAATAACAATTGACTTACATTAGTGAATGCTGCACGTCAGTTCTGTAAGGCTAAATATCACTGGAAAATGTCTGCATTGTTTGCATTACATTCTTTTAATATCTGAACATTAAACAAAAAATAGGCCCCTTAGGTTGCAACCTACCGAAATCACTGTTGTAAAAGAGATGCATTCATTTGTGTAAGTAAAAGAGAGAATTATTTTTTCTTACTGTGTCATTCTATTTAATAGTAGTCATTCAAAAGACTCCCAATTGAACTAATTAGATGGTACGCCACGTGCTGGCAACACAATAGCAAGCCCCATCCACTACATCATCTGCAGCAGGGACCATTTGTTGGTTTTAACAATACTAACGCATGAAGCTTAGAAGAACTAAATTAAACCATTATGGTTATTAATTATAGCAAGGGCCGGTTTAAGTAGAATACGTTCTGTTAGGGAAGGGCTAGGTTAGGTATTGACATGTTAGATTATGTTAGTTTTGGTTAAGTTTTGTTAGGTATGATCAGGTTTGTTTAGGTTGTTAAGTTTGTTTAGGTTATGTTAGTTTTGGGTAAGTCATGTTAAGTTTGGTTACATTGTGTTGCTTTTAGTAGGTTGTTAGGTTTATATGGTTGTTTTAGGTTTGGCTATGTTTGATTAGGTTGTTAGGTTTGTTTATTGTTATTGTTATAATAGGTTGTTTATAAAATAATACAAAAACTTCTTAAAATAAACCTTTTAATATAATATAGTGTTGATTTAAAAGTTTAACGTTTTAATGCGACCGTGGCCAAGCCTAACTATAATTAGAAAGGTTCAGCAACCTAAAAAAAATCTAGCGTATCACTTCCGCTTTCCAAAGGGCAAGAACATCGTAAATATTCGTTTCCCGCTTTCTTTAGCTTTCGTCATCCCCATGCCTGGGAAGGGTCCTTCGTCTATTGTTAATGTGGGACTGTGAGTATCGGCGTGGTAATTTATCTGTTTAGCAACAAAACAAGGAACTGGTGAAGTCACTAAACACACTTTGACCAAGATAACTTTCCAATAATATATTACTTTAACTTTAAATCAGTTTTACAAATTTTATTTCCCCGTAAAAATGGAATAAAATATTATATGAATCATTGTTCTTTGATATAAATATAAAAAGAAACTTCTTTTTTTATTTAAAACTTCTAATTTTATGTTTGAAATAATATACTTAGTTTACAACTGTAATCATAAACTGCTCTAAGTGATAGATAAATTAGCACTACAATACCCACATACGTGTAGGTATGGGTGGATGGGTCAGTACCACTGTGAGTGTAGGTGTGGTCGGGTGTTCAGTACTACTGTATGTGTATTGGTGGGTGGGTGGGATAATACCACTGTACGCGTTAGAGTGGGTGGGTGGATCAATACGTGTATCTGTGGGCAGTTGGGTCAATACCATTGTACGTGTATGGGTGGGTGAGTGGGTTAATACAACTTTACGTGTATGGGTAGCCGCCCTTATGATCACTCCCACCCATAAGGTTCTTATAAAATTATGTGATCAAAAAAAGATGGTCATTAGTAAAAATAGTAACAGCCAACCCATGAAAGAGCTGGTGATAGATTTTAAAATTTTCTGTGGCAGTATATAATAGGATAGGGTATTTAACCCTCCAGTGGTTTAATGACGACGCATCGGCAGCATTAACGCAACTGCCGTGGTTCGTTGCCGCTGCGTCGTCAATTGCTTTTATCGATTTTCTGAACGATCATCTTTCACTAAACCCTCTGTATTTGACATCATTGTAAACAGCTGATTTTGCTCTTCTTACTATGAACGTATAATACTACTAGAAAAATCAATATCAACCACCAGTTGCTTTTCGCATGTACAGGTGTTCGCGTCGTCCGCGTCATCAGTGTTGGGCCTACTTTGTGTTGTTATGGTTACGTTGTTCTGTGATTGTTTCATATAAAAATGGATAATTTACGTGATAGTGAAATTGATAGAGAGTTGAATGAAGAGGTAGGTAATATAAGTGAAGTTGAAAGTGAAAAATTGAAAAAAAAAAAATTGAATTGAAAAATTGCCGGGCCGGTCAGAATGGACTTGTGTAGTATGCAAACCTTTCAAAAAAAGGGGTAGGTCAAGGTTTTTTTTGCCCAGGGTGCAACTGCGGAGTCCACCGAGAGTGCTTCCATCAATTGCAACACTTCTGGAGGCCCAAGAAAGGTGGGAGGAAAAGAGCAGCTCCTAGCAGTGGAAGCTCCTCAGAATAATCGGGTTTCAAACAACGTACATGAATGTAAATATTTGTAAATAACATTGTTCTTTTCATACATAAGTGGATAAAACTATACATTTTCTTGTTCACAATTAAATTTAGAAAAAAGTGGCTATTTTGGATTTTTTATACAGTTTATAGTTTTTATTTTGTTTACGTGAGAACTTGTAAAACCATTCCAGACTTTCTTCTTTTTCTTATTCTCTCCTGCATGAAAAAATTAAAATTATTTGGTAAGTAAATTTTTATCTCATGTTATGCTACTATATAATTTTCTGAACAAATTAATGTATAAAAGTGCATAATTGGATAAAAAAAAACATTTTTTATTGATTTTTAAAAAAAACTTTACAAATTGCCCAAAACCACCTAAACCACAAGAGTTCATATAGTGAACCACCGGAGGGTTAAAAAACATTTGGAGATGAAAATGAAGAAGGTTAATAATAATAAAAAGTATTTATTTTCATTTTAAGTTTATAAGGTATTTATAATCTATTTACTCTAAATTAAAAGCCACGCTTTCCAGTAATGATGCCAAAAAGAATAAATAAAAAATTTTTCATATCAGTCGCAGTCCTTTAGTTACACTGATAACATGGTCAACTGTGACATGGGCTGATAATACAACGAACTAACCTTTACTGGAATGTTACAAACACTCTTATCTTGATTAGGTTGATCATTATAAGATGTAGGTGCCAAAAAAGAGACCTTTGAAAAAAAAACACTTAATTTGCTTTTGAATTTTTGAAGATACCCATTTTCGAATTTCTCGTATTACAGCAATGGTGGAATATTAAACTGTTTCGTCTCTCACCGCCCCTTTCAACAAACATTTTTAAGTCCTTGAAAATAAAAAGATACTTGATTGTCAGAATTGGTAAAAACTTGTATAGCGCTAAAGATAGCGTCAAATATATTTTAAAGAAAATAATTTGCATGAACTGATTTTGAGCTGCTCTTAACTTATTAATTAAATTCTTATTCCCATTACCCCAACAATACCAATCATACATTAAACTCAAATAAACCACTGCATGGTAAAGTGAACTCAGGAGTTCTGTGTTGCGTATTTTCCTTAAATAACAAAAACTTCTTATACTCCTCCTAATATCAACATTTACCTTATTAATGTGCGATTTCCATGTTAATTTTTTATCAAGATAAATTCCTAAATATTTGAAAGTTTCCACTTTTTCGACAATGACAAATCTGTAAACGGTTGCATTTATTTATCATCATGAAAAACAATTTTATCAAAGTTTATGTATCAAAAGTAAATTTATCAAAGTTACATCCTTTTGAGTAAAAATTAATATATTTTGTTTTTAAAACATTTTACTATCACGCAATATTGTGAGCACCAAGTTTTAAGTACATCTGAGTCATGCATAATATATTCCCATAATACATTTTTTTCTCATGGCTGTACGTGAATACTAAAAAAAAAGTATCCACGTACAGTTCACGCAAATGCCTGAACACCTCTGTTAAAATTCTTTTCTAACAAATCGATAGTATAAATTAGCTGATAGCATTGATCCCTGAGGAACGCCATTTTTAGATGGTCGAGCTTCATTTATTCCACTTTTTATTCTTATAATCTGTGGCCTGTATTTCAAATAAACTACTAAACCAATTTAACTACTTGAACATTATCCAACACTAACCTAGATATATCTCTATCCTTCTTGCTACCTGTGATTTCGATCATTAACTTCCATTGTTTACTGTTGTTACCTTTATGAGAATTAAATAATTGTCGATCTTAATTATACTTAGCTTGGTCAATTTGAATGCTCATACTCCTCCTAATATCAACATTTACCTTATTAATGTGCGATTTCCATGTTAACTTTTTATCAAGATAAATTCCTAAATGTTTGAAAGTTTCCACTCTTTCTACATTGACAAATATGTAAACAGTTTCATTTATGTATCTTCAAGAAAACCAATTTTATCAAAGTTTATTTATCAAAAGTAAATTTATCAAAGTTACATCCTTTTAAGTAAAAATTAATATATTTTGTTTTGAAAATATTTACTATCACGCAATATTGTGAGCACCAAGTTTTATGTACATCTGAATCATGCATAACATATTTATTTCTCATGGCTGTACGTGAACACTAAGAAAAAAGTATTCACGCAAATGCCTGAACACCTCTGTTAAAATTATTTTCTAACAAGTCGTTAATATAAAACTTATATTATTTCATTTAATGAAAAAGGTAGCTGAGAGCACTGAGCCCTGAGGAACACCATTTTTAGATGATCGACCTTCATTTATTCCACTTTTTATTCTTATAATCTGTTCCCGCCTTCCAAAAAAAGGAAAAAGAAAAAAAAAAAAAAAAAAAACCAAACCAATTTAAGCTAACTCCCCTAACACTATACCATTCTAACTTTAATAGCAATTTGTCATTATTGATTACGTAAAAGACCTTTATACAATCTACATATACAGCTGATTTGTTTTTACCCGAATTTATGGCATTGTAAATAGTTGTAACAAAATCAGAAAGAAAATCTTCGGTCGATTTCATTATGGTAAAACCATATTGTTTTGAACTAAAAAATGGCTCCTGTTGAGAAAGCTTAGAAGCCTACTTTTCATTAGTTCTTCTAAAACTTAAGACACAACTGTAGCAAACTGATTGGTCTGAGATCCTCAAGACACTGGGTAGGAATTGCTTTTTCTAGTATTGAAACAACGACACTTTTGTAATGCTTTAGGTAAATAACCATAGGAAAAACTTAAATTAAAAATTTACATGTGAAATGAGTGGAGTGATAGCCTAAAGTAGTGCAACATTTATGTTATCAATTAAACATGACTGTTTGTTTTTAAAATTTTTAATTATATTCGCTATTTCTTTACCATCAGTTTCAAAAATATTAAATATTCTCGGATTCTTTTACTATTCAGATCGAAATTATTAGGGTTTATATTAATATTTAAGCTAGTTTGTAAGTTTATAAAATAGTTATTTGTGGTTCGACTCATTTCATGTTGCTCTTTAACTAATTGAACATTATCCAACTCTAACCTAGATATATCCCTATCCTTCTTGCTACCTGTGATTTCGATTATTAACTTCCATTGTTTACTGTTGTCACCTTTATGAGAATTAAATAATTGTCTATCGTAATTCTACTTAGCTTAGTCAATTCGAATGCACAAATTCCTACTAAAATATTTGAAAAAAGCTTAAAATGGCCTTTTGACTAGAATTTCATAAATCTTTTCCATTATTTTAATATTATTGCAATTTAGTAATATTTAATCTAGAAATGATTTTACCGTCACTTCCACGTTTATAATCGTACATTCAAGTATAACTTCACCAAAATTTATTAATTACTGAATGACAAATAAATGTGCTTAACAGGGCCGCCCAGAGGGGGGGGCAAAAGGGGCAAATTGCCCCGGGGCCACACAGACTTAGTGCACAGGGGGGGCCACATTTCATGCAACAAAAAAGAAAATACTTAATAATCTACTAGATAAGTAACGATTCAGGCCTGTATCAAAATATCAAAAGTGATATTAGGCCAGATAAGTCTTCTAGTTTTATAAAACGTTTAAACTAAACCATTGGTTTTATAGCAACCAGGGAGCCTTTTGGAGCAAGTTGTACACTAGTCTTTGAAGTTTGTCAGCGGTCGACATAGTGGTGTGACAGCATACGCTCTGGTTGGTGTGTGACTGAACTGTACCCCTCGCCAGTTGTCTTGTTTGCGAACAAGTGTAAAGGCATGCAGCTTGTGAACACACCAAAATATAAATTCCAGTTTGCGAACATATAAATTTTATTGAGTGGTGTGGACAGTTATATACAGTGGTGGGCCACCTCTATGAGATGTCCTGTTTTCGTACACTATTTATATAAAACATGTCAAAAGACCCACTAACTTTACATTTGTATTACTCAAAACTCTGTTTTTGGACGTGTTTAATACAAGGTGGACAAGAACGTTTTTGTATGTTTTATTTTTTAACTTTAATTTCAAACGTATATACTACTTCAAACAAAATTGTTATACTTGTCCTAAATCCAACTCTATCTTGGCTTTTAGTGGTAGGAAAATCAATCGCTTGGTCACGTATTATCCTGTCAAAACCATTAGTTATGATATATTACTATTATAAACTTAAGATAATACAGCAACTGCGAATTGATTTGTATTTTTAGTGGTTTGTTGATTAAGCTTTTATCCTTATTTTGTATTTTTTCACAAATTATGTTTATGTAGATTAATAATCTTGATTTAGTGTTTCGAAAATCCCTTGACTCATCGTAGCAAAATAATAGATCTATATAATGTGAAAACGAGTGATCAGTAACCTGCGGCCTAAAGTATGCAAATTAATAAATTGTAATAAAAAAGTGGAAGCCTAAGAACAACACAATTAAATAAGCAAACAAAATTACAGTAAAAGCATTTTAAATCTGTCATTTTAAAAAGGTCAAAAAGTCTTTATGAGAAAAGGTTCTTACAAACTTGGTTTCAAAGCTGGTAGTAGGCGGCGGCACTCCGTTCGAACATGGTAACGTTGCACTCTTTCCCGGCACTGATCAGCTAATTTTTCAATATATGCACTAAATTTAAGAAATAGTAGTCGTATTTCAGTAGTAACTGTGTTTTGCACCCAAAAAACCCGCAGGCAAAATTACAATGTTGTAACAACGTAGCTGGAAGAGTTCAATTAATTGTCATGAAGGGTAGATCGTCAATCATTAGTCTGTTTGTTTATTGTCGTCCAGTAAAGAAATATTTTGTTATTGTTGTATTTTATAGAGTGATATTTCTGTAATTTAATGCGTTCTTTTGGATTTCCTAGTAAACTACTATAATTATTAATTAATTTAATTTGCTATGATTCATATTCCATTTAAAGATTTTGAGAGAATAAAAAGCTAAAGTTTAGGCCCAGTAATTTATGGTAACGTTTTATTGAAATCAATAAAAATAGACTATAAATGTTTTAATATAGTATTGTAATATACTGCAAAGTAAATTATATATTTTTACAGTATAAAAAGAATAAATTAACGATGAAACCACTAAATTACAGTAGATTTCTAGGTACTATGTAAATCTGGTAAATATGCATACAATAACATCACCGCTCGCTTACCGGATGTGCAACAATATGTGTGTATGATGCATTACATTCAACTTGCCCTACGCTATCGCGGGAGGAATTGCGTGGCATAGGCCTAATATTGTCTAAAAATTCTAATTTTGTTACGTTTTGTACTATCCGGATTCATCTTCCATCATATTTAACCGGTTAACCAGAGTTTACTGTACATGCAATTTTTTTACTTTCTCTCTAGTGTAACGTTTCCTTTGACATTTTAAATTTACTAGTTATTATGACATGGATGTTCGTAAAGAAATTTTACCAATATATTATGACATAGGTCTTAATGAAAAGAGGAGCTCTTAAATATACCGTTAATAGATAAAACAGCTTCATCATTGTTCAGATTTGTACAACTCCTTTTAAATAATATTAATTTTGTGACATTTAACTTGTTGTAACTTTTTTTTATTGTCTGGTTTAATTTACCCTGAAACTGTAACAGGAACAGGGGTGTATTCTCAACATATTCAGTAGAGTAGCTCTTGATTAAAAACCAATTATGCCCACGTACAGGTTGTTCCCAAACAAATAGCATAATTGATTAATGTTGTAATTCATTAACATAACAAATCTACGACCAATCAAAATAGTTTTCATAATTTTTTACTGTCACTGACGAACGAGTAAGCCATTTATATTTTTGACAATCATTAATACAGTATTTATTTATTAGTTGTTGCGTGACAACTAAGATTGAACCACTGTACGTGTATTGTTGAGCGGGAGGGTCAATACCACTGTTCGTGAATGGGTGTGTGTGGGTGTGTCAATACCACTGTCACTGTACGGACGTGTACACTGTGATGTACATCAATGATATAGTATCCAATTTGACAGACATAAATTTTACTATGTTTTATGCTGAGAAAATTGAGTTGGTACAAAATACCTTCTATCCTGTGAAATAAAAATTGAATAGTTTTAAAGTTTAGCACAAAGACAAACTAAAATCATGAATATAAACTAGATGTTTTAATGTCCAATATCAATAAGCTACGTACACAGTAGTCTACAACCTGTTTTGAAAACAATAACATAACCTCAACTCTCAGTTGACATTTTAAAGCATTAGATGTTCGCGTTCGCCAAATTATTTTACTTCGTGAACATTCGGCCACTTGCTCTTTAGCTAGCGAAGCCAAGTGGCCTATACAAATTTATTGGCCCCTCCCTCCCTCACCCACAGCTAATATCATTGGCGAGGATGGCTCCTCAACTGGTAATCGAAGAGCTGCTGCGCCCAACTATGCAACTGACAGTGGCATTGCTTGGTTCGTTATTATTTATTTAATACTAAAGAATAGCAGTTTTGTTTTAAGAGATTGATGTTATTGTAGTGGTAATACTTAAGAAAATGTTTAAAAAGTATATGACAATTAGAGAAAAACTTACCGGTGCTTCGCAGCTAGCCCTGAGAAAACGTCCATGAACAAGAATCTTAATTACTCGTACAATAGTAATCTAACGAAAGAGATGGTAAGAATATTTTAGAATGTGCTAAAATTAAAATATCGATTATAGTATATTTGACAATCATAGTAATTAAATTTATTTTGATGTGAAGGAGGGGGCCACATGGTAAAATTTGCCCCGGGGCCACCAAAAGTCTCTGGGCGGCCCTGGTGCTTAAAGCATTTTCTTATATGAATATACAGTTGTTAAATACTCATATAATTTAAGGAATCTTAAGTTGGATATGTAAATTTGATAATAGTCTAGTATTGTATTTCACTTCTGTTTGACATATAAAATCTTCACAAAAAACATTAGGCACGAGACGAATTTTTACTGAAGCTAAACAACTCAAATTTAACCATCAACGAGACTGATATTTCAATGCAATTTCATTGTATTGTACCAAGTATTTACTGATAAACTTTTTTATAACTATAATTTTTATAAATAATCTTCATTTAACCAATAATTAAAATTTTTTATTTTGTGAGGCCTTTTTTTATCAAAGATAACATCATCAGTCCTAACCTCAACAGATACAAAAATTTAATATTTAAATTTTTTTTAAAAAACATATGTTTTAAATAATAGTTGTTAAAAGAAATTTAAATAATAAATTAAATATAAAGTTGTATAAATAATAAGATAGTATATGTATAAAATGGTTAAAAAATAAATAAATATATATATATTGGTATATAAAGTAGTTTGGGCCCAGCAGCAGTTCGGGCCCACCGTGCGGCTGGGGTCAAACTGCTGCGAGCATATACCAATTCCGAACATATAACTTTAGACGTTTAAAGCAGATTGGGCTCACCTTCCTGACAGTAGTTTGGCCTCATAAACATGTATGTTCGGGGTAGTTTAGGCTCACAGTCTACCAGTTTGACCTATGCAATTCACACAGTACTTTGACCTCAGTTTTCCATATGACTACAGTAGTTTTTCCTCACCTTTCTAAACAGTTTGGACTGACACATTTTGGCATCACTGTACATAAGCGCTAAACATTTATTTACCAATGAATGTATTTGTCGTTTATCGGATGATTTTATTGTGTGGATGAAAACTGATGTTAAAGTATATGTAGAAACAAATTAATGTTATTCCTATTAAATATCCAAAAATGCTTGAAAAATAAATTGATCAAAATAATGAAATTTAAACCACCAATTACCAGAGTAATGTAGTATACAGATATATGTGATTATACCTGCTGTGTTGGTTATATGTCTTTGTTGAACAGAGGTGTGTTTGTTGTTTCCGTACGTGTATGGGTAGGTCTTTACCTCAGTATGTGTGTAGGTGTATAGTTGGAAGGTAATAAAAGCTAAACAGCTAAGAGGTAATTCAATGTGTTGGCTGACATCCCCGACTGAGAGGTTGAATTTAATGTCTGTATAATAACTTATTACCTAAGTAATTACTGAAATGTGTTAAGCGCATGAGGTGTGTGTAAAACAAGTAAAGCTAATCTAGAAAACTAATTTAATTTTCTAAGACCCACACCAAAAAGTCTATGTAAATAATTTTAAAGAGGAATAACATTAGAAAAAGTGTTTTTTTCCTTCCTCGTTTACCACAAATCCGTCAATTGTTTTATACGGGAACTCAGATTTATGTTGTTCAATCCTTTTCGTAGCTGAGGTGGAACTTTAATAAAGCTGTATGGGAGGCCTTTACATTAGTGCTCAAAGATGGGTTCAGATTAATTCCACATTTAACTAAGAATCACGATCGTTCCAGAAACTATTTCGTATCCACAACAAAGGTGTGTCCCTATTATCAGGGACTTAAGATATATAACAGGATGGATCCATAAATAAACTAAAATGCAAATAAACAAATGAGTATAGTGGCACATGGGCTAGTTAATCTTTCATACTTCTCAATTTGCAAACTACACTAATTTTGGTCACTGAGGTGCTCGTTGCGATTTAGGTTAAATACATAGTTGCAATATGTTGATGTGTTGGCTAAGTATATTCCCCTTCTGTAGACCAATGTGGTGCTCATTGTACAAAGCAGTACTCAAACCTCATTGATTAAACCTTATGCTTGCCGCTTGCCCCTGAAATTTGTATGTAAATTGGAGTATTGGACTTATTTTTATTTTATTTTTATTTTTCTTAGGCTTCCTGTATATTGGCAATTCTATTATTCAATTGGGGGAATTTCCTGGAGTGCAAAATAACATAAAATGAAAATTAGTCATGTTAGTACATTGATATTCTACTAATATACAAATTAAAAATACTAGATTATGAATTTGAAACATAAAACACTGATAACAAATTTTAAAGACTAGTATAAGTTAATACATGTCCAACATTTTTAAGGTTTATCATAATAAATTACTATAATATTAGCATATTATCAATCTTCCACCAATTATTGAAATTCCACTAGTCGGCACTGGTGGCGCAGTACTGTAACCCAGCTACTTGGGGACAAAGTGTTTGGGAGATTGTAGGCGATAGGTTCCATGCTCGGTCGTCTTAATACTAAAACGGCGTCCGCTCAGTGGTTGCCATCGACGTGGACAGTACTAGAGAAGTCTGGGGTGTCCATGTTGAATGGTAGTCAAGGTTCGGATGTTGTGTAGGGGAGAGAACTAAGTGTCAGACTTGCCAGTTAGCTGAAAATCAGACCAACACTACGTGGTTCGGATTCCACGTAAAGCTGTAGGTCCCATAGTTGCCCTGGCTATTGGGCTATCAATAAATTGTCCTCTCTGAGCTAAGTCGAACTCAAATAATAACAATGACTACACTCGTTCATACACACTCATTACACTCATTCGCCCCTCATATTCGCCTACATCTCTACGATAGGCGTCTTAGAGATTAATAATAATTTTAGATTTATTGCTTGTTATTGATTCCTGATTGTTAAGTGCTGTTAAAAATAATTACAAAATAATATATATATATATATATACATATAACAGTAAGTAATGCGTACATTTTCAATATGATCAGTTAATTTATTATGATAGGATCATGCCTATAGTAATTATAAAATACCTTGCAAGATATGTCATGTAAATGATGTTATAATTTTTTATTTCTCTTTAATGTCAAAAGTAATTTTCTTATCTACTAAAAAAGCTATTATGTAGTCAAAAATAGTGGAAAGAAATATTTAACTAACTAAGGTTATTGAGTAATGTTCACATTTGAAGAGAACCTAAATACAATTTTCAATATATGACTAATCATTTAATTAACATATAAACAAAAAACAAATAATTTGCCTCATAAGAACGGTACTCGGTATCAGCTGACTGTCTGACAGACATGGCTCCCGAACATTCTGTCACGTATTTGCAGCTGTAGACGCATCGATGATATGATAAGGAAGTGGCCTTGCTTTCCCGCGCTCGTCCAGCCACGTGTGGTGAGATCATCACCAGCTATCACAGCGCTCTTAAAATTAGTTAGACTTGTAATATACTTCATTGTCCGAGAAAGGTATCATTTACCGTACAGAAGGTAATTCCTGACCCTGTACTAAGATGCACTTGAAATCATGTTTCTCGCCGAACACTGTACCAAAGTGAGGCCGTAAAACCTCTCCCGTGCCTCTATTACATAGAAGGTCACCCTCCCAACCTCCAATACATGTACGGTGATAGTAAGCCACCCGCCCCCATTCACGTGTGGTTGTATTGACCCACCCACATACCCTTACATGTAATAATGGTATTTACCTACCCGCCCACGAACACGTATGTTGATATTGGCCCACCCACCCATACGCGAACGGTGGATTGGCCTACCCACCCACCCATATACATACAGTGGTATTAGGTATTGATTGATTCACCTATCTACCCACACACGAACGGTATTTAGTTATACCCCTCCCCCCCCCATACATTCGGCCCAGCCACCCATACATGTGGCGTGGAATCGGCTCACCCACCTACAATTGTATTTCCTGTGCCTCACACACCCACCAGTACATTTACAGTGAGTGATGACCTCCCTATTACTCATACGCGTGCAGTGGGTGATGACCCTGCCGACTACCTATACATGTGCAGCGGTGAGGACCTTCCAACCTACTTAATAACATCATTATTGGTAAACAGTACCATCAAACGGAATGCATTGGAGAGTGGGTGAATTAGCACCAACGTATGTGTATGGGTGGGAGGGTTGGTTAATACCACCATCAATTCCACTATACGTATATGAGTGGGTGAATGGGACAATGTCCTGAGTAAATGGTTGGGTAGGTAGGTAAATGTCATTGTATGTGATGGCTGGGTGGGCGATAATTTACGTGCGTAATTATCACGAATTACCAAAGATGATCAGTGGCTAACAAATTGACCACACGTGGCTACTAAAAGTTATCACGGCGTACCATAGTAAATGTGATTACATTGGGTAGGCACCTGTTATTACCTTGAGTAGAAACCCTGATAAACTTGGGTAGCCGCATGATTTACCTTGAGTAGAGCCCGTGGTAAACATGAGTAGCCGCTTGTAATTATCTTTAGTAGAACCTGTGATCAACTTGGGTACACCCCAGGGATTACCTAGAGTAGAATCCGAGGCCAACTTACGTAGCCCCCTGTGATTACCTTCAGTAGAACCCACTGTCAACTAGGGTAGCCTCCTGTGATTACCTTGAGTAGAACCCATTGTCAACTAGGGTAGCCTCCTGTGATTACCTTGAGTAGAACCTGTGATCAACTTGGGTACCCCCCAGTGATTACCTTGAGTAGAATCTGAGGTCAACTTACGTAGCCCCTGTGATTACCTTCAGTAGAACCCACTGTCAACTATGGTAGCCTCCTGTGATTACCTTGAGTAGAACCCATCGTCAACTAGGGTAGCCTCCTGTGATTACCTTGAGTGGAACCCGAGGTCAACTTTAGTAGTCACCTGTGATTAACTTCAGTAGAACCCGTGGTCAACTTGGGTAGCCCCCTGTGATTACCTTGAATAGAACCGGTCAACAGGGTAGTGCACGTGGCTACTTTGGGTAGCCCCCTGTGATTACTGTAAGTAGAACCCGTGTTCAATTTGGGTAGCCCCCTGTGATTACCTTGAGTAGAACCCATCGTCAACTAGGGTAGCCTCCTGTGATTACCTTGAGTAAAACCTGAGGTCTACTTTGGTAGTCACCTGTGATTAACTTCAGTAGAACCCGTGGTCAACTTGAGTAGCCCCCTGTGATTATTAACACTCATCACACTCATTAGCCCCTCATATTCGCCCATATCTCTACGATCGGCGTCTTAGAGATAAATGATGAATGAATAATGAATTACATTGCGTAAAACCCATTGTCAACTAGGGTAGCCCCCTGTGATTACCTTGAGTAGAAACCCTGATAAACTTGGGTAGCCGCATGATTTACCTTGAGTAGATCCCGTGGTAAACATGGGTAACCACTTGTAATTATCTTTAGTAGAACCTGTGATCAACTTGGGTACACCCCAGTGATTACCTAGAGTAGAATCCGAGGCCAACTTACGTAGCCCCCTGTGATTACCTTCAGTAGAACCCATTGTCAACTAGGGTAGCCTCCTGTGATTACCTTGAGTAGAACCTGTGATCAACTTGGGTACCCCCAGTGATTACCTTGAGTAGAATCTGAGGCCAACTTACGTAGCCCCCTGTGATTACCTTCAGTAGAACCCACTGTCAACTAAGGTAGCCTACTGTGATTACCTTGAGTAGAACCCATCGTCAACTAGGGTAGCCTCCTGTGATTACCTTGAGTAGAACCCGAGGTCAACAGGGTAGTGCACGTGGCTACTTTGGGTAGCCCCCTGTGATTACTTTAAGTAGAACCCGTGTTCAATTTGGGTAGCCCCCTGTGATTACCTTGAGTAGAACCCGTGGTCAATTTGGGTAGCCCCCGTGATTACCTTGAGTAGAACCTGTGGTCAAGTTTGTAGCCCCCTGTGATTACCTTGAGTAGAACCTGTGGTTAACTTGATTAGCCCCCTGTGATTATTAACACTCATCACATTCATTAATCAAATCAAATCCGCCCCTCATATTCGCCTATATCTTTACGATTGGCGTCTTAGGGATAAATGATGAATGAATAATGAATTACATTGCGTAAAACCCATTGTCAACTAGGGTAGCCCCCTGTGATTACCTTGAGTGGAACACGTTGTCAACTTTGTAGCCCCATGTGATTACCTCGAGTAGAACCAGTGGTCAACTTTGTACCTTGACTAGAAAGCATTGTAAACTAGGGTATCCCTATGTGATTACTTTGAGTAGAACCTGTGATAAACATTGGTAGCCATCTGTGATTACCTTTAATTTTTGATTACCATAGCTCAAAATTTTAAATACCTAACAGTACACTTTAATTTTTGCATACAACAATACAACTCAGTACACCTTGCCGTAACAATAACCACTTAATGCAAGCATTATTTCAACGCTATGGATTATATTTGGAGAAAATAATGAATTCCACAATATATCTCGCAAGACAATTATTAGAGTCTGTATAATTCCATTTGTAACAGAGAAACCAATTGTTCGTTTACAATAGGTTTCAAATAGTTTCGTCAATAAAAAGGAAGGTCAGAGCCGCTCTTTAAAAGATCTTGTGTGAAAAAACTATTCTTCACCAAGGGAAGGTTTTTTTTCCAATTCCGTTCACTTGTGGCCATCCCATTCTGGCCAAACAGATAAGTGGTGGTCTCACATCCTTAGTTCCACTCTTGTTAAATATTTATGGCATACCCAACTCGTCAAAGAGTCAACAACCCTGAAATGTAACAAAAAGCAGCCAGCTAATAGTTGCTTTCACTTTTTTCCTATAAAACTTACATAATAGGCCTCCTCAACCCCTCTCAACTATAATTTACATCCAATATCTTATTAAAATACAAAGCTGACCATGTAGAAGATTTTACCAGAAAATAAAGATCCATTGACAAGAAATAGACTTATTATTTGGTATTTCATAAAATCTGAGAAAACATAACAATTGATTGTGACTAATGTTTGGAGAAAATAATGAATTCCACAATATATCTCGCAAGACAATTATTAGAGTCTGTATAATTCCATTTGTAACAGAGAAACCAATTGTTCGTTTACAATAGGTTTCAAATAGTTTCGTCAATAAAAAGGAAGGTCAGAGCCGCTCTTTAAAAGATCTTGTGTGAAAAAACTATTCTTCACCAAGGGAAGGTTTTTTTTCCAATTCCGTTCACTTGTGGCCATCCCATTCTGGCCAAACAGATAAGTGGTGGTCTCACATCCTTAGTTCCACTCTTGTTAAATATTTATGGCATTTAACTCATCAAAGAGTCAACAACCCTGAAATGTAACAAAAAGCAGCCAGCTAATAGTTGCTTTCACTTTTTTCCTATAAAACTTACATAATAGGCCTCCTCAACCCCTCTCAACTATAATTTATATCCAATATATTATTAAAATACAAAGCTGACCATGTAGAAGATTTTACCAGAAAATAAAGATCCATTGACAAGAAATAGACTTATTATTTGGTATTTCATAAAATCTGAGAAAACATAACAATTGATTGTGACTAATGTTTAGGAATTCTAAAATTTTTCCGAATATGAAGGAATAGATTTACACATTCCTTCGAATGTAGATATTTGTTTGTACTATTATTATTCAAACGATTTTGCTTTGAAAATCATTCGAATAATCATCACTGATAATAAGAGAAAATACCATGAATGAGACGCAGAGATGTGTTATGAAATAATACCCACTGTTTACTAGATATCGGAGCTGTTACAAATTTTGACAAATTCACTGATCCAATATCATAAATAAAAAAAGAAAGTAAAATACCTGTAATACCAAAGAGTGGGATCAGCCAGTTATTTGCTAGTCCATGTGTTTGTCTGGCTTTCTTAATTTTATTTACTACATTTAGAAAATAAATCGTATTTATAATACTTTAAAATTAAGATATCATATTTAGTATCTAGATTTTGTGACAAAAAAGAGTTAACAAAACCCCTTATGAATCCTACATCATTATATCAACGCGTTTCTTGACACCAATCACATGGCCTTAAACATTTGCCTGCAAATTCAACCATGTTCTTCTTACCTTTACTCCACAACAATAAATAAAATCTTGTGCTGATCCTATATGCCCACCATGAATATCATCTTTATTTATACAATTACAAAAAGAGCTTCCAGCGAACTCTTAATATCCCTAGATTTGAAATAAATTCTCACTCTCTATGTATTAGCAAATTACTTCAGTGATTCCCTATCAATTGTATGTATTTTAATAATAAGTTATATATTATACGTACTAGTAAAGACACTCTTTTAAACGAAACATTCCTTGTTTTCTACTACAGAAACCATATTTTACGTGAAGAAGATATTAGATGTATCCTTCCTAGAGTATTCTAAGGAATAACAAAGATTTATTGGTATAGATAACCACTCTACAACACTGCTGTGACCAGCTACTTGGGAAAAAGTGTTGTAGAGGCTGTAGGCAGTAGGTTCATTACCCGACTATACTAATGCTGTCATTGCCTTCACTCAATGGTTGCCATCGAAGTCGTGTCCACAAAGGCGACCTGCCGTGAGCTGTGCTCACAATAAGTTAAACAGGGTTATTTTTGTATTGGTAGTTGTTGACAGATGTCACTTGGAAGGAAATACTCCACAACCTATTTCCTGACGATTATCATAGTTGCTATGTACTGTACATAAATGGGAATGTCTGAGCATCAAGCCTAGACTACATCAAGGAATAACGTGAAAATGTATTATATTTCATATATTTAGTGAAATGTAATTATAATTAGATAATAATAATGTGTAATATAATTTATAATTTTTTAATGTTTTTGTATCAAAACAGTTATATATTTGTTCGAGGATGTTACAGGTAATATTTTATTTGCATTTAGCAAGACAGATCCAGCCCTCATTCCTCAGTTTCAATCTTAATCTAACGGATTTACTTTATTTAGTTAGTTTAGCTTTTAAGTGTTAAATTAAAAGTTCCGAAATATTTTTTAGCAGGCTAATAATTGCTTTAAATGTTTACTTTATAGTATGAATATAAATGTGACGGATGTAAATGACATATGTATCAGCACTAGTGGCACAGTGCTGTAACCCAGCTACTTAAGAACAAAGTTTTAGGAGATTGTAGGCGATAAGTTCTATTTCCAATAATCGTAATACAAACACGGTGGGCACTCAATGGTTGCCTTCGATGTGGAAATTGTAGAGAAGTCTGGGTGTCCATGTTGGGTGTTAATGAAAGTTTAGATGTTGACTAGGGAAGAACTGAACGTCAGGCTTGTCAGTTAGACGAAAATACAAGACAGCTACGTGGTTTAAATTGTTCAGGTATTCACCCACCCGTCCACCATTACACGTACAGTGGAATTAACCCACCCTTACACGTTCAGTGGAATTGACCCACCCTTACACGTACAGTGGTATTGACCCACCCTTAAACGTACAGTAGAATTGACCCACTCTTACACGTACAGTGGAATTGACCGACCCTTACACATACAGTGGAATTGACCCATCCGTACACGTACAGTGGAATTGACCCACTCTTACACGTACAGTGGAATTGACCTACTCTTACACGTTCATTGGAATTGACCCACCCTTACACGTTCAGTGGAATTGACCCACTCTTACACGTTCAGTGGAATTGACCTACTCTTACACGTTCAGTGGAACTGACCGACACATACACGTACTGTGGTATTGTCCCACCACTAAACGTACATTGATATTGACCCACCCTTACAAGTGCAGTAGTATTGACCCACCCGCCCACCCATACACGTACAGTGATATTGACCCACCACTACATGTACAGTGGTATTGAGCAACCCACCCACCCCTACACGTACAGTGGTATTGAAATTACCAACACTTGTTCATCTACACCCATTAAAATCATTCGCCCCTCATATTCGCCCATATCTCTAAGAGCTGCGTATAACAAATGAATAATAATAATGAAATTAATTTAGGAGTGGGATTTTATTTTAGAATCCATTAGCATTGCTAGGGTACAATTTGCTTTAGCTATTGACAGTGGTGTTCTGTACTCATTTTAAAATATTGCTGTTACTGTGGGGGAGACTGCAAGTTAGAACAAGATCAGTATAAAAACAAAAAAACCACGTTAATGTATTAAACGAATAATATTTAAAAGGGATTTTCATAATTGTCTTAAGACTCATTTACAGTAGGATAATATTTTATCGATTAGGGGTAAGAGAAATTAACAATTACAAAATCCTTTTTTTATCTTAAACAAGTGCACTTGGATCATAATAACTATTTACATAACATCCTTTACAATTTACTATGAATCAATATTAACGTAATAATTCCGGCTAACAAAACATTTTATTTTAAACAAACTGTTTTATAGTCCCAAGTGATAAGTGATACATATTAGTTCCAAGTGATATATAAATAATAGTTCAAAAAATTCTTTTTCTCCAGGTTTACTGAAACAGCAAGGGTTGTGTTCCATTTGGAAGAGGGCCATAACACTGATTTTGATTGAATAAATATACAGTCTCAATTATTAGTTTTCTTTCCTTGAAAAATTAGTAATTTATTCAGATTCATCAATCAAATACAATATGACATTTTTATTACATTCAATTTATTTTTAGTGGCAGAGTGCAAATGTACGATATTTATAGTAAAAATTAGAATTTTGTGTATTTATCTAATATATGTCTCACATAGTTAAAGGAGTGATGTTTGAAATATAGTTCACAAGCTTAAGTTATAAATGTAATTCCCGCTTTCAATATTTTAGTTTATATTCGATGGTTTACCACATTACGATTAACTGTGCTCCACTTACCCACCCACCCCTCACTCAGTTGACTAACAGTATATATCGATAATCCAGGTACTGATAGCCAAAGACATCTCCGTCTAGGATGAATTTGATCATGTAATTTCTGCGTATATACAACCGTATAGTAATTTCTTCTACGAGCTAAGTGTAAGGAACATCAGTACTTATGTACATCACCATAATATAGGTAGATGATTGAATATATGTAATATGAGAAATAACTGGATATAGACTGTGAAAATAACAACACTTAGATAAGTAAGAAATTCAATTGTTCCGAGAAACTTTGAACATGAAATACAGGAATTTGCAATGTAATAAATCATACTAACCATACATTTACAAACTACGATCTAACGATTGCCAACTTCAAACCTATACCAGCAATGTGTTGTGTACGATAACATTGTATAAGGTAGTCTGATATAAGGGTAATATATCAAGCCTTATTTGATTATAATATTGCCTTGTTAAAATTATTACAAGTTTTCAAAAAAATGGGCTCATATTTACTATGAGACCAGATATTTGATACTCCAATGATTTTAGATCAAATTGCGTTTGTGGCTGGCTGTTTTCTTTATAGAATTGGATTTATTATATGAATTACACACATTAAGATTATCGTTGATTTTATAATGGTAGTTGTAAAAAAAACATATAAATAAAGTAATTACATATAATAAAGTTACGCATCATTTTGTAATTCGTTGTTGTCATATTAACCTCACAGCAATATATATGTCCAATTGAATCCTTCTCTAAGCTTGTTACTATGGATATATGTTATACATAATTTTTATAATTATAAACTGTAATAAAACCTAGATTTTCTTTTTGTACTGCCATTGCATATGTTTGCAAGTTCCGTAGTTGATTACGTAGGGTAACTATTATGTATGAAATTATACTTTTATGATTACTATGCAATGTACAAACAAAGTAACATCAACTACGTTTTTGACGTGTTTTAATAATCTTGAAATGGTTATACTGTGACTCTCATTCAAATTACTCAGAAATCAATACATTTAATGTAATGTATATTACATCATATAATAAAATAAGCGCATAAAATTATACATTATATTTACTTAAAAACACCAGCATAAACTGTTTTATATTTGTCGTGCCGTTCAAAAAGTGTCATCTCCCCTTCTCCTGCAGTTCATAGTGAGAGTGGGGATAGGGCATTACCCGGGTTCAAGTATAAAAGGGGGCGAGGGGTTAAAGGGGTATTCATTTTGAAGGGTGCCTTATAAAACACTTGGTTTTTAGGGACGTATCTTTTGCTTATTATTTTTAAACTAGATAGAGTGTTATGTTTTATCTTTCAACATGAGAAGATCTCAGCACATGCTTCAGTTAGGCTGGTACTATACGGACGCTAAATGCGTCGCGTTAAATACGCTGCGCTATTTTTAATTTTGGATGGCAATGCAAGTCAATTTGAGCGACTATACGAGCGCAGTCTACGCGGCACGCTGCCCTCCAAACTCGGCGTCGACGCATTTTACGCGACCAGCCCTGGAAAAACGTTAGCAGCGCGACGTAGATAGCGCTGCGCAACGCTAGGGCCGGACTATACGGACGCTAGATGCGTGGCCCGCAGTCGCAGTCTTGAGTGAGTAGTTATTGTGCTTCTGTGTGAGAGTCATCAACATGTTTGATACTGAGAAGTTCATCTTAGAAGTAGAGAAGCGACCTCCACTTTATGACGTTCAGTCAAAAGAATATTCAAACAGAAATGTTAAAGCTCAGTGCTGGATGGAGGTAGGAGCAGCTGTGCACGACAACTGGGAGGAAATGACTCCCCAAATGAAGGACGAAGCAGGTAAGTAAGTTTGATATATTTATAAACAAAGGTGTAATGATGTAAACATATTTTTTCTAAGCACCAAGTACAACTAACTATCTTTGTTGTTTTACAATAGTAACGAAGACAATAATTAATAATAGTACCGTACATAAATATGGAAAGTATATTAAGACAAAAATGAAATTACAACTTTGTTGTGATAATTACTTAAAACCGTTTTGAAATCATCTCTTTCCTTAAATTACGGTTTGATTATATGGTTATTTGTTTAATTGTGTGGTTATTTGACGTAAAAGGTTTAAATATTGAAATGTATGTTAAACGTATGCTATTTGTAACGTATTGTAAAGAACATTAGTGATTTAATTGTGCCATTGCTTACATGATCACAGTTTTTGGCACTTAAAATACTTGTTATCTACTGCTGTAGATATCCAAGTTACGACGCATGGCTAGCCCAGACGGCACCGGCGCCGGCGTCGCCGTCGCGCCGGCGGTTAGAAAGGGGAGGGGTGAAAAGTCTATTTCTGCGCTATGAGTCGTCCAAGGTCACTGTTCTTCCTTGCCAACCTTCACTAAACCTATTCACGAGTTGATCAATACTGTTTATAGAACTGACACTAGATTATGATACAAAGGTCTAATTAGAGAGGAGCTACAATAACATAACAGGATGTATTCAAAGTAGTCAATTACAAAACTTTTTATTTTAAAATTTTTTACATAGGAAATAATATTGTTATACTTTTTCTAAGTTTACTTTTTCTTCTTTTTACTAAGTCCTACTTTTTCAAGTGATTGTGCTTAGGCATATTGATTTTGCCAGTTTAAGGCTCCTGGTCCATTGAAATACTCACAGAACAAGTCCCTTACTACAAGTCCGTTACTACGACCACTTCCTACTGCTGCTCCGACCACGCTAGCCATGTCACATGTAAGCGATTCTTCAAAAATGTAACCATCCCGCCTTTTTACATAATTATGCAATATACAGCAAGATTGAATGATTTTCGTTGCAAAGATCGGGTTCACCAGGATACAGGAATGCATAACTCGCCATTTGTTGCTCATAATTCCAAATGCGCATTCAACTGTACGTCTGGCTCTGCAGTGCCTATAGTTATATACACTTCTCTCTTTTGTGAGTTTCTTCTGTGGGTAAGGGCGCATCACACGTGTAGTTAAACCAAAAGCTTCATCGCCAAGAAATACGAAAGGTACTGTGGGGCCTTCTGGTGAAAGCGGTTTCTCTGTTGGGAGGTTCAGTTGGCCGGCATTCAGTCTTTTGTAAAAGTTTGAGTTTTTGAAGATTGTGGAATCGCCCTCCCGGGCCATATGCACCAACATCTATTGCAGTGAAGTTGCACTGTGCGTCGCTGACTGCAAACAATACAAGTGAAAAATACTTCTTGAAGTTGTAGTACAGTGAACCTGAACTTGGTGGACATTGTATCCGCACGTGTTTGCCGTCAATGGCACCAACACAATTTGGGAAGTTGGTTAACTTCTCATATTCCGTTGCCTTCAAAAGCCATTCATCACTTGTAGGGATTGGCATTTCAGTTGACTGCAGTTTTCCCGAAATTGTTTCACAGGTCTCCTCAACAACGAGACGTATTGTTTTTCTTGATACTTGATATTCGAATTCAAGGTCACTGAAGTTCATTCCACTGCCCAAATACCTAAAATATATAACGTAAATATAAGCGAAACATAATATAGCTATCTAATATAAGACATTGATACTGCCGTCTTTGTAGATGTGTAGATTTACACGCTTTTAAGTCTTACATTATAAAACAATTTACTTAATTCTTGTAAAATAACGTAAGAACAGAAGGGGATTTTAGTATAACGTTTAAAGGGAGTTGAACAACAAAATACTGTACTTTTATCTGCAATTTGGAATAAACTAATCTAAAATATCCTTTTAAAGAACTGAGCTATAATGGTTTCCGGAAACCTTTAAAATCGCTAAATTTTCATGGTTGTCTTCACTTTAAGTAAGTGTATAAAACAGAATTAAAAAAATAATCTTTTCTTTAATTGTGTTGATCTCCTGAAGTGCGGTAGAAGTCGTGATAAAAATATTAAAATAAAATAAAACAGTCAAGAAACCCCACTCTGATGATTTTACAAGGAATGACCCTAATATGTCCCTAATACACTATAATCAAACAAGAAATGTTATATTATAATTACCTGCTTTAAACCTGTGACAAGTATACAGTTATATGATTCTAAAAGTGCTCCGTTTGTTTTAGGCAAAGATCTGATGAAAAAATGGAAGACTTTGCGTGACAATTTCGTTCGGGAACTACGTATTTTAAAGAAAAATGAGACTGGAGCTCCAGCAACAAAAAAAAAAAGAAATACATTTTCTTTGACCAACTGTCTTTTTTGACACCTTACATGAAGCCCAATGACAAGAACGTATCAAATATTCCACCCCTTGAACACATTATATCTGAACAAGAAGCAGTAGAAACAGTAGAAACAACTAATGCAGTTGAGGTTCAAGAGGACGGTTGTAATGACAATGACCGTGCTGACAGCGTTTCAAATTCGTCACAAGTTGAACGTCAGAAGAGACAAGAACGTGTGTCAAAAAGAACTAATATTGAGAGAACTTTGACATCAGCTTCAAAAAACATTACATCATTGATGCAAGAAAGCATCGCCATTCAAAGAGCGAACACTTCCTCAGCTAACAGCTCAGATAAATCTGGGAACAAGGCATTTTTAATGTCCTTTCTTCCTGTTATGGACAGCCTACCACCACTTGCTGCCTTTGATGTTAAGATGCAACTAACTGAAGTGTTCCGAAATGCTATTATGAACCAAACACGAGTTCAGGAACCAGTGCCAGTGCGTACCCAAATGATGGACTACACATCTGCGTCACCATTAATGTTCTCGGGCCTAAATTCACCATACACAACTCCGACTCCGACCACACCATCAATAATCGGTGACTATGACGAAAACACCGAATGCTCTAATGCCACTTCCAGTGACAACACTCAAAACCAACCATTTAACATATCAGAATTTGTACATTTTTCCGTGAACCCGGGAATTGAACCATCTTCTAGTAAGAAGAAGTAGGCTAGTTTTTAAATGAAATACAAGTACGGTAAATTTCCCGTATATAGAGTCCCTCCCGATTTTTATTTTTTTTACTCTAAAGGGCCTATATGGAATATTTACCTAAAGTAGTAAAAGGTTTTTGTGTCGTGAAAGATACCAATCGATTAACTGTGGAATAATGACAATTTTGTAATTAACTTCCCAGTGTGTTTGTGCAGAACTGAAACTTCTTGGTCATACAATTCTTTACTTACTTAATAGTAGTTCATATTTTGTAATATGTGGTTAGTTTACTATTGTTTGTAGGTTATCTGTTTACAAAAGACTAAGCTAATATAACTATTGGAAAATGTTATAGGCTTACATTGTTCCTTCATTACAAATATATAGAAAAAGGTCGTATTTTATAACTCGGTCAAAATTGGTCTGCTAACTTTCAGAGCAATTTGAGGTAAATGAAATTTAATGTTGTTCCGTAATCAATACATAAAAATCAGTTACATTCAGTTTACCAAAATATGTTAACCTAGTGATTATAATGTATCACAAAATGATTACAACGTACCTATTGTGTTTGTAAGTGTCTGACTGCAATTTAAACTGAACGAGGCTCTTATTTGTATTTTTTATCAATATCCGATGTTACATATTGTACACCTGATAGAAATATTTATAATACTATGTTAAAAGAATCATTAAACTAAAACTAATACATATTCCAGAACTGTTTTTGCGTTTTTTATATAACCCTTACTTAAAACAAACATTATTCTAGAAGGAAAAAATAATAATATACACTAAATGTTTAAAACCACTTCAGGGTTAATCCATCCCAAGGTCCAGGAAAAAAATATTGGTTGCTTGATAATCTCAGAAAAAATTTTATTTGGTAGGTCAGTTCCTTATATTTGGGGGGATGCTTGCAAAGGCGAAAACAGCTAGCGGGCAAAACAAATAGGGTCCCCATTTCCAAATGGATCTACCAAATATGAATGTTTCTGAAAATGTCAAGCAACCACTGCTGGAACACTTGACATGGATCTACCCTTCAATTTAACCCATAAACGGCTTACCTGATGGTTATAGCAAGTCTTTCAGCTGGCTCAATACTCCTTTTCATGTTGGTATCTTTCTTCATCAGACCGTCACTGACAAGATGTAAAAGTTCATCAAATGAGCTAACAGACATCCTGTAATATTGGTAAAATTTGTCTTCATATTGTCTGTGCTTCTCAAACATCAAATGAAACGCACCTGTTGTCAATCTGCTGCTTAGAACGGGATGGGTACCCCAACGTCTATCCTGCCTTTTGGTCTTTTCCAAATACATCTCTAGTAGACACTGAAACCCTACAGCACCGATCTGCACTGCATCCATATTGGCAACTTGGAATAAAGTGATCTGGGAAGCAACGTGGCGGTTTCTGCGCTCGTATAGTCTGGCCAGCGGGGCGTTGACGCAAAAACAGCGCGACGCATTTTGCGTCCGTATAGTCTGGACTACTTATGCGCCGAACTTTGGCGTTAACGCGACGCATTAACGCGACGCATTAACGCGACGCATTTAGCGTCCGTATAGTACCAGCCTTAGCACTGCTTGGCCAAGAAGCAGAACAATCAAGGTAAGTTAAAAATCACTTTTTAACATTTCAAAACTATAGTTGCATGTAGAATAATAGGTGCAGTATTGATGTGCCAAGTTTTATTGCTTCGTCTGTAATCTTTCAGAAAATAATTATCTGTTCCGGGACTTTTCTTCCACATTATATTCTGCAAAATTGTTAGTTAAAATTATTTTCATAACAGTTAATAGATTGTTACAACTAATGATGATATTTTGAGGTCGAAAACGACTTTGGTATTAAAAATTTTAAGTTTGAAAGTGTTGTCTTTTAAATAATAATCTATAGATCAAGCGACACGTAGCTAAAAATGTTGTGGGAAAAAATGTAATGTCACTTCATCCTCTTCAGCTTTTATCATGATACTTTTTCAGGTTTGAGTGTCATTCCATAGTAAAACTCTTAGAACAAGATAAATTGATAGTGGTCAAGAAAAGAGATATACATGAATCTCAAGATAGATTTACACATTACATTGAATTTGAAGGAAGACATCACAGTGTCATCATTGTTTTGAGTGGAGGTTGGTAGCTATCTAGCTAATTTTATGGGATATAAGTTTGAATATTATGACATTTTGCCTATAAACCTTTAGCTTATATAAAAATTGTAAGAGTAAGACTGAAGAACAAACTTTACAATTAATTATAAATCCTCTTTCAGTATTGAAAAATGTTGCAAAATAATATTAAGTGATTTCAATAAGGAATACTCAATATGTAGAGTTGATATAACCTTTGTAATAACATTATATTCCGTAGTTATTTACTCATTTCTTAACGCTGGGTTATTACATGTCAAGTATGTACCAAATCTGGATAAACTTATATTATGTGGTTATTACTCTTTTTCTACACAAATATGTGCAGGAGTCTTAATTATTTTGGATCCAAACATAATGGTTTATCGGTAAGTCTCGTAGTGTTTTCTTTCTAATTAAAGTGTTTACCTTGATCAATGCTATTTACACATTGATATTTAGAAAATGTAATGAAAACATTTAATCTAATATTAAGTAATTAAGACACAATTTTTCGAATAAGAAGTTTGCATTTAAGCTTTATTAAAAAACACGTTAATACGTTATAATCATATTAGTGTCATATATTTCTTTTATATTAAACTAAACCTTTATTATGAAATTAACATAAGTATTATTGAACTTACATCAATCAGCATATTCTGAAAACTTGATATATCGCAATACTTATACATGCCATACGTATTGTTGAAGAAATAGTTATAAATTTAAATACTATGCATTGTATTTTTCAGAAAAATGTGATATGGAAACTATAATTGGCCAGTTAACGCATTATGAAGCGATGCAAAATATGTACAAAAACACAAATAAGCTATGTAGTGCAACACAGACTGAAACCACAGTTCAAGAAAAACAGACCCAAACCGATTATTTATGTGAAGTACCTTCAACATCAAGACAATCACAACTTGTCACGTTGGACAGCACAATTCAAAGTGATGACAATTACAGGCATTTTATTGACGGTGAGCTTTTAGAAAAAAGATATGTATTATATTTTACAATATTTGAGAATATAATTGTATATTTTATAAATAAATACATATAAGTATAGCTCAATATATTGCAATATGATGAAATAAAATTAGTGGCAAACCGATGCTAAATATGTTTTTAAATCAGTTATATTTTTAATAATATAAAATTAAAGATAAATAAAATTCCGTCTATGCAAAAATTAAAACACTATCGTACTGAAATAGTATTCTAGAAATATCAGATTGTTCTTACTATTAATATTTAATAACATATATTCCATATTGATCATAAATTTAAATTTCTAGAGAATTATCCATAACTTATGTTGAAAAAACTAATTTATTATTGGGTTTTTGGATGCATATCCGTAGCATGTAACACATGGAAGTAACACTAATTTACTGGAATACTATTGCCCTGTATAAATTAGTTCTTTGCTTCGTGTAATCTTTGTTAGTTGATAATTGACTTTAAACATACATTATATTTGTTGTATGATTGGAGACAGAAATTAATGAGGTATTAGTTTTAAATTATTGTGACTGTCAATGGATTAAGACGCTTTCTCTAACACTCCAAAGAATAGCCTAAACAGCGAAACACACTGTACTTACTAACACAATACTAAACCTTAGTGACGTCTGGTTAGTTTACCTTCTTACCACATTGTTATTTTAAGCATATTATCTTAATTTCATTTAATATATGAACATCAAATCCCAGTTTTAATATCACACTGGTTCTATCCTAAAATTGAGTTATCTCGAATAAAAATTCCCCTGACAACATTTTTCTATCATTTGTTGAACTGATGTGTGGCAGTTTCGCCCCTTGCAAAAATATTATTTACAGGATGCACGTGTACCTTGATATTTATAATTTGTATCACAATGTGTAACGTTTTGATTCCGACGTTATCAGAAGATAACGGAGTCAAGCAACATCGAACGTTTAGATAAATCCTCATTTTGCTAATCAATCTCCTAATATAAAATTTGGAAATAAATTTTTACTTGATTTTTTATTAACTGCTATATATTTAGCTGTATAAAATAATATAATTGTAATTTGAAATAAAATTTTATTGTAGATCCTGAACCAGAAATTGAAATAAAAAAGACGTTGGAAGAATCTCAGAATACCTTGATGGATATGCCATCATCTGAAAAGTCAAACATTGGTGAAGGTGAGTAAATGCTGTAAAATCCTACAAGTTAGTTTGGAGAACATTTATTTTCTCTCTCTATTTCTTTACCTGCTCTTCTAAGGCTTAACACATTTTGTACGCAAAGTGTTATAGGTGTGCAATTTTAACTTTTTGCTGAGTATAAGTAACCTTTAGTATAATCTATATAACAGATATTGATTGCCTTACATATCCTTATGGTTGCAAAACATTTTTTTCTTGCACATATATACATACAACTATGTAAACATAAGTAACGGTGATGAGTAAATTAAATTAACCAACAACCTTGTTTGACTTATTTAATTTTACACTGATATTTGATTCAGATTATCTTGTAGTGATGATAATGCAATCTCAAAGTTTGAATTTGATTTCTATCTTTGTTGCACTAGTTCTTATTCCAATATTAAGTTTGGATGTGGGATTCTAATGATTATAATTTATTCAGGAAACAATATTAAATAATTCTAATTTTAAATATTATTATATTGCAGACCCTGAAAAAGAAATTGAAATAAGGAGTGCACCGGAAAAATCACAAGTTATGCCAAGAGACTTTCCGTTACCTGAAAAATCGAATACTGACAAAGGTGAGTGAATAAATTATTTTATTCAAAATTTATCATACAACTTTGGATACACTTTTGAGGTTACTTTACAAGAAGTTTTCTGTCTTGGCTTCTGTCTTATCTTTCATACAGTCTGTTCAACGAGTTAAGCATTGATATTATGCTTTTAAATAACATTACATTATATCCTTTAGCAACGTGCATAACTTTAAGTAATGCAAAAAGGGTACAAACGCACCAATAATTTAAACTTTATTATTTATTTACAATTTTACACTTACTTCACCTTTTATATACGGTATATACCTTTTATATATTTTATTTTATTTAAAACTAACGAACACATAAGCTTTGTTACTCGTAATATAATTCCTTACCGGACTTATGGCAAATGGAGCCCGTACTAATAATATTACATTCTCAGCTTTCCATTTTATAATCTGTAATAATTTATCTATTTGTGTCTAAATAAGTCATAGTTGTTTTTACTTTAATTTTATTCTAAACTACACACAAATGCCTATTAAGATCTCACATACTCATCCGTTTTTCTACATCCATACAGATGTCCACTAATTACACCTAACACTTTTGTGAGGTAGTTTGTATCATGTTGTACTTGGTCATTTTGTCTTAAGTAAAAGTAAAACACCTTGACGTAATTTATATCACTGTTAAATTCTGTTACTTATGTATAGTACACTTACATAATAAAACATAACATCACCTATTGTTATTAAGTGATAGAGCAGCATGTGTTCAAGACTCCTGTGTTGAAAGGAAGCACCCTCTTGTTCTATATAAATACAGTGAACAAATTTGAAATGCATAGATAGTAAAATCAGCATGAATCTACAATACTGATAGTTATATTTCAAGATTTTTTAAGTTATATAGGTATCAAAATAAATATTTATATAATATAAAGACAAGTGAGAATATAATATGGTGATGAATAAATATGTATTCATATATAAATTTATATAAAAATATAAAATTGCCTGCAGCTAAAAGTTCATGCTCAAACCCCTTTAGCTCCCGTATTAAGGCTGGCAGTACGATAGTCTGTCAACCGGGGGCCCCTTTGGGTGAATCTATGCTATCATTGTTTAGACGTTTAGACCATTACAGACCAGATGGGCGATCAGCAGAAAAAGATATTTGGCGGGAACCGGCCGAGTCACAGCAGATTTGTTTTCTTCCAGCCTAGTACTTTTACACTCCTCAGTATCAATATTACAACCGTTACAATCAATATGGTGTTAAAACTATTCAAACTTAATATACAAACACAACTTGTTTATCAACAGTACGAATATAATCATAATATTCTAGTCCGACATGGTTTACTTCAACACTATTGAAACTTGAAGATTTTGAGGCATATTACAACTTTATTATTAGAATCGTTCCTTTCTACTGAGATTCATGCCCATCCGTGACGTCCCATAGTACCGATTCACACAGAACCGAAACAATGTTTTCTGTCCTGAGAGTACGAAAAGTCAGGTGTCCTATAGGCCCGATTCACATAGCTCCGAGTCTCGTCAGATCGAATAAAAAGTTGTCGCACAGGACCGAGTTTTTCGAGAAATTGTTGCAAAGACCCGACAGTTTTTTGTCAGAGGTCCCATACCTCCGAGTTTTATAGCACCGACTGACATGACGCCGAAAATGAAGTTTTCCCCTAGCCCCGAACAGACATAGTATATACCTAATACCATCCATCATTTTGGCCTCACGATATGGCCATGGTGGCCAATACATGATAATAGATATAGGTACTAACAGACATTTATACCAGATCATCTTAGTATTTTCTTGGGGTAGTTAGTGGGGGATAGTTTATTCTAAAGGTTTATTCCTATGAACATATAAAATACTCGAAAATAGCTTCGTCTAAGAAAATAATAGTTTTTATTCACCTCACCCAATGAATTATAAAAGTTTTGACAGGTAGGACAGATTTGAATTGTATGAAAATCCATTTAAATATGTAACATTTTCAAAATATGTATTAATATCAACTAGTAGGTCCTTTTGCTCGAAATCAAGAAATTAAATTACTATTTCTTAGTTTAGAGCATTTATAAACATATTTGAACTATAGTGATAAACTAAGTAATTAATTTTTAAACTAATGCACTGAAATTTATCGTTGAAAATTTTAAATTAAATTCAGTACCTCTTTTAATTGTAGCAATGTCATTTTCAATTGTTTGTTTTTATAGCAGTTCTTTATAAAGAATATTATTTTTTAGAGTTTTTACTTTTTCTTTAAATGTTCTTGTTATTAAAACGTTCATATTTGTGCCATTAATTAAAAATAAAGTTCAACAACACCAGCCTAATTTCTCTGTGGCTATTTTTATAACGATAAAAAAATAAATAAAACGAAGCTGGCCATCACCAACTATCTCTATTTTTGCATATCTGAAATAAAACAATATAAATAGTATAATAGTAAAAAATATAAATAGTAATGGTAACTAAATAACTGAAAATACTTAGTTAATAGTAGAAAGCAATAAATGAAAATGTAAAACTAATAAAATAGTATTATGTTGAAGGCGGAGCTGTATTGGTTTATCATTCAATAATGGTTGTTAAATTAAACACAATTATAAACCAATATTTAAAATTTTAATTGTGAGGCCTTTCGATAGACCAATTTGAAATTCTATTTTACTTTCTAAACTACAAACAACATTTATTTAAATTCAAATATCTATAGCTCTTTTAAAATCATAACAAAACTAACATTTAGATTAATATATAGATTTAGCCACGAAAGTTAAAAATTGTAAACATATGTTTATATAAGCTTATATTTGATTATTTACTGTTTGTATTTTATATTTTGTGATTGTCTGAAGATGATAGCCTTACTATCGAAAGGCCTCACAATTAAACTTTTAAATATTGGTTTATTATTGTGTTTAATTTAACAACCATTATGTTTAATAAAATAGTGTCCATTTGTATGAAACCAAGGAGGACTCCAAATTGTTAAAAAGATTAAAATGTTTGTAAGCTTTTAGTTGTAATTTGTTTACAAACAAAAAAATGTCACCTGATAAAATTGTAAAAAATAAAATATGGCCCACTGAAATTAATTTGCAGGAAGATTCCCCTAACTTTAGGACAAATGTTTTTTCCCTTGCCCTTGGAATAAATTTATCAAAAATGAGATTTGTTAAACTAGGGATTGATACCTTTTCATAGACACATCAATCATGAAAATTGGTCTCAGTAGTTACTAAAATCTCAGCGTGACACAAAATCTGCCTGCTTATTAAATATATAGACGTTCTATATAGCAAGAGAAGTTTGGTTATTGTGGGTTACAAAGAACAATATAAGAATGATTGTATGATTATAAATTATATAATTCATATAAAAATACTCATATGTAAACAAATATAAATATGACTATTTCAATTATAATTTTATTCTACCATTTGTTCATACAATTTTAGACTTTTCTAGTTACCGTTTGGTTAGGTTTGGTCCGGTATTTATTTCTAACTATGTAAGTTGTTTATTTATTCCAACAGCTAATTAATGAAACTATTATAAACAATTAATTCTCAAATTGGTATTGCCATAGGGGTTGTATTTGTAATTCTTAGAACCCCTGGGGTGGTTTCTTGATGGAATTTAAAAATAAATATAGGCCTATGTGTTAATCGGAGACCCTAAAAACGTCCATGCAAAATTTCATATAAATGGGTTCAGTAGTTTTTGTGTGATTGATTAAGTTCTCAAACCTATATACAATTCCAGGTAGGTAAGGGTACGGCTCGTTTGTGCTTTCGTTTCTAAAACCTCTTGTTCGTTCCCATGGTAGAAGAGATTAGCAATGAGTTTAAATGTCCTAACCTCTGAATAATACGAAATAAATACACTTTTACTGTCGTGAGTGACAGGTAGAAAATGATCAATATGATATCTACCATTAAAAAATAAATATATAAATTGAAGGAAATTCATTTTTGGATGTTTTAGTTTTTCATAACATTACGTAGTTTCTATTATCTATAGTAACACCACTTCATAGGAATTACCCGAATATGAAGTTTTTATATTGCAAAAGACAATGCACTTTTAAGCAGAAAAGTTTACTCAAACAAGTAATTTTTGACATTACAATAATGTACTTCACTGGCCTTTATTGAAGTCTTATCCCTTCAATAATAATAATTTATAATAAAAAAATTATAAGAAGAAATAGGGCACCTTTCAATACCCTTATAAATACATGTTTAAAAACATTCTTGTTATTAAAGTGGTTCTTTTTGTTTCTTACACCTTGCTATTTATCTATATATTCTATACTTAAAATATATAGTCTATAACTCAGATTTAATGCAACAAACCCTAAATATATTTTTGCATGAATTTCAAATGATATAAAATTTAATATATTTTACCATATTTCATTTTAAAGTTTTAGAAATATTAATCATGGTATTATAAGCTAACACACAACAAACTTATTTTCATTGGCTTTATATATTTTTGTTACACTTTAAAAGGGGAATTTAAATAATATCTTGTACTTAAGTGTATTCCATGAATTTAAATGGTAGATTACAATTCAAATATTATATTGGTTATACTGTTTCAGGTAGTGCGGTACACTCACTGTACAAAAGGAAAATTCAGTACTGTATATTTTGTAAAAAGGACATTACAAACCTCTCCAGACATCTTATACAAAAACACCCTGAAGAGGAACGAGTGCTAGCTTTCTCTTCTCTTCCAAAAACAGATGCTACGAGGAGGTTAGCAATCGCTAAACTTCGTATCGAAGGATATAAACAAAAATGTCCAAGCGGAGTAAAAATCAACGTAAGAGGTAAGGTTAATTATATACCATGTGAAGGTTGTGGTGGCCTCTATGGTGAAAATACTTTGTACAGACACTATAATGTCTGTACAGGTAAGAAGCCACCAAGAAACTTAAAAAAAATAGCTACGGCGAAGGGAAAAGATTATTCTCAATCGATGTGTGATATTCTGAAAAACGATATTATACCAGGTATGTCTTCTAGTGAAGAGATCCTAGAAATCATTTCTAAAGACGAAGACATAATTAGATTTGGAAATGGTCTCTGTCTAAGATTTGGAGGTGATATTTCCAAACAAAAAAATTTAATTCGAACTAAACTTATACAAATTGCAAAAATAAAACTATTTATGTCAAATGTAGATCCTGGTATAAAAACAGTGGCTGATGTGTTCAACCCTGAGCGATGGAGCATTTTCATTGAGGCTGTTAAAGAATATGCTCACTTGAACGAAATGAACTCGGAAAAGCAGTCCCCTACCAACGTACAACACATTGGCCTACTGTTTATAAATCTAGCAAAAGATATTAAGGCTGAGTGTCACATTACTGAGGAGGGGCGAAGCAAGAGAGAAATTATACAGTTGTGGATAGAATTGTATGAAAGAAAATATAAAAACACCATAGGATGGCAGGCCACTAAATTAGCAGCAAAGAAAAGGTGGCAGTTAAAAGAATACATACCGTTGGCTAGTGACATTATGTTACTTAACAAATATCTGAAGTCAAACTTTGAAACTTCATACAATAAACTAAAACAAGGATTCAACCAAAATGCTTGGGAAGAACTGAACAAAGCCTCCATGCTCTTACTATTAACATTTAATAGGAAGAGAATTGGGGAGCTTATGACTATTACAGTCGAAGATTTCCAGAAGAAAGAAAAAATTAAAAAAGACACAGATATATACAGTGGCTTAACCGAAACAGAGAAACTAATTGCCGATAAGTATTATCATATGACAATTAGAGGCAAACTAACCAGACCAGTACCTTTGTTGGTCTCAAATGATATTGCTGAAGCAATAAACCTTTTGCTTCGATACAGATTAAAAGCTGGTGTTACAGAAGACAACAAGCATCTCTTTGCGAAAAGAAATGGGTGTTTTGATGCTAATTTAGTATTTCGGGAAGCGTCATATAGCTGTGGAGCTAAAGCTCCACAAGACATCACGAGCACCGCCCTCAGAAAACATATAGCCACTGTTTCCCAAGCATTAAACTTATCCGACAGTGACCTTAAAGTGTTATGTGGATTTTTAGGTCACACAAAACAAACCCATTTAGAAAATTACAGGATGCCAAGTGACGCTGTGCATACAGCTAAATTGTCAAGATTGCTAAATGCATTTGATGAGGGAAAAATACACAAATTCAAAGGTAAGTCTATTGATGACATCGACGTAGAATTACCGATTGAAGTTGATGAAGGCCCTTTCTCTGCACAGCAAACAGTTAATAAGCCAGGCATCATTCCTGAACCCACCACCACTCCTTCAAGTTTACTTCAAGTACGGCCATCTACTAGCAGAGATGTATACCAATATTCTTACGCTGAAAACGAAACAACGCCTACAAAGAAACCACCCGACTCAGATAAAGACTATACGCCCTCCCCTATAACACCAACTCCACCTAAAAAAAGAGTTAGATGGTCAACGCCAGAAAAACTTGCCATGAACAGAGCATTTTCCATCCATTTGGCCAATAGAACATTGCCATCTCTAAAAGAGTGCCATGCAGTAAGAAAGAAAGTGTCAGTACTAAGGCAAAGACAGGTCCAAGTAATGAAGACATGGGTGAGTAATCAGTTTAAAAAAAAAGAAAAAATCGTAAAAAAATAAAATATTATTTCCATTTAAGTTTTTAAAGATAAGTTGTGGGCTCTTACGTTATTCTTCAATTGGTTTGTTAGTATTCAAATGTGTGATTTTTTATTATTTCAGTCCTAAAACTAAACAATGATACAGTCTAGTAACGATACGTACAGTAAAGTATATGAAACTGCTAAGAATGCTATTTGATACAAATATCAATTAGTCAATTCAATCGTTCATCGGTATTACTTAAATCTTCCTTTTAAATCTATTGAAATACTAAAACACCTACTGTTATAAAAGCTAAATACACTACTTTATTCTTTAGAATTTATATTTGATAGGTAAGTTTATAATGTATAAATGTTATATTCCCGTTTTTATCCACCACTAGTTCCGTTTTATATATTTGTATGCAAACGAACGATCGTGATATTTATGGTTCAATATTGATATTATTTAATTTTTTTTTAGTCTTATAATACTATAAAACTATTTGAAGGCAACAAAGCCTGACTAAGACACGTCAAAATTAATTGTGCTGGCCCTTTAGTTTTAATCACGTGATTATGATTAACACTCACATATAATTTTATTTACGTAACCCTATCTATTGGTAATAAAATTTAATTTAATATGATCACTGTCGTGCTTTTTTTAACTAATTGATTCATAAAATAATCATTTTATAAAATAGGAGATATTAGTATATTGTGGTAGAGAGAGTCAGTAGTCTAATACCTTCATTCATAGTTTTATTGTCTAACTGTGAGCTACATTACTAGGCTTTGATAGAGTACCCATAAATATTTATTTACGAAACAAATGATTTCTTTGGTACTTTATTGGCAATACCAAACTAATATTTACTGAATCACAAACCAATATCAGGTAAAACAAAACCTTTCTACGGTACTAACTACACACACACACTTCTGATTTTATAAATATGTGGTTTACTACACACCGTCATACTTATATTAAGTAATATTTACTTCAGTCATTTAGATTTGACTATGTAGCCAGTTTGCTTGTATTCAAATGTTGTTTTTTCCCTTTTTCGTATTAATAATGATGCATATCATTCCATGAGGGTTTATATCAATACATTGGAAATTATATTTTATTAGTGTATATAGTTTATTTCAACTTAATTAATATAGTGCATTTTTCAAATTACATTCCTAGTTAATAATTTTGTTTATGCTAATGGCCATTGCATTTCAACATTTTGAGAATTAGTAGTCATAATTTAGGACTATCCATATAATACACATTTGTAACTAAACTTTTAAAAGAAAACTTTATAGTTTTGGATTAGGTTCTTGATTAAAGTTGAACCATAAATGTTATATTTATGTATATATGTCTGCCCAATTGGTCTATGAAATATACAGGGTGATTTTTTTAAGTGTGCGACCATTGGGATTTTTTAAACTTGCAGAGATACAACAAATTTTAAATGGGGAACTTTACCTCATTTTTTATGCTCATTACAATTACGTAGGTCAGGTTTTAAAATTCGGTCGCCATTTTTTAATATGGCGGCCAACTTTGGAATTTGTTATGGAAACCCATATTTATTTTTTATAGTGGTTTTAGGATTTACTAGTGATCCTAAACATGTTTTACTATAGGTACATTTGTTTATATACTTAACCTTTTCGCCGCTAGGAGCGCTGAATGTTTCAGATATCCTAATTTCAACAATTTATTAAAGAGGCGTGTTCTGCCATTTACAAAAATAAAGCTTAACATATAATGCATTATTTTTATTCAATTGAATGTTGAAAAGCTCTTGCAGTTACACAAATACATGTTTGACACAAAAATATGACAATCACGTACTTAAAAGTCGCCATTTTCCAATTACCAAGCAACTTTGAGATGACCTCTATTTTATTATGGATTTAAGTTTATTAATGATTCTAAGACTTTTTTATTCTGGGTATTATTTTAATATACTTCACCGTTTATTCACTAGGAGCGCTGAAAGTTTAGGAAATTCTTAGTTTAACAGTGCTCCTAGCGGTGAAACTGTTAAGTATATTATCATAAAAAGTAAATATGGATTCTTATAAGAAATTCCAAAGTTGGCCACCATAATGGAAAATGGTGACCGAATTTTAAAACTTGATCTTCGTAATTGTAATGAGCGTAAAAAATTAGGTGAAATGCCCAATTTAAAGTTTGTTGTATCTCTGCAGGTTTAAAAGATCACAATGGTGGCACACTTAAAACAATCACACTGTATAGTAACCATCCTACTTTATTTGTTTTTGTGTTATTTGCTTAAATAATATAGTTAAAGTGCATTATTGGTTAAATCTATGTATATATACTATTTAAAATGTAGTAATTGATCTACTTAAGCATACTGTTTCAAAAGTATCTCCTGTAACTAAGTAGACTTCAACTATTATAAGTTCCAATGTTTTAAAATTGCTTTTGAGAATATTAAACAAGGATACAATTATTTTATAGTTATTAACTATAAAATTTCTTTTAATCTTCTTCATCTTTTAATTTTATTGAAGATATGTGTTTTGATAGCTGTTTTTATTTTAAAATATGTTTATTTGATTTATTTTTACATATTTAAACTATAATTAATATCTCCAATAAAGAAATCAAAGAATAAACCCAATTACATAACTGAGTTATGATACTTCTATTGTTTTATATACATATAGTATATATATATATATATATATATATATTGATGCGTTGTCATTAATATGGACTTAAATGTACTCTGAGGGTGATACATAAAAGTCCATTTTTGGAATTTTTTGGAATTTTAAGATGTTTCAAAATTGTATTGGAGAATGCTCAATAAGGAAACAGTTATTTTATAATTATCTGAATATTTATCCTTTTATAATTATTAAATATAATGGGCTTGAAAGTTGCTTTTATTTTTGAATTTATGTTCCATGTAATAATTAAGGGCTGTGATTTTTCTATTGCTGTATATTTGCCAGTGTCGTTTTAATTTTAATAATATTTAAAATAATAATTAATAGTTATTAATTAATAATTTTTAATCATACTTTAAAAAAATACCATTGAGTTTTTTAAAGTATTTGTTATATGTCCTTTATTTAATTATATTATAATATTTAATGGATTTACATTTGGTAGACAGTTTAGGGTACTTAATAAACCCTGTTCGTACTTTCAATAATATTCTTGAATTATTTGTAGTATTTTTATGTTATGTATGCTTTTACAATTTATTTTAAAAACATATTATATGTTTGACTATTACGAAGTAAACAATGACACCAGGTAGCAAACTATTGTGATAGGATAAAAATGCCATTATTTTCTTTACCCAACCTTTACTGTTTACTAATGATTATAGTTTTGTGATATATTATACCAATAAAGACATATCAATACAGTAAATGACTTATTACAGTATAAATAATAATGTTAGCCCATAAATACGGTAGTAACAGATTTTGTTTTCAAATGCATTTTTGTTGATTACTTTATATTGTAAAGATTGCAAATATGGCATATCGAATCATTTTTATAGTTTAATCAAATCGTTTTGTGTCAGATCTGTAATAATGCTTTGATTACTACTTCATCGAGGCCTTTCAGACAGTACTGTTGAATTAAACAAATTGTTTGCTATTTATCATTATTTAAGTACCTAAACTTCATAAACTAAGTATTTTTATGTATAAGTTTGGGATAAATATATTTTGCTTATTACTATTTACAAAAATAATCCTTCTGTTTAAACTATCCATCTTTCTAGTATGGTATTGCGTAAATAATGTTTTAATAATATAGCAAATTAATATATTTCAATAGCTTTTAGTTTGCAATATAAACTGCACAACTGTCTCTTATAATATTCCTCATTCTTCAATAAAACTGCATTGATTTCTAAATGTTTGCTTATTGATGGATCTCTCACACCTACCCTCACCCCCACCCTACTCCACTAAACACACTACAATAATATTCCCGTCCTTTACAGGCGACTGATTGAAATTTCCCACTTTCCTTCTGTGAAGACGAATTTCGATTGAGTGTTCTTATAAATTATTTTGTATCAAGTATAATATTTTATTACGCTACAATTGTAGTCTATTTCGAAACATTAATCCATTTATTTAAATTTATAAAAAATATACAGCTGAATTACTCATACTCAACGTACAAAGAAAAGTACAAACATAAATATAAAAACCTCTTAACTTAAGTGTTAAATAGATACATTGAATTATGATCCATAAACGATATTTTTCCACAGAACTACATACAATCACACGTTCTACATAAATTAATGTTTCTAAAGTGACTTAAATTGTCTCTTTAGCTTTATGTATTCAGAATATCATCTCACGCTTGGTAAGTAAGAAGTTCGGTGACATCCCTACAAGTTACCTAATATTTTACTGGAAGCGTTATAGGTTTATTTGAATATTACCTAATAAATTTCAGCAAAAACGTTTTGGCATCAAACACTATGTAAGCAGTGTATACAGTATTTTAATTTGCTTAAATTAGTTAGTTATTTATCCATCCATAATCTATATAACAAAGAATACAATTTTTCAAATAATTTCTCTTGCTTAAATCTAGAGTATTTTTATATTGGGACTGTTAAAAAAAGAAGAAAAAAAACAGCCTAGGAAAAACTTTAATGGACTCAACTATCTTAAATTAACACTCAATATCTTGAATTAAGTTTTCGCCTTTATTGACAGGCTTTTTATGATTTAAACTGATGATAAAACTGAGATTAATTAGATTGATTATATTCCCCTCCATATTTAAAATGCTTATTCTCTGCCATCACACTTTTGATTTCAAATCACCAATAAAAATAGTATATCGAATATCACCACATATTCAAATAATTTTTAACTCTACTATTGGCGGAACATGACAGTAAATCAGTAAATACTGGTTCTGTTCCATTCTTCATAGTAACTGCAACTAAGAATAATAAAGACTACCGATTATTCAGTTTTATAAATTATTATTGTTATGGATGACTACTAAAGTGATAAAATTACTCTTGGAATATGTATCAATTAAATGTTAAATATTCTAACGTATTTGCTTTTGAGCACAACTACATCTGTTACACAATTACACATCGTTGCAAGATTTTATTTAGAACTCTTTCTGAAGTTGTTTTATCTAACAATATCCGAGAAACTTTATCTAGAATCACAACGACACAGAAAGCTGAGGTATTCGTATAAGGGAGTTAACAGTAGTTACAGATGAACAGAGAAGATAACGTTATCAACAGATGTTCTTTAATGTATTGTACGAGGTGATAGTAGAGAGTGCCGATCGGTTATCCCGGGTCTAATATGCTTAGATCTGGGCTGATAATATCTAATAAGATTAAATATATATTAACTATATGGATCAGGATGTATAAATTTAACTAGAGACAATAATGAAAGCTAAAACATACAAATATGTATTAATAAAAATCCCGGACCAAATATAAAACTCTAACACAGAAAAAAAATTATAGTGGACGGTAAGTTTCACTTAACCTGAAATCCTCATTTAAATAGAATTATAGGAATAACATTCATACGTAATAGTATTGAACTATAAATCCGCAGTTTCAACCTTATTCGAAGTCTAGTTAAATCTGTACACAGTTCGTCCTTAAGAGAATAATTCACAAATCTTCTCAATTTTATCATATTTATTTATTCTCAGATCGATTATTTCACAGGTGAAAAACTCACGTCATAAGGAGTCACCTATTGAATTATCAAGTGAACCCTTTAACATAGCTGTTTGGTTATTCACTGCAAAATAATTACAAGTCATTAATTTTAAACAGTAAACATTCCATCCATCTAAATCCTGCAACAGTTTCATTAAATTACTTAGCAAATGGATCCAATATCAACAGTGAGAATCATTTATAACTTAGGCTATTCGTAATTGATTATTAGTCTCTTTTTAAGATGTGGTTAGCTTTCTATTGTGAATAAATACCTGATTCTGCAAAAAAGATGTCATAATTTGTTTAGTTTTCACATATTGCACTTATAAGTAAATTTATGGATGGCTAACAATTTAATGAGGTTCACTCTATACATTTACATATTCCAACTTTAGGATCAATATCTGGAGTCAAAATAAAGGTTAACGTAACGGAGAGGTAACCTTTTAAAAAGTCAAAATCTCTCTAGTTTTAAATGCGTGTAATTGTTTAGTTGCAAATCCCCTCTCAGATATAAACAGCAGCTACGAAAGTGGGAGTTTTTATTTAGATCTACACTGCACGGAAATGGAGCCACTATGTATATCTTTCATATAATGACTTTGATGTGTATACGAGTCAGACCTACTTATAGTGGATGATATGGGTATAATTATTTGTTAACATAAGTAATTTATTTTTGTATAAATGACGTTGAAAAACTCAGTAAACATTTAGTAATCTATAAAAATGAACGTATTTTCAATAATAACACTGATTATTATTTATTAGTTCATTAACTTTGGGATTAATTATGCAAACAATACCTTTGTAGATTAAAAATTCTAGGTCTTTGGGGTTAGACCGCGTCACTGGACTATGTACAAACGAGTTTTGTGATACAGTGATCGTCTCGACCTGAGGATGGCTTACTGTAATGTGGCCAAATGTCGGTAATGTTTGTACATAGCCCAGTGACACGGTCAAACCCCGAAGACCTAGAATTTGTTAGTAATAGTGACGACCGTGGAAGCCTATCCATGAAGAACTTTGTAGATTGTTATTATAACAAATGACTGTTGTCGGTTATTTAAGTAAGCCTAAATACTCATAGCATTTTGTTGTAGTTAATTTGCTAATACTTATATCTTTTAAACACGCCTTGGACCTTCCATAATAATAGAAGTAGCTTAAGTCAACTTCCAATACAGATCGACACTTGTATTGGTAGTTGACTAAAACAGCTGACAATGGTAACAGTTGCTGCCAACATCAATTTATCTGTGACAAAATAGTAACAAATTTGTTTAAATTGATGTGCTATAATTTAATACACAATACGTTAAATCGGGGAAAGAGAATAACTAAGCATGGATTTAACCAAATATATTTTGTAATGTTTAAAGATTAGGTAATTTTTTTAAATGCATATTAGAAAAGTTGTTATCTCAATAGTAACCTCCAAGAAATCTGAACATATTGAGCTCTCATATCTACGTTATTAAGCAATGTATCGAAAACTGCCACGCATAAAAAAGTCTTAAAATTACTATTTCTATTTGAAACAATCATAAAATACAGGGTGTTCCATAACAAAACCCAAAATTGACCACCATATTGGAAAATGGTGACCATTTTTCAAAATGTTAAAATATGAATTTAAATTGTCTCTAAAATCAAGGTAAGATTCCCAATTTCAAGTTTTGTGTCTGACTTATATTTTCCAAGATCATAATGGTGGCCCATTTAAAAATGACACCTTGTATATAAATATATAAGAGATAAGTGGGTAGACCACTATTTTTTCCTCAAATGTTGATAAGGTTTACGATGATTCTGTGTTCGTAGGGTTGGTGGAAGGGTGAACAGCACTTAACACGTTGAGTGCTGACGTTCCCGATGGGGAACGGCTCCGCGCGCTTCCCACACGCTGGCGGTCGACATCGGGAACGCTTGGCAATCTTCGACTAATGCTCGGTTTTATCGGCAGCATGCCATGACTGTAAGTCTTTGTTGTGCGTAGCGTGTGGGGTGAGATTTCTTGTGTTTGTTTCGCTAATTGGATGATGTGTGTTTTTATGGTTTTTATTTATTGTTATTAGTTATTAGTGTACATTTTAGTGTGTATTGTGGTAGAGTATTTTACTATATACGTGTTTACTGTTATTTTTGTGATAATAACAATGGACCAGCCTTCGTGCAGTCGAGGAAGGGTCGTGTTTGATGATGGACAACGCTCCAGTGAGTCGGAGGAGCGTTTTGCTTGTTTTGATAAGTGGCATACTCAATAAGAAAATATACCACAAAAGAACGCAGAAAAATGTATATAATGTAAATAGAGTAATAATTTTAATTTTTAAAGTATTAGTTTTTGTCTATTGAATATAATAACTAAGTGAATACAAATAAATGTGCTATATTCAACTAATTCCAAAGAAGTATACGACGCTAACCGCTACCCAGATGCTGCTGTTCCCCATCGGGCACGCCTCATATACGTCACTACCAGTTATATTTAGAAAACAAATCAAACTTTGTAATATAAAAATTATGTGTATTTAATAATCAGTGCTATTTTTATCAAAAACATAATGCGTTTACACTGCAAGTCACTACCCAGGTGCTGCCGTTCCCCATAGGGCACGCTACATATATGTAACTTCCGGACATAAATACTGCCCATATGGAACTTCTGAGTGCATCCCTTGACTTTACGCCTAAAGGTAAGTTTTACAAAAAAAATTTTTTTGAAATTTTTAGCATGCAGGTAGTAGTTTTGCATATTACGTTTAGCAGCGAACGTGTTAAGGTAACAACAATAAATAATTTTTTAGGGCTACATAAGCTGAGAAATTAATTAACTTTGGTCGAAGTTCAAACCCCTACAAATATTTATCGTTGTGTGTAAGAAGAGTGGATGTACAAAATATTTTATTTGATTTTTTGCTACCACTGTAAGGTTGATGTACGATTACATTGAATTGGTTCCATTGAAAATTTTTAAGTGAGTATATTAATAACCACTTAATAACTAACTTTGTTTTTGAAATGTTTACTACCATTTTATTTATTTTGAACCATATTCTCAATCTTTTAAAATCATTATGAATTTAATAATATACAGTTTCTTTGTCCTCTCCAGAATGTATATACTGTAATAGCTAAATCATTGGCAAAGGCAAAAAGGTTTCCGTTAAATGAACAATTTAGCAAGTCATTAATAAACATTATAAAGGGATTTTCATGAAGAACAGAGCCTTGAGGCACACCTACTGTTATACAAAGACGTACATTCAATTTATTATTAAATATTATTTGTTGTGTTCGTTCAGATACTGTGGAAACTTGTGGAAAAACTGTGGAACCATTTTAACGAGACGCCAGCAGATTCCATTTTGGACAGGAGTAAATCTTGACTTACCATATAAAACGCTTTTCTAAAGTCTATAAACAGTCCAATCGTTAATCCATAAATAGTGTACCTCCACCCACTCATACACGAACAGTAGTATTAATCAACCCACCCGACCACATTCGTACAGTGGAATTTACCAATCTACCCATACATACTCTAACAGTAGTATTGACTCACCAGCCCATTTTTTGTTTGTTTATTTATTTGTTTTTTATGCTATTTATAATATAAAATATTCTTATAAGACGTTTCCCTCTTTGTTACAAATGTATGGCTTAAAATGATCAAATATATAGTACACGTTTTCTTAAGTGAAGTTACCAAGGTTAAACACTTTTCGGATTTGAATCATACTAAACCTTTAAATGTTTTTAAAGCCGTAAAATATTGCATACAGTGCAGTTAATATGGGTTAGCTGGTGGCCACGCGTCTAAGGCGTCAGGACTTTGAGCTTGGGTTACAGATAGCGCTGGTTCGAATCCGGCCTAGACTGATAGTTTTTATCAGTAGTAGTCACCTTAAACTATACTGTTTCTCCTCCTTAATCCGTCTGATTAAATTCCTCACACAGATCAGTAATTTATGAGGAATGGGAAGAGTAGGATTAAGAAGCAGGTCGGCCTCTCTATAAAAAAACAAAATAGTTAATAAAAAAACTCACTATCGATGAATAGTGTCAAACTATGTACACTATGTACAACAGCTGACATGAAGACTACTCACAGCTGTACGTGTAGCCCTGAATAACGCGTGTAGCACTCTATAACGAGGCCGAAACGTCGGCTCCTGCTCTTGTTCATAGTGTATAAATTTTGAAACGGTGATACTCGAAAGACCACGATAGTGATATGGATTACATTGACCGTGAAAGCTTCTATAGAAAAAAATCAGACAATGGTTATGGACTAGCTAAAGTATAACATAAATTGCATATAATAGCTAACAGATTATTAAATTACTGACTTTGAAATCAAAGTTTTTAATTTACATGTGAGCTTTCCCATCTACCCTTCCATACACGTACAATGGTACTGGCTCTGAACACGTACAGTACTACCGACATTAAGAATCTTCGACTCTATGTGAGATATATAGACTATCACCAAAGTTCATTTATATTAAAATTGTCTTGAGTAATAAATGTCACACTCATAAAATCATATCGCACAAGAGTCAATAAAGTTGTTATCAAACAAATTAGACATTTTTCCAAAATAATAAAATATAGCATTTATTCATTTGATAAAAAACCCTTGATAAAGTAAAAGAATGCTTTTAAAAACTGTACATAAAATTAAAAAATTACCTATTACCAATTAAACTAAGCCTAAACATTGACAACATTCCAGTTCACATTACTTGATATTTATTCTTTTAAAATACAACATGAAAATACAACAAATGTCTGGGTAGCAATTTGGGCTGGTGTAGATATTTCAGTATTTTTTTGAAGCAGTTGGCAGCACTGAAAAGAAGCAGCGAATTGGGCCTGGCCGTCACTCGACGGTATGACGCAGCTCAGCTAGCCATCTGTTCGTTGTGAGGAGTTTGTAGAGATGAAGTCACTCAAATTGCTGCTGCAGCAATTTGGGCCTTCCTATATCTACGTCGCAATTTGGGATTATACATCTATATATATATATATATATATATATATATATATATATATATATATATATATATATATATATATTAATGTTATAATAAAAAATAATAACTGAGCACCCTTAAACAGTTTTTTTATTAAATTAACACAACCGGTTTCGGCATTTATGCTATCTTTATAGGTGTTATGTGTTTACAAAACAAATAAAATTAAATTATCATAGGGAAACATATGTTAAATTAGTAAATATTTTTGATTTGGTGGTTAGTTGTCATTTGTGTGTTGTTTCTTATATGTATAATTGTTTCGAATATTGAGTTTCTTTTTTGTGTTAACATGGTGTTGATTAAATTATTGGGATTTTCTTGGTTGTATTTATAAATTACAAGTTCTTCTTGAGAATCTAGTTTTTTGCTTTTTGAACCGAATTTTATAATTTTCATGTTGTTTTTCATATTTGTGTAGTTGTGATTATTGTTTAGTAAGTGTTCTGCAAAGGAAGATTTCATTGAAGTTCTTTTGTTTGATTTTAGAGCTTGTATGTGTTCATTAAATCTTCGTTTGATCGTCCTGTTCGTTTATTGTTAAACGGAGTCGGATCCCGTTATGATGACAGAGAAACTTAATAGTGAAAGCTTTCCAGTAGGGAAGTCTTCACGTTACAGAAAAGCCAACAAAAACGACCCGCTTTTAGAGTTGCCAAAAGGCGAGGGTTTTCCCTTTAGCTATGCAGCGACTCTGATGGACAGAAACGCCCTCCACGTTCTGAATCAAGAATTTGACACTGCTAAAACCGCAGCTGTCAGGATGAAATACCATCGAGCGAGATTGAACTTTTCTGATCTCAAAGCAGACCTTCTGGAGTACAAGCTCCCGAAAGCTAGTCGTAAACACTCAGACGCATACTATATGGTATTGCAAAGTGTGATTGAAGATAACACCTATCTCTATGACCAGTGTCAAACAGCGCAGTCTCCCGGCTTACCTTATAAGTTACAGGGTTACTCAACGAAGCGCGAAGTTGCTGACGACTCTGATCGCTTCGCAGAAATGGAAGCAGTGTGGGAAAGAATCGGGTCTGGTGAGAGCATTGACCTCCCAGATGTAGCTGTATTTGCCAGAGCGCAGATATGTGGCAGAGACAAGAATAAAGTAAGAGCCACTTGGGGTTATCCCTTATCTGTGTATCTCGAAGAAGGACGGACCTTTTATCCAATTCTGAATCATCTTCAGAACTTACCTCAGCCTATCATTGCTTACGGCGTTGAAATGGGCACAGGAGGAATGGAGTATATTCACTCATTGATGAATAGGTTCCATGGATGTCCTTTATTCATGGGAGATTGGTCAAAATTCGACAAAACTGTACCTGCATGGCTCATCAGAGATGCTTTTCGTATTCTCGAGTCATGGATTGACTTCACTCACTACACTAACTCAAAAGGTGACGAAGTGAGATAGAATCCCTCCACTGCACATCGCAGGTGGAAGAAGGTAGTAGACTACTTCATTAATACACATTGCAGATTAAGCAATGGAGAAAGGTACATAAAGCACGGAGGAGTGCCATCCGGTAGCTGTTTCACAAACGTCATTGATACTATCATTAATGCGATTGTGGTCAGGTACGTAACTTACGAGTTAACGGGTGAATTACCAATGAAAGATATATATACAAACAGGACGATCATTTAAACGAAGATTTAATGAACACATACAAGCTCTAAAATCAAACAACAGAACTTCAATGAAATCTTCCTTTGCAGAACACTTACTAAACAATAATCACAACTACACAAATATGAAAACCAACATGAAAATTCTAAAATTAGGTTCAAAAAGCAAAAAACTAGATTCTCAAGAAGAACTTGAAATTTATAAACACAAACAAGAAAATCCCAATAATTTAATCAACACCATGTTAACACAAAAAAGAAACCCAATATTCGAAACAATTATACATATAAGAAACAACACACACAATGACAACTAACCACCAAATCAAAAATATTTACTAATTTAACATATGTTTCCTTATGATAATTATTTATTTAATTTTATTTGTTTTGTAAACACATAACACCTATGAAGATGGCATAAATGCCGAAACCAGTTGTGTTAATTTAATAAAAAACTGTTTAAGGGTGCTCAGTTATTATTTTTTATTATAACATTATTATAAATAGCAGCCCTAGGAATTACAACTTTTCTACTATATATATATATATATATATATACACGAGGGTCGTCTCAAAAGTAAGTTACACTATTTTTTTAAAGCCGTTCTGTTGGCGCCAGAAGTCTGGGAGTCGCGGAGTATTTGCGTCTGGGCGTAGTGGCAGCACTGTAAAATTCCTATGCGCGTGCGTCGATCGATCGGCCAGTCAGACTACAGGCAATATGGAGACACCACTTGTTCCTACCGCCGATTGTGAAATTCGCGCTATTATTCGTTTTTTAACAGCAAAAAATAAAACTGCTACTGAAATTCATCATGAGTTGTGTAGTGTTTATGGTGAAGGTGTGATGTCAAGGCCAATGGTATCTCGTTGGCGTCAATCATTCATTGAAGGACGGACAACACTGCATGATGAACAACGAAGCGGCCGCCCCTCCACTTCTCGCGCGGCAACTGTTGTTGAAGATGTTCATTCATTGTTATTAACATTCATAATGTTGTTAATGAATTGTTGTTAACATTCATTGTTATTTGTAAAAAACAATCAACAATTGTTCTCAAAAAATACCATTTATCATGAGCATGCAACGAGACATAAAAGTAACATTCGAACAATGAAGTATAAATGCACCACATCTCAGAAAAATTGGTACTTTATGTCGACAAAATTATTTAACTATCTACCGGCATATGTTAGAGAATTGCACAATTCCCAGTTTAAAAATAAAATTAGAAAGATTTTAGTTCAAGAATGTCTTTATGAAGTAAACAATTTTTTCCAAATTGATTTTAAAAAGTATTTTGAGATGTAGTTTACAATATATAATTTATCATAATATAGGATACGATACAGGCATATTGTATTAGTTTTATTAATTTAGCATAGTAAATAGTCATAACTTGTGACAGTGTCAATACGTTTTTTGTAAATGTGTGATGACAATAAATATCTTATGTCTTATGTCAGAAAGGTCATTGACACCGATCGGCGCCTGACTCTTGACGAAATCCTTTGTCAACTGCCTTCTAATGTGGAAATAAGCCGTGCATCACTCCACAGGATTATTTCTGATGATCTTCATCTGTCAAAAGTGTGTGCAAGGTGGGTTCCACGCCTTCTCACAGAACAGCACAAAGAGCAGAGAGTTGATGCTGCTTTGCAATTTCAACAATTTTTCGATGATGAAGGAGACAATTTATTCGATCGAATAGTGACTGGGGATGAGACCTGGATCCATCATTGGACGCCTGAATCGAAAAGACAGAGTATGGTATGGAAAGGAAAGGACGAACCAACACCAAAAAAAGCGAAAGTTGTGGAATCCGCTGGAAAAATCATGGCGACGGTTTTTTGGGACAACAAAGGTGTGTTATTGATCGACTACCTTCCTCGTGGGACTACAATAACAGCAGCACGGTATTGTGAACTTTTGGAACAACTGAGAAGAGCAATCCAGAACAAAAGAAGAGGAAAGTTGACGAAAAGTTTTTTTGTTCCATGACAACGCTCGCCCACATGCTGCTCGTCAGACCCAAGACCTGCTCACAGATTTTCGATGGGATGTTTTTGGACATCCACCTTACTCCCCCGACCTTGCACCAAGTGACTTTCATCTTTTCCCACACCTCAAACAACATCTTGGAGGTCGGCGCTTCGCAAATGACGATGAGCTGAAAGAAGAGGTTGAGAGTTGCCTAAGCAATATGGCGGCAGAATGGTATGATGAGGGACTGAAAAAACTGTTACCACGTTACCAAAAATGTTTAGAAAATCATGGAAATTATGTAGAAAAATAAGGTTAACTTGTACTTTTCAAAATATATCATTTAAAATATTTTCTGATGTTTTTTATACTTTTAATAAAATAGTGTAACTTACTTTTGAGACAACCCTCGTATATGAGTTATACACCTACAACTAGTCACTCTGATTTGAAGACTCGAGCAAAAGCAATATAGCTAAGAAAGATGAACACCAATTTGAAAGAAGTTATGTTTGAACTGAGATGTTTAAAATCAAAGTGGATTTCAATCAATGAAGAAAAACTTTCAGAAATGGGGCAAATAGCAGAAAAAGTGGAGGAAATGCAGTTAAATAAATTTTGCCATTGCCATGAAATTAAGCTTTATGAAGAAAAGTTTATTAGGCTCTTTGAAATCTTGCATTGGGAACCCTGTGAAGAGCACACTTACAAGAGATTACTTGACAGACTGCATGGGAAGGATACCTACATATTACCAGGGATTGTAGACCTCACTGAAGAAACAGAGATAAAATGAACGAGAGTAGCCTACATGGAGAGCATCAACACTGCGGTTTAGTTTTAAGATTTAATTTTGTAAAATATTTATTTGTAAATAAAGTTAGAAAAAAAAAAGAAAAAACTTCTTGCACAGAACAATTTCTGGAAAAAGAAAATTATTCTGTGCAAGAAGCTTTTTAAAAACACTCCTCATGACCTTGAATTCTGTGACGCAATACTCAAGTGTCCCAGCTGATGCAATCACTGGAAGTGGGGTAAGATAAGAAGCTTAGAAGATAAGATTGTGACGTCATGCTGACGTCATCATATGAAGTCATGCTGTGACGTCATCATATTACGTCATGCTGACGTCATCACATGACGCCATGCTGACGCACACCCATGATGTCACATCCTTATCTTATCACAATCTTATCTTATCTCACTTCCAGTGATTGCGCCAGCTCTGGCACTTTCCACTACTTATAATTTAGATTTTAGGACATAAACTTATGTATGTAGCCTCCCTATATTTATTTTTGTATAATTTATAACATAACTTCCAAAGATCATACACGTATTTGTTTGATTTACCATATTTTTATTAAATATACAGTAGAACGTCGATTTACCGAACGTCAGTAATCCGAAACGTCAGTTAACTGAACCAAACCTGAAAAAATATTTTTTTTATACGCAAAATACACGTTGTAAATTTATATTCCAACACTTATATTTAATATTTATAATTTTTCAATAAACGTACCGTACTACAGTAACTGTATACAGTAGGGTAGACCGGGGCTAGTTGTGACAAATAGTTTTTCAGACAATCCACAGGTAGCAGCACCACCCGGTCACGTAGACATATCCTCCTTCTTACCTGCAGTCTGCTGGTGTAGTTTGACAGTGATGCGTTGTGTTTGTGCTAGTCTTTAAAATTTTTTGTAATTTCGTAGTTAAAAAGTAAAATTTTTCTGTTGTCTTAGATTTGGTGTATCTCTTCACATACCACAAGGTAAGGAACTCATTTTATTTTTGTTAGATAGCTTGTTTATTCTCCCTACGTACGGTATTGATACATTTTCTCTACGATTGGTTGAGTTGCGTGCAGGTCGCATATAGTAAGATGGCGGAAGGTGGGGCTAGTTGTGACGACGGGCTGGGGGCACATTGTGACATGTCACAACATGCCCCAATGTATAATAATGCGTGTTTTATTGGGTTTGTTGCAGATAATGGTGAGAAATTACAAAAGGAAAACAACCCATGGTTAGTGTGATATAAAGATCTACGAGTCAGCGTCGTTAGATGTAAAATCTGGAACATATAGCTTAAGACAAGCAGCTGAAAACATGGTGTTAACCGAATGTCATTACTTAGGTTTATTAAGAAACAAGAGAGCAACCAAGATAAATGTGTTAATATGGGATACAAAAAAACCTAGACTGATATTTTCGGCTGAACAATAAAAACAACTCTGATTATGCTGTTCAGGCAGCAAAAATATTTTATGGTATCAGCCCAAAAGAAATGAGGAATATAGCTTTTGAATTTGCTATTGCCAACAAAGTTGCTGTCCCTGAGAATTGGGTTGCTAATAGGCAAGCCAGTAATGATTGGTTTACAAAGTGTATGCAGTGCAACGAAAATGTTTCCATTCGAGTTCCTGAGGCCACCAGCTTAAGTCGTAGTACAAGCTTCAACAAACATAATGTCGATCTGTTTTTTCAAAACCTGGAGTTAGTGTTGAATCAAAACAAATTTACACCTAATGACATTTGGAATATTGACGAGACAGGGACTGGAACTGTTAAAAAACCGGTGAAAATTATCGCACAGAAAGGCGAGAAAAGAGTTGGAGGTATGACTTCGGCCGAGAGAGGGAGTAATGTGACTATGGTTCTAGCTGTAAATGCAGAGGGCAATTCAGTTCCTCCAATGTTTAGTATTCCCTAGAAAGTTTTACAAGGATCATTTTGTACGTGATGGACCAGTAGGTTGCTGTGGCACTGCTAATCCAAGCGGTTGGATTACAGGCCCTGACTTTTTATTTTACATGAAACATTTTGTCATAAAGGTTAGGTGCTCAAAAGAATCACCAGAATTGGTGTTGCTCACCAACCATAGTGCTCATCTGCATATAGACGTTCTTGAATATTGCAAAGAGAATGGCATTACTCTGCTGTCGTTTCTTCCCCACACAACAAACAGACTTCAACCACTCAACGTCTCTGTTTTTGGTCAATTTAAGAAATTATTCAACGATGCTATGTGTGGGTGGATGAAATGTCATCCTGGCAACACAGTATCTATTTATGACATCCCAACTATAGTGAGAACAGCATTGCCAAAAGCGGCAACACTATCAAACATACAGGCAGGATTTCGCTCTACTGGAATATGGGAATTCAATAAAAATAAAATTCAATTCAATAAAAAAAAGTAAAGTGACATCCACTTTCACATAAAAGTCAGAGTAGTCTCCTAGAGTTTTCATTTCCATCTCCTTCCACACTCGTAACGCATGACGGTAATCTTCTTTTGAAATGTGCAAATTGTTTAGTTTACTTTTGAATTTCTTTCTTGCTGGAAGTGATGTTTCATCGAATCTGTAAAGTCCATCTATATAGTCGCAGGGAAAGACTCCTTTACGAAGAACCAAATCTATTTTACTATCAGGAACAATTTTACTAGTTTCTACGAGATGTTCTTTTTTAAAGTTTTCTGCAAGCTTCTGAAGGCTGAATGACATGAATCTAAATGAATCTAAAAATCTAAGATTAATTTTACCAATTTTCTTTGAGAAACTTATAAACTTTTCCATCGTCGTGGCCAAAACATCTATAGCTCCATCATCTCTTCCTAATTCCGGAATGATGAAATGCGAATCATATCCACTGAGGTTATGTAAAATTACAGGTATAAATTTTGGAATTTTGTAGTTTAGGTTGCATGAGTTACAGGCTGCACCTCTGTAAACTCCTGTGAGATGGTCATGATCCCGAACTTTAACATTACCCGTTGTAAAGATGTTCTTACATAGATAGCACTCTGTTGATGAATCGTGTTGTTATTGTTGTTGTACATGCGTCATAGGTAACATTGCTTTCACACTTTCGTACATTTTTTCTACTTTTGTGGCGATGTCGTACAGATTGTCAACAAAGTATCGAGCTGCTTCTTCACCACGGTAAATCTTCGGTGTTGTTGTCAGTTGATATCTCTGCAGATGGTCTTCAGGAAGCGTGGACTTTATCATCAAACAATAGCTGTTTGGTTGATGCAGCTGATACTTTCTTCTTTTTGCTTCTTCATCACCTTCATCATGTTTGAGTGGAAGTAACGATGCCTTGAAATCTGCATATACAACAACAGGAATGCGGTACTGGTGATGGATCTTCTCAAAATGTACTTGTGCTCTGCTGGGATGTAGCAATCGAACTCTCACTTCGCTGTTTCCACTGCAGAGCCGCTGATGTTCTAGTAACCATCCTCTAACTCCACTTCTAAATGGTTTGTTTGTATGGCAAAAACATCTTTTGCACGTTGTTTTTGCTTCTCTATGCTTTGATAATTGATTACGAACTAGTCCTTCGAAGTTTTTAATGTATACATAGTGTGAAATATCTCCTTTTGTGATTAACAATAAGTCCGTATGGTCTCTTTGCTCACTTGCTGTTATGCGCAAGGGGTAAACATTGTTTGATGAATCCAAACCGAAAACTTTTACGGAAGCTGTTGGATTTTTCTTTTCAAAGATTGTTATATCTTTGATGGCAACGGGGTAATTCATACCTACAAAATTGTATTTATGTTGAACTTCTAAATATTTTCGACTAGGTCTTTCAACATGATCATTTACATATTTTGCCAACATAGCACATTTAAAACATTCTGTCTGCATTTTCTACGTTAACACAGGCTTTGGTGTTAGCAATTGTCTTGGGTAAAGCGATGTAGCTACTTCCTCTAAATCCATAACCGTGTTTGTAAACTCTCACATCCATCCCTGTTATTTCTAACAAACTCCATCCAGATCCTCTTCCTTCGTGTTCTTGTAATTTTGTTAAAAGCTCGTCAAAACATTAGCTTACAATACCATTAATATCTGAGGAAAACATGATGGTGCGGTTCTATTTTAAAAAGCCTCTTGGTGATGTTTCATTCTGCATATTTACAAATACAGCATCTAACAATAGACCGAATGTAATAAAATGTAATCTTCTTAGTTAATTTGGTAATGTTTCTATCACTAGTGGTTTAGCGTTATTTACAAAGTCTTAAAGTTTTAATTTTGCGTTGTTAATTTTGAAATGCATCACAACTTTTCCAGGTAGTGCAAAGGCGTGTAGACTTGTATTGACATTTGGTGTCGGTGCTGGTGCATATTGAATGACACTAGGTCTTGTAGTCGTTTGATGGTGTGAAGTTCCTGGTTCCTCTTCATTTTGATGTGCTGATAACATTTGATCTATATCTTCTAATCCTTCTTCTTCATTCAATGACATGATGTTGTTGTTGTTGTGGTATATTTCTCGATGAATGGCTAAAAGCCACTCATCTTGAAATAAGTCATTGCAAATGTTGCAGCGATACATGATGTGCTCTCGACAAGAATCAGACAGCTAATTGCAAAACGCTTATAGCGCACCTCCTTTTATATCAGGTCAAACAACGGTGGTGGGGATAAAACCTCATTTTATTGGTTATGCAAAGATGGAGGGGAAGTAGCGGATGGGTGGAGAATAAACAATATAGTTTTAAACTATATTCCTCTTTTATAGTTTTATAAGATATTCTCAATGGGGCCAAGTCCTGAATGCGGGGTCGAGGTCAAAGAGCGGACTGAACACATAGTATATTTCTCTTTTATCATTTTATAGGATATTCATAGTGAGCTAAGTCCTAGATGTGGTCAAGGTCACATGTTCAGTAGCGAAACTCGGCTCACAACTCGTAAGTTGTGAGCCGAGTTTCTAGGGGAGGGGAAATTTTAAAATAACACTACTTCAAATATTACATTTTTATTTTGATTTGGTGTCGTCAAAAGATGAGTTTTAATTTCCGGTGTGCTCTTGGTCTGATTCGTCGTCAGAAGATGCTGAAAAAAATCGACGGCGTACAGTGCGTGTACCTATAGATAACAAATAGTTACTGGTGGTCGGTGTTTCGTTACTTGGTTCATCCAACTCCGTCACAACCTCGACTTCTTCTTCATCCTCTGTCGACTCTTCAAGAACGAACATAACAGCTTCTTCAAGACTTATCGTATCAACTAGTTGTTGATACTGTTTAACTCTTCTGAATCAATATCACTCAACAACTCCAACTGCTCCATTTGTGATTCAAATTCTTCTTCTTCCGAACTTTCTAGTTCTGTTATTTATTTCTTCCTCATCATTAAATAGAACATTGAATTGGGCCAATTCATCCTGATCGTTTCCAACAAAATTTATCAGGAAATCAAAAATAGATTGATGCTTGAGGTATTATCTTGGTGGCATTGTGTCTGCTATAGGTACAGACAGAGTGAAGAAAGCTCAAGTGATTTCTGCTATAGGTACAGACAGAGTGAAGAACGCTCAAGTGAAACCTCTTTATATACCCATGCCTAGTGGTGGTGGGGTTAAGATAAAAGTGGTGGGGGGTGGAAAAAAACCTCTTTATTGTAATATAGAGATGGAGAGTTAAGTAGGATAGGGAGAACAAACCGTATAGATTTAAAATATATTCCTCTTTTATCGTTTTATAAGTTACTCTCAATGAGCTATATCATGGATATGGGTCAAGGTCAACTATTTAGTAGCGAAACTCGGCTCACAACTCGTAAGTTATGAGCCGAGTTTCTAGAGAGGGGAACTGTGTGCGTATCTGTCTTATTAATTTAGAAAATATATGTCTTCTTGTGACAATTGCGGTAATTGTTGTTGCGAGTCAGATTCTTCTTCTTCTTTTAACATTCCTTTTAATAATTCTATATATTTCATTGTTGTTGATAGTATTTGTAATTTGCTGGGTCTTATTGTTGTTGGTTTAAAAATGGAATTTCATCCACTAATTTTTCATACGTGTCTCTCAGCTTTTTCTGCCTTCGTCTTTCTCGCATGTTTTTATTACAATTACAACTACACTTGTCTTTGTAAGACACATTACAGATAGCACACGTTCTGTTCATTTCTGATTGCAGAATGTGAGTGGAGAAAGCGTTTGCTTCGATTTTATAAGAACGATTCGATGGGTGGGGGAATGATGGGGTGGGGGAAGATTGGTTGGGGGTACAGTTATAGTGGGGTGTACATAGTTTGAAGTATAGTTTGATATCTAGAATGTGCGGATATTTTACAAGTTCAGAAAGTGTGTCAAGGTACAGGTGGGATGGATCGAGCAAGATACATAGTTTAATATTTAGAATGTGCGAATATTTTACAAGTCCTGGATGTGGGTCAAGGTCATTCTACAGTATTACCAAAACGGGGAACAGAGCGGTAGGTGATTGCGGATGAACAAACACAAACCGATCTGTTCCCCCCTCTGTCTTTTGAGGTTTTTTTATTCTTTTTTATTCTTTTTTTTCTTTTTTTAAGAATTTTTAAGAAAGAGAGATTAAAGAATTTTAAGAATTCGGAATAAATTTTAAATTTTACTTTTTAAGTTGTTTCCAAACAGCGGTTCCACAACTTCCTCGTATTAAATAATGTGTTTTAGTTGGGTGTTCAGGGTTGATCATACCCTTAGGTAGTCTTAAGATGTACTTTCTGTCTTCACATCTCAAGACAACCGTAGTATATTCAACCACCTTGACAAAAAAGTATTTTTTAAATTTTCGAAGTCTGTTAATACGAGTCTTGTAACGGTTTTCCGCTGTTTGGCTAGAATGGCCAGTAGTAGTATTAGATCTGTCTTTCAGTTTAAGGTGAAGACTACAAAGTACCTCATTGTGAAGACAAACTCTAACACATTGCTCACCTTTCTTTTGATCTTTCTTAAAGAAGAAGAAACAGGTTTTAGGAGGAAGGAAGGACTTTTTTCGGTGGGAAATGAGTTATTGACAGTTAGTGGATAAGGGTTGGTTTCTTAGCAGGGTGGGGGAAGGGGCATTGCTAACAAATAATGAAGATGATGATGATGATGATGAAATGCTGATGGGTGAGGCCGGAGGAGTAGTAACAGCAGCACTGTTCTTTGAAGAGATATTAGCTGGTTCGTCTTCTTCTTTTGAAGGACTAGAAGGCGGTGAAGGACTAGAAGGCGGTAAAATTTATTGATTTTAAACGTTTTTGAGTAGAAGAAACAGCAGCAGAAGTAGATGGTGGACAGTCCAATTTCTTTTCATTAGAAGAAGAAGAAGATGATGATGATGGCGGTGGACATAGAGCCATAGTCAAGGCTTGCAGTAAGAGAGAAGTTGTGGCAGAAGAATTTCTTGATGGTTTGTACATTGTGTAGAAGTGTATTCAGTCGTAACAGAGTCAAGCAGAATGTGAGCCGAGAAACGTTTGCTTCGCTTTTATAAGGACGATTCTATGGGGTAGAGGTAAGGCTGGAGTAGGGGGAGCTGTACGTAGTTTAATATCTAGAATGGGCAAATATTTTGCAAGTCCTGAGTGTGGGTCAAGGTCAATTTACAAAATTATAAGAACGGGGAACAGATCGGTAAATGATCTGGTCCCCATGTGTCTTTAAATATCTACAATGAGTGAATTTTACAAGTCCTGAATGTAGGTCAAGGTCACTCTAGAGTATTACCAAAACGGGGAACAGAGCGATAGGTGATTGCGGATGAACAACCACAAACCGATCTGTTCCCCCCTCTGCCTTCAAGGGACATTTAATTTTGAAAAGAAAGTGTAATTAATAAGCCAGCTCCAATTATTAGGCTATAATCCATATAAATGGAACCTTCTATTAATTATTAGTACATATAATAAAACAATCGTGCAACCACTCAGCGATTGTTTCTACCAGGTAAAGTCAGGACTAGAGATATGAAAGGTAATCGATGGTTGTCAACCGCTTTGCATAGGCAGAGAGACAACGGGTATAGTTTGCATGGCCTATCAGGTTAGGACGGTAGATTTGGTGAGGTAAAAAATTGACAGAAACGATTACAAGTGTGGTTTTCTACTTTAAGAAATTGTATAATTTTGAAATGGAAATATCATTATTGAGCCAGCTCCAATTATTTGGGTGTAAACCGGATAATCAAGCCTTCAAGAAGCGGAGGCTGTATCCCATCGGCCTTTGGACCGCAAACGATGCAGACTGCGAGAAAAAGCTCCAATTACTGTCTATAACCCAGATAATGGAGCTTTCTATTAATTATTTTGTAAAACAAACATTTTTAACCAACACCGGCAACTTTTCTATCACTTTTATTGAGTTAGGGATGGTAGAAACAATCACGAGAGTAGTGTTCATTATACTTTACCAATTTGAGGGATGAAAAAAAACTGTAAGAAATACACATGTGATTAGTAATAAAAACGTTTTTCAAACCACTCAGCGGGCGTTTTCTATCTTATTTTGTAATTAGGACAACAGATATTTAAGGTGTTGATATACATAAAAAAATCAAAAAATAAATCCCGAGCAACTTGGTCTGTGGTTAAAAATGAGTTATGTATTCCACAAAATAAACAAGAAATATTGCTCTTAGAGGTTGACAATAAAACTATTTCCAGTCACCAAAAAGTTGCTGATGAATTAAACTATCACTTTGCAAATGTAACTAACATTTTAAATATCCCTAAAGCCAACATGTGCATTTCGAGCCCTAAATCACCTAATAATATCCCAGTTTTAGAAGAATTTCAACCAATCACAATTAAAGAAACAGCAAAAATTATCCTTAATTTGAACAACAGTAACTCTGTTGGATGGGATGGAATTCCAACTTTTTTACTAAAGTCTTCATAATAAGCCCCATCTTGACTCACTTCTTTAACAAAACTATGATTTCTGGGATATTCCCAAGTAAACTAAAATTATCAGAGGTTAAACCTATTTTTAAAAAAGGATCCAAAACAGATATTTGTAATTATAGGCCAATTTCATTGTTGAGTAATATTTCGAAAATCTTTGAAAAATCACTCCATGATAGGATTACAAACTTTCTTGAAAGCAACAGATTAATTGCAAATGAACAATTTGGCTTTAGAAAAAATAAAAACATGGAATCAGCTTTAATATCTTTTGTAAACAGAACTGCTGGAACCCTGGACAAGCATCAACATACCGCAGGACTGTTCTGTGACTTGTCCAGGGCTTTCGACTGTGTTGACCATAACTTATTAATAGCAAAAATGTCCAATTTGGGTATACAAGGTAAGGCCCTTACTCTAATGAAATCATACCTAGAGGGAAGACAACAAAGAACAGTCCTTGTTAAAAAATCTAATAGAATCTACTCTAGTTGGACTAAAGTAACTTTTGGTGTCCCTCAAGGTTCCATTTTGGGGCCAACACTATTCTTAATTTATATTAATGACTTAACCAAACATGTTCCAAGAAATTTTATTTTATTTGCTGACAACACCAGTGTCATAGTTAGTGAACCTAGTTTAATTCGACTGGAAAAAACCGTTAAGTCTACTTTACTTGAACTAAAAGCATGGTTTAAATCAAATGGGCTTTTATTAAATGAAACAAAGACTAACATAATGCACTTTCAAACACGAAATTACATCAATAATCAATTAAAACATAAAGAATTTAATCTAACTGACTGCCATAAATTTCTTGGTATTAACATGGATAAAAACTTGAATTGGAAACAACACATTATGCTTTTAGTAAATAAACTAAGCTCATTCCGATTTGCATTAAACGTTCTAAAAAATTCTGTCTCATTAGATACATTAAAAATTGTGTATTATGCCTATGTCCATTCCTTGCTCAAGTATGGTATTGTACTGTGGGGAACCTCAACTGATTTCATTAAAGTATTTAGAATTCAAAAAAGCATAATTAGTTATTTCAGAGGAAAGTTATAGAACTAGCTGTCGTCCTCTTTTTAAAAAATTACTTGTAATGCCCCTACCAAGTATGTATATTTTTGAATTGTTAAATTTTGTTCATAGAAATGACAGCCTTTTCAAACAATTCAGAGTTCAACACTCTTATAACACACGCAATATATCTTCCTTGAGTTATCCAATGCATAATCTTGCACTGTTTGAAAAAGTCCTCTTTATATGGGAATACGCCTTTACAACAGATTACCAGCAAATCTTAAATCCTTTACCAAAAACAAGTTTAAGCACTATATTAAGGACTTACTGACTGATAGGGCATATTATAGAATTGATGAATTCTTGGAAGACACGACTATATAATTCATATTTAAATAAATACAATTTATACAAATTCTGTTGTTTCAGTAGTTAGTTATTATTATATTTAGGATAAGTAGTATTATTATTATTGTTATTGTTTGACTTAGATTACATATATTGACAATGCACCTGTTTGTTATTACTCTGTAATATGTTCAAATGTTTATTAGGCGAGGTGCTAGGTGCAGTTGAGTATGCATGAAAAGAGTCAGAGATTTTGACTTTTGATTTTGGTAATGGGGGTCTAGGTGAGTATAAAAACCCATGTCGTCGCCTCCAAGGGTGGTCGACAACTTAGGGGTGGGGGTGCAAAGGTGCGAAAAACGATAATCGGAAAACCGCTTATAACTCCCTTGTTATTGAACGTAAGTAAATAATTTGTTTTTTTTTTTGTAGGTAATAATACGACCTACAAAAAAGGTAATTAACAAATTATTGTATAGTCTCTATTTTTAAAGATACAAATTATTTTCAAAATTATTTAAAGTTATTTAAGATATTTGAGAGCAAATAATAAACATTTGTTCATTATACGTTGTAATACAATATTATATATACTTCAACAACATTACATAAATGTATTATGAGAAATATATATATTTAAATGTCATAAACAAGTGCGTCATGCCTGGCGACTGCGACTGTCGCGGTCCGAGCGGCGAGCGGGAATCATGTCCCAACATGAACGTCTCATCCGGCGAATTGAGTCATTTGTTTCAGTTTCGGTAAAACTCTCCTTCAGTGAAGACGTGGTGTGTTGTGCGACGGCATTATTCGTGTCTGTTTGTAAATGATTTTAACTCAACAATTTGCTTTAAGGGTGTGATAAGAGTACTGTGCTATGTGTAACTACCAAGTTGTTTATAATGGCGATTTCTATTGCAAGTGACAGTAAACGGGTGAAAGCATTCGATTTAAAACTATGTGCCATATGTCAGGTGAGTGGCAATACTCCATTAGTAGATAAACCCAAAGAAGCAAGTTTTGAAAAATTATCAAATGCTATTAATAGACGAAGCGATGAGGTTTCTGAAAGGCTATCCCCGTTTTTAATTAATGAAGATTTAAAACTACTTAGATGGCATAGACTTTGTTACAGTACGTACACGAGTGAAAATAACATTAAAAATAATGAGTCAAAGTCACACAAAGAACCGGAAACAGGTTTAGTTTTAAATGGTGATGAATCAGGTAGGCCCATACTTGATAATAGGAGATGTACCACTCGAAGCTTAATAAATAAAACAGATATGCTAAAATGTATTTTTTGCCAAAAAGTTACTAAGAAAAAAAAAGCTACTTTGTACAGAGTGTCGGAAATCCCCCTGGCACAAAAACTGTTAGACATTAGTAGACAAAATCAAGATTCTGTATTTAGGAGATTAAGTACGTGTACATCAGTAAATGATATATTTGCAGCAGATGTTTTATACCATGATATATGTAAAAAAGAATACTTTCGTATATCGTCAGCTTCTGTACAAGAGAACTAAAAAATTACTGACTCACCAATACAAAATGCATTTGACTTATTGATTTTAGAAATTGATTCTGAACTCCAATCAAAATGTTTTCCTTTGAGTTATTTGGCATCAAAGTTAAAGCAACTTTGCGTAGATCCTGACGCTAATGTTGACAACAGATTAGTAAAGAAATTATTAATAGAACACTATGGCGAAAATATTCTATTTTCTCACCCCAAAGACAAGTCTAAATCAGCCACTGTTTTTAAAATTAACATACCTCTTGAGGATGTTGTCGAACAAGTAAGAGCGTCGAACCAAGAAAGTGTAAATAGTTTTCTCGATTCACTGAGGGATGAAGTTAAAAGTTATAAATTTAATTTGACAGGATATGTGTGTGACGAAGCAAATTTACAGCACGAACTAGAAACACTTAATTTTCCAAAAAGTTGGAATATCTTCTTTAACAAAATTATCAGGCCCCGCCACCAGCTCTCAAATCCAACAAGGAGAAAACTGATGTCAGTTTTTATGGACATACACCATATAGTAAATAACGGAGGATTAACGCCAAAACATATTGCATTGTCGGAAACCGTCCACCATGTGACTAGATCTAAACACCTAGTAACGTTGTTAAACAGGTTAGGCCATGCAATAAGCTATAAACAGCTTATAAACATTGACACCAATAATGCCGCTGCTAATTTAGCAAAAAGTGAAAATGAACTTGTGCCAGTCCCCTCTAACATAGCAAGAAATAAAGACCTTTTTCTACATGGTGCAATGGATAACGACAATTTTAATGAGGAGACTCTTGACGGGAAAAACACCACCCACATCACCGCTATGGTTTTGTACCAAACCAAAACTGATAAGGACGATTTTTCGGAAAATGATCGCATTTCTATTAAGAATATTCCTAACCATATGGTGGGAAAAAATGTTTGCCAAATGAGTTGTCAGAAAATCAAAAGTTTTATCCCAAAACTATCAGTAGAGGAAGCCAGCAAAAATGTAGTGTCAGATGGTTCAGTCATACATATTGAGTATGGGAGGTACGAAAAGACGTACTTTTTATGGGTTCTGTGTCGATTATCACACACCACATCAGAGCTAGTCATATCCCCTCAAACTGTTCTATGTCCTGGATGGACTCCATTTAACCAGGCCATCAGTACATCTGTCCTGCCGGTTACAAATGTAGCATTCTGCCCTATGGTACCAGCACCTCCAACAAATCAAGATTGTGTATATTCTTCCATGAAATACTTTGTTAACTTAAATGATCAGCTGGATCAAGAATATTAAGTTTTGTCTTGTGACATGGCCATATATTTAATAGCCAAGAAAATACAAATGCAATGCAATGAGTTTGAAAGCCTAATTCTGAGGATAGGATCATTCCATCTAGCCAAAAATTGGTTATCTATAATCGGTTCATACGTAAGTGGCAGTGGCATTGCAGACATATTTGTGGAGACAGGATTGTATGGCGAGAATACAACACAAGCTGTTCTTAGAGGTACGCAATACAATAGAGGTGTCAGAGCCCACAAAATAATGTACGAAGCTCTACGAAGGCTGCAGTTGTCAACATTCTTAAATGAAATGCAAGACGACCTTACATACCCACGATCAATAGAATTGATACGACAACTTCAAGAGTCGTTGATGAATAAAAGTGAAGACACTGGTGCCTTATTCGATTTGTTGTGTGAAGAAAGTGATGAACTGCATGGGAAATTTAAAAGCTTCTTGGATGAAAAGTGCAGAACTAACGACACATTTAAATTCTGGAATCACTACTGTTACTTGGTGGAATTATTATTGAACTGCATACGTGCTGAGCGCGATGGACTTTGGGATTTACATTTGGTTACAGTAGTAGCCATGCTTCCGTACTTCTTCGTATATAACTACATTAACTACGTCCGAGGATGTGTTATGTACGTTGAGGACATGAAAAGGCTACCGCAAAAAGTTAAAGCCGCATTTAACCAAGGACACTTTTCGGTAAAACGAAGACCAGGTAAATTCAACAATGTGGCCACTGACCATGCGTTGGAACAGACACTCATAAGGTCTTCGAAAGTGGTTGGTGGGGTTATTGGTATTACAGCAAACTACAACGCTTTCCAAAAATGGCTGATTTTGTATCCAAATAAAGCTTCTATATCTGATATGCTATTCGCATTCTGTGGAACAATTATGGATCCTACTGGGGACGGAGAGGAATACACCCACTTCGAATGGGGTTCAAATAGGCTGTCCAGGGACGAAAAAGATGTGCAGAAATTGATTTCGTTCATGAGAGATCATGATGACCCTTTTCAAAATGTGGTTGGTCAAGGATTGCGAAATATTGTTAGTGGACTTGTGGCAGATGGCAAAGTGTCAGACTTTCTTTTGACAGTTGAAAAAACAGGCCAAAACCTATGTAGTGAGTTTATTACTGAACGGCTAGTTCAGCGTAACAAAGGGATATTTTGTCCCATACAACGCATCACAGTTAAGTCGTTCTCAACTATGAATACTACCAAGAAACTTCCACATATAAAGTCACAAATACCTGTAAAAAACAATGACTTGACTTACATTTTTTTCTTAGCTGCTCAGCGCTCGTACAGCATAGAAAACCTGGTTCAACACGAGTTATTACCGTATCCTCCAGCCCTAGCAACACCTGAGCAACTGTTAAGGCAACCAGCGAAATCGCTGCTAGTGAATGAAATTGTTGTTGATACTAAATGTGTGGTTTATGAAAACTTGCCAGAATCCTCCACCAAACAAATTCACATAATTGACGGAATCAACTCCTGTTACAGTGCTTAATAGCTTTGAAACTATACAAGATTTAGGAGAATTCATGTTAAAACGATTATGCAAATTGTTGAAGGGAGAAGACGTTATTCAAGTGGACTTAGTTTTTGACATTTATGAAAAGCCTTCAACAAAGCAATGTGAACAACAAAGGAGGCAAGGAGCAAAAGAACCACTTCGCTATTCCATCCAAGGAATTAATTCAAAAATTCGAAAACAGTGGCAAAGATTTTTGTGTGTCCCCAAGAACAAAAGACAACTAATTGTTATCATTTCATCATACCTCTTAGATACAGTTGTAGTGCCCAAACGCAAACTGTTTACTATCTCCGGTGGATCTGTCAACGGCGAAAGTAGTATGCAGAAGAGTTGTGATGGTGACATTCATGAGGTACTGACACTGAAATGTAATCACGTTGAAGCTGATAAGAGAATTTTTTTTAACACAAAACAAGCTTTACTTGCCCACAATACAACAGCAGTTGTAGTCATTCACAGTCCTGACACTGATGTGTTCATTTTGGGTATACGGTTTTGGAAAGAATTGTGCGACATAAAATGTTCTGCTTTATGGATTAAAACCGGAACTTCTGAGAAACAAAAGTACCTAGGCTGTCACATTGCCTCCGAAGCTTATGGGTATCACATGAGTAGTGTTCTACCAGCCATTCACGCATTTTCTGGTTGCGATACGACCAGCAAAGTAGGCACTAAGAAAGCAGCATTGAAAGAGGCCAAAACCGAAGAAAATATAGCTTTGTTAGAGAAATTAGGGAAGATTGAGTTAACTGATGAAGATTATGTGAAATATGAAGCGTTGTATCTAAGAATCGTTAAAAAAAGGGATTAACCTGCACGAGAGTAGATTTAAAATCATCTCAACTCATCCAGCATCATTAAGAAACATTGCATCCCTTCCAGCAACAAGCGACAGCGTGAAACTCCATATACTTCGCAGTTGGGCCCAAGTTCATGTGTGGAATAGTGCTTTACAAGCAGACATCACCCAACTCAACATTACAAACTATGGGTTTTATGAAAACTGTTCTGGACTCATTCGCCCTGTGTTGATGACAAAAACGCCGCTGCCAGAAGACCTGATACCACCATGTAAATGCAGAAAATGTAACAAAAATTGTCCTTGTTACACGAGAGAAGTACCTTGCTGTGGATACTGCAACTGTATTGAAAATAGTTGTAACAACACATATAATTAAAAATATCTGCCAGGAAGCATAGACAACATCTTTACCATGTAAATATATTTTTTTTTTTAATTAATCTTACTTTTTAAAATCAGCACTGGCCGGGAATATTTTTTTTCTGTTCATGGATTTATGATTTTTATGTATAGTAGGGGTATTTGGCCCTGAGAAATCGATTGGAGCAGGTCTCAAGGCTGGGAAAATACGGGGTTTCTTCTACAGCCCTTCAAAGTGTCCATGTTATCATTAAGGGCCTTCTTTGTATCTGTAGTTAACCAAAACAGCTGATTCAGGTTGCTCTTTTTCATAGTACCATGCATTAATAATTAATTCATTAATACTTTTTTCAGATCTTGTGGGTAGTCAAGAACAAAGCCCTGTATGTACAACGATAGCTTCCCATGTGGTATTAATTATCAAGATGCTCCGTAGATTCCGACGTCACATTTTGACCGTTAAATACATAAATCCCAGGAAATAATTTTAGCTTTTCAAGAATTTTGTTTCTTTATGTAAGTTTACTAAAATATACAATGCAATTACAGTAAATATTGATCAATAGTGTTGTCTATTTACCATTAATGTGTTGTCTATTTAGTATTTTAAAATTTTCTAATATAAAAATAAATGTATCTTGAAAACTAGTAAATATACATAAAAATCTGTTATAACCTTTTTTGTAGGTCGTATTATTACCTAAAAAAAAAAATAAAATTATTTACTTACGTTCAATAACAAGGGAGTTATAAGCGGTTTGCTGATTAACGTTTTTCGCAACTTTGCACCCCCACCCCTAAGTTGTCGACCACCCTTGGAGGCGACGACATGGGTTTTTATACTCACCTAGGCCCCCATTACCAAAATCAAAAGTCAAAATCTCTGACTCTTTTCATGCATACTCAACAGCACCTAGCGCCTGTACTATATGTGCAATAAAGCACTTTGACTTTGAAATCTCCATGTTTTTAATAAAGAGTTAGAGGATCTGTTATGGACTGGATACACTGTAACTTTGGAGGTGTTTGCAACAACTAGAAACACCACAACTACCGTGGACTTGGAATATGCACCGACAAGGAGAAACGACAAGTGAAGGAGAACAAATGTTGTGTTTGTAAATACCTGTGTAATGTGCTAAGAAGAAAACTAGTATTATCTCACTATTTGTAAAACAATCATAATAATAATAATAAAACAATATTAACAGAAATCTTGCACGAGTTTCATTCGATAGTACTCATTCGGTTCTTTATATACGATTATTAACGATCGAATCAAAAACAACTGAATGAATATTACAATCGAATGGAACTCGTGCTAGATCTTTTTTAAAACTTCTTTTGTGTGACCTTGACCTACATAACCCGTGACGTCAATGTCCCCGTCATCAGCTGACGTCACTGGCTCCCCTTTTCCCTTTAACTTTGACAGCTCACTGGAAGTCGTAAATCACTTTTATCGATTGGGGCAACGGCCCCATTTTCTTACTACTCCCTACCGACACTTTGTGTAAGTATAGGAAAACCCCATCTGAGTACAAACACAAGAAGTATATTCCTGAAGCTGTGATGGTAGCAATTAAGCCTATTTATAAGGATTTGCCACAACCTGACCTTTTAAAAAAATGTCTCCACGGCAAAACCCAAAACATAAATGAGTCTTTCAACAATGTTGTTTGGTCGCATATTCCAAAAAATGTTTTTGTTGGGAAACATACTCTCCAAATAGGTGCTTGGGATGCTGCAATTACTTTCAATGATGGAAATGTAGGCAGACTAAGAGTATTGCAGGAGTTGGGAGTAAAAGATGTTGGCAAAAACACCACTTATGCTCTAAAGAAATTGGATGAACACCGTTTACCAAAAGCTGACGCGGCTGCAGAAGCTATGACAAAGGAGGCTAGGGTGTCAAAAAGGAGAAAAGTCCTGATGGAAGAGGAAAACAATGCTGAACACTACTCCCCTGGAGGGTTCTGATGTGAGTTTAAAACATATTATGTCATATATTTGATTTTGTTTACCAATTGTGTCTTTATTTTTAGTTTTCCGAAAGTCAGGATTATTTTCTATAAAAGACCCATTTTCTCAGAAACCGGTGAAGATGAGAAAAAAAAAATGAAATTTTTTTTACTTGTAGAACATACTTTTGGCATTACATGGATCCTCAATCATTAAAATTCTCTAATTAGAATTAGTTTGGTATAGATAATAATACTCAAACTTTTGGAAAATATTTATATTTTTGTATAAAAAAATCTCACCAACATTTTTGGAGATAAAAATCTGAAACAGGATCAGTAAATGGCCCAAAGTGTACTTAACATGTCATAAAAATTTCATTGAGATACATTCAATAGTTACTGAGAAAATGGGTCATGAACTTTGTTAATTTAACATAGGGAAGGCAGGGCCGTTCAACTCCCCTTAACTGGAAGGCACTGCCGCTTAATTCATTGGCATCAAAACGGGAAAAGGCAGCACCAAGATTTAAGGTTAGCAAGGAGCGTGTAACAATCACGGTATCAGCAAACGCTACTGGTACCTATGCATTGCCTCTTCTATTGACAAGCAAATCTAAAAAGCCCAGGTGTTTTAAAGGTGTGACTTGTTTACCTCTTACCTACAAATCACAAAAGAGTGCGTGGATGAACTCTGAAATTTTTTTGGACTGGTATACTAATGACTTTATACCTAATGTCAACAAGTTTAAGGAAGAGAACAATAAGCAAGGGAAGGTACTCCTTGTGATAGATAATGCTCCTACCCATCCAGATGTTGAAATCTTGAACTCAATTGACGAGGACTTTAAAGTTACCTATTTACCACCTAACGTGACATCATTACTTCAGCCCATGGACCAGGGTGTTAAAACAAAACTTAAAAGGTTGTATAAAAAGCAAGTTCTTCGTCGCGCTTGTTACTTGCTGATGCCACTGAAGAAAGTGTTGTGGAATTAAAAAAAACTCAACATTAAAGATTGTTCTTACATGATAGCGGACTCTTGGAGCGCCCTGAAAGAAAGCAACTTAAAAAATGCCTGGAACAAAATTTTAGAAAAAATTGGTGAAAACATAGAACCTACAATGACAGATCAGGAAGATATTGATGAATTTTTGGAGTTGTATGGAGACATTCCTGGATTTTCAGAATGTGACATACAGGATACTGAAGATTGGCTAGCAATGGACAACGACCCAGGCTTCCAGATTCTTAATAATGAAGAAATTGTTTCTTTGGTGCAGGCTGATGATACTACCCAACAGAGAGTACAGGCTACAGAGAGCCGTACCTAGAACGTGCCGAAGCATACTATGCTGGTGCACGTAACGGTCCACCGCAGAGAAGCAGTCCTTCGCAACTAAGAACTACAAACGAGACAAAGAAGAGAAGTTCAGAATGGATAGAGGTACCAAGGTGCTGGAGACTTATCAGACTGACCTCAAGAAGTCACTCCTATGTGGCTTTGAGAGTATGGAGGAGGTTTTGAAAGCAAAAGAGTATGAGAATACAGCCCGAAGTGTCGGTATCCCAGTTTCCACAAGAGCAGTGGGAATTTCTACTGTTGTTACATGTAATAAAGTGACAGCCACAGAAGCAAACCGCCAACGCTTACCGAATGTTACAATCTTTCTTTCAAACACGACAGTCAAGAAGATTGTGACACAGACCCAACCAAGAACTGTCCAACTCATGAAGAAGCTTTATCAGCATTCAATACAGCTATGTCATGGCTGGAAAAACAGGAGGAGAGCTGCCCAACTCAACTTTTACTACTAAAGAGGCTTAGGGACTTAGCAGCTCAAAAAAGGTCCTCAAGGTTAAAGCAAAAACCAATAAAAGAGTATTTTGCAATGTAGCCTACTAATTTCAATTCAGTGCATTTATAAACATTTTATTTTCTCAAATTTGTATGTTTCCATTTTATGTTAACATTCCTGTAATTTACATAAAAGTGTTAATCTATAAAATTAAAGTATTACAGTATGTGGATACAATACTTAAATGTGTTGTGTTTTTAATTTCAATATGCCCAATCCATTACATAAACTTATCAATAAGCGTCTATAATGGCATGGTTAAAATATGTTTGATTATCCGAACATGTCGTTATCCGAACACCCTGAGGTCGCCATTAGTTCGGATAATCGACTCTCTACTGTACTATAATATTTTGTAGAATAAACTCTTTTTATAACAAATGTGTTTTAATTTAATGCTGCCTGACGCAAAACAAAAAAAGTTATGATCGCTAAATATACATTTGGTAAGGTAACATCGCAAAAACAAAGTGGAGGACACTTGTCCTCCACGCGCCCACTGGCGTTACGGTAAATCGCGCGCACACTGGAGTGTTAATAGGCAGAATTCTCAGAAACAGAAAAGGATTGTTGCAAATTCGAAAAAGTCACTGAAATATGGAACAAGAAATCCGTTTAAACTAAAGAAGTGATATTACTCGCTCATCCACTAGAAAGACAAAAATGAAGTAACAATTATATCTACCCTCTATGACAAAAGTACAAAGATGATAAAGAACAAGGAGTAGTTGAAGATGTTGTAAAACACACGCTATTGATGTATGAACAACGAATCAATGAGGCGTGGACATCGCAGACCAATATATATCTTCATGTGGGTTCATAAGAAAATCTCCCAAATGGTGATGAAGTCTTTTTCTGGCTACAAAAGGCTGCACTAGTTAATGCCTACTTGCTTATCAACATGAACGAAGGACAAGGGGAAATGTCTCAACATCAAAGATAAATATTAATTTCACAGCTTGTTAGTGATATTTGAAATACTGCAAAATGTGTGAAAATCAGCCTGGTCTCCACATTGGTGTTTCCTTTGAGCAATATTATATACCAAAAACAGTTCAGAATAACAGCAACAATTAATTGAACACCTGAAAAAAACTATGAATTTATATTTGAACAATTATTGTAATAGTTTATTTTTAATTTGACATATCGTATATTATTCAATATGACAGTTATTATTTATTGTACTTCATTATAGCTTAGTTTAAAGTGTAATTAAACTTCAGTTGTAATTAAATTTGACTAAATTAATTAACTAACCATTCGTAGTCTTTTTCAGCTATTTAACTTTTAAAGGTACAGTATCAATGACATCACTCGAAATAATTCCGAGCTAGTGGTAACTCATCAGTAACAAGGCTGCCGAGAACACGCAGATGGCATAGTAGACAAAAGCGCTGCCCATCTAATCTGCGCGGATAGTCGGCTTAAGGTACAAAGATTGTTCCAAGATACAATTATTAGTGGCCGTAAGTAGAACACGGATTCTTATACCTTTTTAGAAAATATTGGAAATGTAGAAAGTGAAGATTTAAAAATGTCACAAAATTAAGATGGAATCTTGGAGGGATGAATTTATTGATTTTGTTGAAACATCTGTTGTAACTTAAATAGTTTTTGAGCAATGACCCAAGAACTAAAATTGTCCTCAGTTACAAGGATCTTCCCCTAATCTTAAGCTCCTAAACCTAAAATAAAAACTATAACCTGAACATGTTTGTACAAATTCGATTAGCATTATTTGAAGCTAATTCTTAGGTTGCATAAAAAAAACCATCCTTATGACGGTTTATCCTTTAGGATGGTTAACATCAATCGCCAGAGAATAAATTTGTTTGTGACCCCGGACAACAGCTACACTGGCTGGGTAGCTTCCAGTGTTCTAAATGTCGTATATAGTATTTAGTTGTTGGATCAGAAACACGAAATAGTATTACTATTTAACTGTACTGACTCATCACCTCCGATGTTGTACCGGGTCGTTTGACCGGTACATTTTGGTTACTTTCGTCGTAGTCTGCCGGACTGCCTGAGATCGCTCGTGCCCGGCGATTTGCTTACTTTGGTGGCCGTTGGCCAGAACTCGTGGCGGAGTTCTGTAATCCAGTGTCTTGGAGGCCAGGTGTTTGGATTTCCATGTCTCCGGAGCCGATTCTCAGTCTTACACTTGCCAGCTTAGCGTCCGCTACCACACTTACATTGACTTTGGGGGATAGTGGGGTCCCTCAGAAGAGAACTAATATGACCAAATGATTAAATATGATTTGAAAATGATTAATCGTATATTGAAATAATGATGATTAGGGATGTCTCCCCTCAAGTAGACGCTGAGATTATTTATATGTTTAGGCCTAGTGATTGTTATTTATATTTTTTGTTAATTGTATTATGGGTGTCTTGAAGGGACTTTTTACTAGAACGGTACCGTGTTATATATTTTTTTAAATTGTTTAATTTTTAAACTTTCACCAAAAGGGGATTATTGTACTTTTACTTAACTTCCTATTCGGAGCCGCCCAGGGAATCCGGCTTACTCCCTGGCCTCGGTGGAATCATGGGATGTGGGCTAAATTGCCGGGTTAATTGGTGAAAGTATAAATTTTCACTTTTAATTTGGTCTTAAATTTTCTACGCTTTGGGTGTCTCAGGCTAGGCTGCAGATAGGCCATGCAGTTTGTAATTGTTAAATTATGGTATTTGTAGCGTTAGTTGTTTTTGTAGCTTTTGTCATTATCTTGTTAATTTTAGTGTTCCTTGTTATTTATTTAACTGTAATCGATATTGTGGCCTTCTGCCTGCCAGCTTTGCATTTTTGTTTTCTTGATAGTAAAATTTGTTTTGCTCAGCTGCCGAGTTTTAATTTGACCCTCCAACTGCCACGCGCAATCCCATTGCTTGACTTGTTTTGAGCCATCCCCCAGTTGGCACGCTTTCCAGTTTTTTGTGGGGGGATGGGTGTCAATTGGTAGCAGGACGTGGTTGCCTAAAAAAAAAAAAAACTTAATTCTCTCTTGGTTGTTGACGGTGGGTGTTTGCCAGTTAGTAGGTCATTGTTGGGCGTCCTACCGTCTGGTGGTCTTGGTAATACGTAAAGAAAAAAAAAAAGAAACAAATAAATAATTATTTAAAAAACAATTAAAAACCAAATAAATAATTTAACTTATACACATAAAAAAAAAGAAAAAAAAGGCCAATCCGCTTGGTCACTTTGTTGAATGGGTTTCATGGGTGGATTGGAGTGGTCGGCAGTGGCTCGGTAGGCTGAGGGTTTTGTTCGTCTTGGACCCTGGAGTTGTCGTTTTTTGTGTATTGTTGAGATTTGTTGCGTTCGAGATGGCCTATCTGCAGAGAGTTGCCCTCCTAGTGAAGGAGGAATTGATTTTTGAGTTGAGGTCGCATGGGGTGACTCCGGAGGGTGATGTTTTGAATCTCCGGAGGTTGCTGCGGGAGCAGTTGTCTGCGGGTACGGCGGTGGAGTGGTCTGATCTACTGGAGGTTGGGGAGGAGTTGGGGGTTTGCAAACGTAAAGTGGAAGACTGAGAATTGGCCCCGGAGACATGGAAATCCAAACATCTGCCAAGACACTGGATTACAGAACTCCGCCACGAGTTCCGGCCAACGGCCACCAAAGTAAGCAAATCGCCGGGCACGAGCGGTCTCAGGCAGCCCGGTAGACCACGACGAAAGTAACCAAAATGTACCGGTCAAACGACCTGGTACAACCTCCCTCTGCAAAACCTCAACACACCCAGGCAGGGGAGAACACTCGTTACCTCAGGGACCCAAACAGAAGAAGAAACCTCCAAAGAGTGGTGCTCCAAGGATGCCAAAGAGAATCTAAGAGGGGAAACCCCTCGAAAAGGGAGCCAACTACCCTGACGGTCGGGCCCGACCAGAAAAGAGAGAAGGAGACTCTCTCAGAACAGCCACCTAGGGCGCAGAGGTGATCAATCTCCTTGCCCCAAGAAACCCCCAGGAGCACCAACTCCTGGATCAACCGTTCCCCGGAAAGCCTTAAGCTGGGACACATGGGCTCTCCTGAACACCCTGCCTGACTGGGGATCAACCAGCAGAGCAGTCACCGGTGACAAAAACCTGTCAATGCGGTGGGGACCAGACCACCGATAGCACAACTTTGCAGCTCTTCGTTCCGCGGCCGAACTGACCGGGTGAGCCTAACAAAGAACCAGATCTCCAACCTGAAAAGGGTTAGGAGTACGACCCTTATCATACCCCCTCCTTACTCTCTCTCTAGCACGTAGCAGGTTGCGCCGAGCAGCCCGCCACGTGGACAATACGTCAGTGGCACCTGGCGTAGGTAGAAGATGCTCTAGCCTCCACAAGTTGGACAAAGGGTTGTTAGGAGGGTAGCCATGTAGAATTTCGAAGGGAGTGGCATTGTGACTCTCATGCTTGGAATTGCTCGTCTTGATAGCTTCAACATACTCTGAAAGACTTTTCTTCAACGAATCTTCATTTGCTTTCATTTCTGCAATTACTGTTTTGCTGCGCTGATATTTCAGATACAAATCGTTGAAGGCAATTTCCAAGATCTCTAAATATTGAATAGCAGCGTCTTTTTCTTTCAGCAGCATATCTTTCTGCACCTCTTTACCTCTAAGTAGTAGACGTAATATATTTCTGGAAAACGTATATCGGTTACGCAACATAGTGCATATGATATTAATAATGTATATAACCTGGTAGGTTTCACCATACAATACCACCTCTGGATTTAACACCACAAATGTTATTATAGGTTTATCCACCGTATTATGTTTATGAGAAGTATGATACTTGTATACCGTGTAGGTTCAGCACCGTACAAAGCTACAATAATCACTCGTCTATACACCACAACTATAACGTAATTAGGTATTAAATTGGCTAGCGGTAGTAAATTATAATGTTTGTCACTTATTGACCGACCTAGAAATACATATTTATAACTGTAGTTCTATGTATAGGACAATAGGTACATTATTATCATTGCTCAAGAGACGAATTGTTACAACAGCGTTTGCTTTGGTGTGTTAGTCTCAAGTGCCAGGATGGAGAGGATGCTTCTCTAGGCTGGCCCTCATGGTATTACGCACTGTCAGTGGAAGAATGGGAGCATACTCCCACTACAGTGAGGTGGGAGAGATGCCTGTTGGCAGGATCGTCCTTATCAGCCGGTAATAAAACAATAAAACATGTTTTCAAGATTAGAAATGGAACTTTCCTTCGTCGCAAAAAGTCCCTACACACTTACTAACAAAATCCATTCAAAATATCTAACGTTTTTATTCCTAGATTATAGTGTTATGGTGACAATAAGTGATATTTTAGAGCATTTACAAAATAATCAAATTTTTTTTAATATCAGCTGTTTATATTTAAAAAAAAGAATTTGACATCAACATATCAGTGATCTCATATTTTAGAGCATTCATAAAATAATCAATTAAAAAAATATATCAGTTGGTTATATTTTTAAAAAATTGACATCAACATATCAGTGACGTCATATTATTAAGAAATTGATCAAACTACAAAGCGTGTTTTAAAAGTAAGTACCGTTTTTAAATTACACCGCCGCAGCACTGCGGTGGCCGTTTAGCCCATGCGCGCCGTGTCAGACAATTCACGATTTCGTCCTTAGCTGAAACGTTTCTTGCTGTCTAAAGAAGTGTTCTTTACAAAATTGTGTCCGAACGTGGGGGTCACTGCGCCAAAAAATGGTAAAAATTTCATTTATGTTTTTTTATTCTATAATAATAAGCAGATTCTCCTCTTTAAAATGGTTTAAGTATTATGTTTCTATGACAACGGGAAGTGGCTAAAATGTAAAATATTTTGTTTGACTTGTTTTTCAATTTTTGTAGCAAAAGTTGTGAATTTGCGCTCTTGTAAATACACTTCCATATACAATAACAAAGATAACCTAAGATTTAGTTTTGTGACGTTGGGTAACCTGAATGGCATTAGATAGATGATTGAAGTTCTTTGATTTTGATTGTTTACAGCTGTTGTTCAATTTTGTGTTTGTTTATGTTCTGGTGAATTTGATTTTAGTGTGAAAGTGAAGTTTGTGATTCTTATTGTTATTGTTACTTAGTTTACTGCAGTTTTTGTATTATAATCATGCCTAGGTCTACCAATAAAGTGTTCAAAAAACGTGTACACTGGAAAAAGAAAAATAGGCTCATTTTACTTGAAAATCAATCTGACTTGATACCAACAGATCAACAAAATCAAGGTAGGCCTAACTCCACTTCAACTGCAAGTAAGAAACTAAGTCCAGGATTCAATTATTACAAACAAATCAATGATGATTTTCAATATGACATTGTAGATATTGATAGGCTAAATAAATGTTTAGGAGAAACAGCAGTTTGTAGGTTATGTTTTGGTACTCTGACTGTAAAGCGAAAAACAATTGTAGGCCTAGCTAGCGAGATAATTGTTGAGTGCAATACATGTGAAAATAAGGTGACTGATACAAACTGTGACTTTATAGAAACAAAAGATACAAAGGAAGAAAACAAACTAATTACATTTTATGATTTGAACATCCGTTTAGTTTACGGGCTTAGATCAATAGGCAAAGGTAAGGCAGCTGCCGATACGTTGTGTGCAGTAATGAATTTTAGTCCACCCCCTCATAGATTCTTTATGCATGAAAAATTCGTAGCCTCTGAGTCAGAATATGTATGTAGGGAATCTATGAAAGCTGCAGTGGAGGATGCTGTTGTAATCAATGAAAACTCAAGAGATTTGGCAATAGCAGTAGATGGCTCGTGGCAGAAAAGGGGACATACATCCTTGAACAGAATTGTTTCTCTTACCTCCTTAGATACAGGAAAGGTATTAGACATAGATGTTCTGTCTAAGTTCTGTACTTGTCCAGGTAGATTGCATAAGCTACATTATAACAATTGTGAAGCAAACTTCTCTGGAAGCAGTGGCATGATGGAGGTTACTGGCGCAGTCAATAAATTTGCAAGATCGTTAGAAAGATATAATGTTCGATATCTTGAGTATTTAGGCGACGGTGACTCTAAGGCCTACAATGAGGTTGCCACTCTCTACGTCAGGCAGAGAGTTCGGAAACTGATATACGCTTTTACCCAGCTTAGAGAGATTTTGACTTTGGACCAAAGGAAGGTGGTGTACTACGTTTATGTGCAGTCGGTGCTGCAGTACGGTATCTTGGCGTGGGGAGGTGCCTCGTCTAATGTACTGGAACCATTGGCTGTAGCTCAGAGAACAATTATGAAACTTATTTTAAGAAAAAATCCGAGATACCCTACTTACTTACTGTACTATGAATTTCCTATTCTTAGCATAAGACAACTTTTTGTCAAAAATTTAATTTTATTTATTAGGAATAATAAGGTTGACATTTTTACAACGTTAAAACATACCTATCTAACAAGAAATAGAGTGGGTTTTGGAATTCAAATCCCTCGTCCTACCAGTAGTTTGGATTCTCACAATCCATTTTTTATTGCGCATTTTGTTTATAAAAACCTTCCTCAAGGCATAATTCAAGAGGGTGGCGGTGTCGCAGCTTTTAAACGGAGAGTGGAGGAGTGGTTGCTTACTCTTGGCCCAGAAGATACTGAGAGATTGATTTGGTCATATTATATTTAGTTTTGTGCTCTTCCTTATATATTCCTGTTGGGATTTGTATGGATATGTCTTATTTAAATATCTTATTATATGGGGGTGTGGAGGGGTAGTTAATGGAGTAGTCACTGTTTACTCTTCATAGACTACTTTGTATACTCGTGTTTTGGTGAATGATTTGGTTCATGTGTAAATTCTTGTGTGTAACATTTAGGTGTTATACTTATATTGTATTAGATTTTTATTATTTTTTCATTTTGTTTTCTTTTTCTTTTAATTTTATTTTGTTTTTTACTTAAGTACATTTTCTCTTATAACATTATTGGCTAGTGTATTTCTATAACAATTACGACTTATGTCTAGAATGTTAGTATCTCATTAAGACTGTAAACTTGGCATTTCTCTTGTTAATATTTGTGTATGTATATTTTAAGGGTACAGTATTTACAATTGTTATGATTTGTAAAAGAACTCTTGCCTTGCACACAGACGGATAGTCTATGCAGGGCAATATATTATTCTTGATATTATTGTAAATATTCTTTCCATATAATAATGAATAATAAACTTATTTGAATTTGAATTTGAATTACTGAGCCTTATGGTGCAGATGTTAAAATCAAAAAATTTGAATGTGTTGGGCACATTCAAAAGCGGATGGGTTCCCGATTGAAAACTTTGAAGCAAAAAAATCCGAACCTACCAGATGGCAGTTCAGTTGGGGGGAAAAATCGACTAACAAATGTTGCTATTTTGAAAATTCAAGAACATTATAAAATTGCTATTCTAAGAAACCTGTCTTCTGTCAAAGAAATGAAAACTGCAATCTGGGCAACATATTTCCATCTATCTTCGTCAGATAAAACTCCTAACCTCTGCCCAAAAGACGAAAACACTTGGTGTAGGTTTCATAAAGCAAAACTAAATAATGAAACCTATCTTCACAAAAACCACTTTCATCTTCCAGAAAACATTATGATGCATATAAAACCAGTCTTCAGAGCCCTTTCAGATCCTACCTTATTAGAAAAATGCCTCAAAGGCAAGACCCAGAATGTGAACGAATCACTGAATAACGTTATCTGGAATTTCGTTCCCAAGAAAACATTTGTTAGGCTAAATACTCTGAAGTTTGGAGCATCTGAAGCAGTTACCTACTACAATGATGGTAACACTAGAAAGTGTAAATTATTTGAAAAGTGTAAGCTTAGGCCAGGCAAAAATCTTGTAAGTGCTATGTGGAGGCTAGACCATAGGCGTGTTGCGAAGGCAGAAAAGGACCATCAGGAGCTACAACGGAAAATTAGGAAAGCCCAGCACAAGCTAAAAAGAAAACTTGAAGATGATTATGAAGAGGAGGAAGCAGATAACCCCTCCTATGCCCCTGGGATGTTTTAGCGTTAATAATGTGAGTATTAAAAAGTTTTATTCATGACTTTGGTTCTTATTTTATGAATTTTGTATTTACCGTAATTCAAATTTTTCAGCACTCAATGTACCTTTTCTCAGGATCCGTAAAAGATATCTTAATGATTTTTTTTTTAAATTGTTCGTATTACTGCCTACTATGACTGGAAAAAAAGTTATAGTCACAAAAAATCTAAAAATATAAAAAAATCCAAAATTTTTTACATAAAAAACAGTACTTTTTTTTTAAAATAACCATAAATTCAAATATTAAGTCAAGAGGATATTTTTTATTTCAGACTGTGTCTTAAGATATACTATAAACGATAAAAAAAAAATCAGAATGTTATCTAATGCCAAACCTGAGAAAAGGGAAAATTTGTTAACATTGTTAAAGATAGGCCGCAGTGACCCCCTTAAATTATCGGAAACTGTGTTAACGCTGGGTGCCAAAAATGTTGACTGATGAGCACAAAACCAAAAGATTGGTCACTGCATTGTGTTTTCTCGAGCAATTCAGTAACGAGTGGGTTGATTTTTTTAAACCCCATATTGTCACAGGCGATGAAACATGGGTAGCCTACGTTACACCGGAATCAAAGCAGCAATCAATGGAATGGCGGCATTCATTATCTAGGAAAGTGAAATTCAAACAATTTCTGCTCAGAAAATCATGTGCACTGTGTTTTGGGACAGAAAGGGTGTGTTGCTGGTCGATTTTTTTCCTCACGGTAACACGATCAATGCAGCTGCGTAATGTGAGACTTTACAACAAAACTGCGCCGCGCAATTCAAAATAAAAGGTGTGGCATGCTGAGTGCATGTGTCGTTTTGCTCCACGATAATGCCCGTCCACACACAGCAAATCGAACACAAGACCTTATCACTTCTTTTGGCTGGGAACAGTTGGACCATTCTCCATATGGTCCCGATCTAGCGCCGAGTGACTACCATTTGTTTCTGCACTTGAAGATGCATCTGGCGGGGCAGCGCCATTCCGATGATGACGAAGTAAAAACGACTGTTAAGCAGTGGTTGTCTAATCGGGCGGCAACCTTCTTTGACGATGGCATACAAAAGGTGGTCCCTAGATACGATAAGTGCCTTAATATTAATGGGAATTATGTAGAGAAGTAGAGTAAAGTATGGCTTTTCAAGTGAATAAATTATTTTTGGAAATGATTTACTTGTTTTTTTTATATCAAAACGGTACTTACTTTAAAAACATGCCTCGTAATAACTAATGTTATTATAAGCCAACCATGTACATATAAATATTTCGTCGGTCTAGATATCAAGTCACAACTCAAAAAAAATTGAAAGTCAACCTTTTTATAATATACTTGGTTCCTTCAGTTGGTCTCCAAAAAAATTTGAAATCATTAAAATCACAGTTATAAAAAAAACCTATCTGAAATATCCTAAAATTTAAACCTAACCTAACAAGTGTGAGCGTAACTCTTTAATCTAGGACTAAAAATGTTGTAAGATATTTCCACTGGGATCATATGAGTACTCAAGGTGGTAGCTGTGGACTGTGCATTCTTCTTAAGTTTTCTTGTCTAGGCAGGATTCGAACCAGCGCTCTCTAACCCAAGCTCAAAGTCCTGATGCCTTAGACCGCTCGCCCACCGGCTTGCCGCAGTTTTTTCAACTGTTGAAACACTGGGATTTAGACATGACGAAGTAAGCCTCAATCAACCTCAGTATAATGAGGAAGTAGGTCTAGTTGAAATTAATGCTCAGTCTAATAATGAAGAAAATGCAGAACAATGAGAGAACAAATTGTTATTATAAATAAAAGTAACAGAACAAAAAAGGAAAAAAATATTACGAAAGAAAAATATAGACAGAAAAGGAACTACACTATTCTAAAGGTAGGAAAATCTATAAAAAAATTCTAAGTGTAGTAAAGGAATAAAGTCCGTACTGAGATGTTCATTTTTGGAAAATGAAGTGGGAAGAAAAAAGTTTTTGTTAGCACTTTTAACAATAAAAAAGCCATCTGAAAGAGCAAGAGATCGAAAAGAAGATGAAACTAGTCGGAGGCAGGAGATTTTTTTGTATAATTTAAGGTGCCTTGGGGTAACTGGGCCTTGGGGTAACTGGGCCTTGGGGTATCTGGGCCATAGGTAGTGTATATTTCCATTTGTGGGAATTTTAAGCTGATTCTGTTGGCACACCTTCTTCTTGTTGGCTTCCTTCTAGAACAACAGGTCTAACCTCATTTGTCGCCATTTAATTGTTGTGGATGGATGTGAAAACATACACAGGCAATTTTTATTTACAACGTGCGGCTTCTCAACTCCAAGTTGCCTCCCAGGAATAGCCTGTAAGTATTGAATTGATACTACCTATCATAAACTAATCTTAAATACTACTCTAACACATTAATGTATGTATTGTATCTCTCAGTAGGTTTTCAGGATAGTTGGCTGGGGTGGTCCAGTTGCCCCTAGAGAAATAAGAAAAAGGGGCAACTGGGCCAGGAGCTTGGGGTAACTGGGTAGGGGCTTGGGGTAACTGGGTTCACAGGGCCCAGTTACCCCACCAAAACCACTTAATAAATAATAGTACTGGCAACTAACACAAAATATCTAAACTAGGCAAAAATAACCTAATCTCAAGTAAACCAGTTTTTTAGTGTTGATTAATTGGAATTAATTCAGCAGTGCTTTGGTGGCCAAGTGGATAAAGCCGATGGTTTATTGGATCTTATTCTGGCAAATGTAAGTTCAAATCCTGCCCCCACTCAAGAAAATAGACAGCCTAGCTTAACATATTAACAACTCAAATTTAACAAATTAACAACCTACATTTAACTTGACTTACAGAAAAACTTAACAAATTAACAACTTAGATTTAACTCAACACACAAAAACTAGGCAAAAATAACCTAATCTCAAGTAAACCAGGTTTTTAGTGTTGATTAATTGGGATTAATTCAGCAGTGCTTTACTTACAGAAAAGAATAACAAATTAACAATTCAACAGCCTACCAAATTAATAACTCTAATTATTTTAACTTACTGAAAACCTTTTCTTTTATTCTGATTTGCATAGCCTGCTATTACTTAACTTGAGTGGAGACTTAACCAAAAACGTACTTTTGGTTTTTTCAGGCAATGGTGCGCACATACAAGAGAAAGACGGAGAAGGGTGCTGGCACAACCTACACAGTAGAAGACCTTCAGAAGGCCCTCAATGATGTTCAGAATGGAAACAAAACCATCCGTGGAGCAGCTGCCACTTACAAAATACCTCGCAGCACCCTAAAGCATCGTGTAAATGGTACTCGAGGGAAAGGATGTACATCTACAGAAGGTAAGGGGGGGGGGGAGGTGTACAATCATACTTAACAGAACATGATGAACTGGAACTGGCTAATTGCATAAGAATTATGGACAGAAATGGGTTTAGTTTGTCTCGTGAAGAGGTTCTTGATATTGTCCAGTGCTACATTGTAAAAAATAATTTGGTAACACGGTTTAAAGACAACCGCCCTGGACCTGACTGGTTCATTTCCTTCAGAAAGAGACATCGCCTTTCAATTAAATTGCCACAAAACATTGAGCATGCTAGCACTGATCAGACAAGCCCATGGGTAGTGTATGATTTTTTTGATAAGCTGACAGCATTGGTTAAAGAACTTGGTTTAGAGGGAAAACCAGCCCAGATTTTTAATTGTGATGAAAAACTAGCTTCTGCCATGATCCTTCTAAAACAAGAATTGTTGGAGCTATTAATGAGCAAAGCAAACGAAAAACAAATTCATCTGAAAGAGAAAACACTTCAGTGTTGCTGTGTGGTTCTGCAGATGGAAAAATGCTACCATTAATGAGCGTTTTTAAGGGGAAATATGTTATGGAGAGTTGGCTAGATAAAGAGCTACCAAGCCAAACAGCAGTCTCAGTCGGTGAGAGAGGTTGGATGGAAACCACTCTCTTCTTCAATTGGTTTCGAGATGTATTTTTAAAAAACATTGGGGAACAAAGACCAACAAGTTTTGTTGATTTATGATGGTCATGCAAGCCACATTTCAACCAATCTCATAAGATTGGCTCAACAGAATCAAGTGACAATCAAGAAATTGCCACCCCATACCACCCATGCTCTTCAACCACTAGATGTTGCCATCATCAAAAGTCTCAAAACAAACTGGGATGAAGAACTGTATAAATGGCAGCGACAGAACCCTAGGAAAAAAATTCCAAAACCTGATTTCTTAGCAATTTTAACAAAATGTGCTGATCATATCTCACCAAATATAATACAAAATGGCTTCAGGGCAACAGGAATATATGATTCAGAGAAAAAAGGGCCAAACAAAGAAGCTATTTCTCAAAGTATTTTTTCAGCAAGTGACCTTTTAAAAGACAAGAAGTATCTTACTGACAATAATTCTCAACAACAGGCTGTAGCAACAACTGACAACCACCAACAACAAACAGCTGAACAACCACAACCCTCCTCTGAGCCACCTACAATGGAGCAGCCAGCAAGTGATGAACAACCACAACTCCCTGAGCACCCACCTGCAATAGAGCAGCCAGCGATTGCTGAACAACCACAACACACTGAGCAACCACCTGCAATGGAGCAGCCAGCGATTGCTGAACAACCACAACACACTGAGCACCCATATGCAATGGAGCAGCCAGCGAGTACTGAACAACAACAACAACCCACTGAGCACCCACCTGCAATGGAGCAGTCAGCAAGTGCTGAACATGAACAACTGCAAATCACTGATCATTCTTTGCCAGCTGATCTACATTAATCAGATGATCAGCAGCCATCATCATCCCAGCAACATATAAAACGAAAGTCTTTTGAGGAGCTGTTATTAGAAGTGTTAAGAAGTGACAAAAAACGAGAACCACTGCAGAAGAAAAGGAAATTATTTCTAACTGTGAAATCATAACAAGCAAGGAATACTTAGAAATGAAAGAAATGGAAGTGAAAGAGAAAAATAAAGCTCTGGCTGAAAAAGAGAAAAAGTGGAAGGAAAGAGAAGAGAAAAGGCAGAATAAAAGAAAACTACAGGAAACTAGAGAAAAACACTAAGTCAATTTTAAAGAATGTCAAGAAGTCAAAAAATGAAGGATTGTATGATTCTACAAGTGGTGATGAAAGTGACCACTATTCAATCCAAGGTAGTGAGGAAGATTACAATGCCAATGAAAGCTCAGAATATGAAGACAACAAAGTGGAACAACTTCAGCCGGGTGACTTCTGTATTGCAAAAGTTTTTGGTAAAACAAGAGATGTTTTTAGATTGTTTGTTGCCACAGTAACCGAGAAAGTGAAAGGAGGGTATGAAGTATCCTTCTACAGAAGACATGACCGAACAATGAAGTTCATCAAAACTGAAGAGGATGCTTTTATCAGGGAAGATGATGTTGTGCGCCTGTTACCAAAACCAACAACCAGCAGCTCAGCACGCTTCAAGAATATGATTACTTTTGCAGCTGACCTCAGTGACTTAACTAACCTCAATTAAATTCAGTTTTATCAAGAAACTTAAAAAAAAAAAAAAAAAAATAACCAAAAGGTTCTTTTTCTTTTTTACTCCAGACTGTTATCAAGAAAAGTTGATTGCATGTTTTTGTAATACTTTTTCTAACATTTTTCATGAACATGAAATTATTAATTGTTTTCAAAGAATTCATATCATAGTCTGACCAAAATGTTGTGTTCTTACTTTTCTTAAACTAAGTTATCATTAAAGTTATATTTCTAAAGAATTTTGAAGCAGTTTTTCACCTTTTAGTTCTTTGAACACTAGATATTTACTTCTCTTGTCTAGGGGGTGCTTTGTTTACATCGCACTTAAGGTGTTTTGGAATTGCAGTTACTGACCAACTATCTTTTTTTTTTAAATAAGTTAGAAGGTCTGTGAACAGGCCCAGATACCTCAGAAAGCTTTATTAGTGCTCTTATAAAATGTAAGGGGGGTGGGTCCACTTACCCCAAATTCATGAGGTAACTGGGCCCCCTTGTAATAAAAAATATAATATATATATATATATATATATATATATATATATATATATATATATATATATACCATATGAAAGTCTCCAAACTGAACTAAATGATACATGAGGTTTTAGACTACATATATGAAAAATACCATGTTCAGTTTCAATCACTATATATCAACAAAAACTTCACAAAACTATTCCTCAAAGTTCAACTTTATTTTCCACATTGTAAAACCATGACCCAGTTACCCCAAGAGACCTTACTCGTAAATGATCCAAAACTGCTTGAATTGATAACAATGTTTTTGAATACTATCGATATATGGGAAAGATCATTGAGAAATTGGATAAAATCTTGCCCCAGTGACAGAGAGCAAAGGTTGGGTAGGATGGTGATCGAGATAAAGATGGTGTTTCAGGACCTAGGCCTAAAAGGAAAATCAGCTAATTCAGAGGCTGATGTTGCTTTAAATGAGTTTTCTTTAAAGTTGGAATCATATTACTGTAGGAAGTCAACTATCAAGTTTTATTTAAAGCCTCACTGGACTAGTAAGCAAGATCTTTATAGGGAATATTGTATATGGAGTGAAGAGTACAATAAAAAAGTATTGTCTTACTTTATGTTTTCCAACACAAAATGGAAAAAGATGGAAAAGTTTAGTATTCCAAAAAATATTACTCTTGCTAAGATGATAGTTGAGAGGTCTAGGTGTAAACCAGTTACCCCATCATTTGTTCCCTCACCCAGTGTTAAGGAAACAGTTACTTCTAATTTTCATAAAAAATGTAAAACATCCAGTCAGCAAAAAAATATTGAATGGAATTTAGTTGCAAATAAAAATAAGCACTGTGATGAAAAAAATATAAAATCTAAGCCTACTTCTATGATCACAACTGTTAACTGTAATAATAGATTTGATCTTTTAAGTGAATATGATAGTAGTGAGAATAATGTGTTTGATGCTTGTAATCAAATCAATAGTAATTGCAATGGCTTAATTAGTGGTAGTGTTACTAAGGCTAAGTTTAATTGTAAGCCTAGAAGGAAAAGTCTGCCAAATCCAGCTGCTAACTTAATCGATCATTCGGAGAGTTTTACTGAAAGTGGCTTAGCTGACAGGGATGTTGTAAATCAAAACAGTAGCAATTTAAAATTTGACAACAAAGTTTTATTAATAGGAGATTCAATTATCCGTTATGCTAGTGAACAAAGTACAATTAGAGGGGCTATGGTGGAATGTGTTCCAGGAGGTAGAATAAAAATTTTAAAGACAGGGTGTTAAAATATACTGGACGTGATCTCTCTGTAATGTACGTTACATGTAGGGACAAATAACCTTAGAAAGTATTATAGAGGGAAGGCAGGCTACAATGGGGGTCACGGTAAACGTGAGGCCCTCCATGACATGGCCGACTTACTATTTACCATTAAAACCAATTTTCCCAATACTATGGTTTTTATTAACAGTATCTAGGTTCGATCGGATATCACATACAAAGCTCTTTTTAGTTTTAATGAACAGCTTGAATTAATGTGCAGTAATTTCAAAGTAAATTTTGTTGAGGCAAATTGTTGGATAAAGAGACAACATCTTGCAAGGGATGGTAGACACCTTAATAGAAGTGGTAATTATCAATTGGGAAGTCTATTTTCAAGAGTGTTTACTGCGGCTTTAAATCACTTTCATATGTATGTCACTGATGCAGACTTGTCTTGTGCCACTGACAAAGGTAGTGATGCTGGAGAAGAATCAGTTTCTCCTACAGGTTCTGGTATAGGTCAAGGTACACAGTCTCCTTTTTTAGAGAAAATAGCCCAAAACACGTTGTAAACAGCACACTCTCATACAGAAATCTGAAAATAGTCCACCACAACGTGCAGGGCCTGTCTGGTAAACTTGACGCTTTACAGATATTTATTGATACTGAAAATCCGGATATTGTTTGCCTATCTGAGCATCATTTAAGAGATTTTGAGTTTGACACTGTATATTTGTATGGATTTAGTAGCATCTCAACATTTTGTCGGAAAACCACCCAAAAGGGAGGCGTTTGTATTTTTAGTAAATCATCTTTAGAGGTCGAGGAAATAGATGTTTCACCTTTTGTTTAGAGGGTAAGTGTGAGCTTGCTGCAGCTAAATTTAAATTAGCTACTAATCCTTTGCTAATAATTACGGTTTACAAGCCATTGCGATTTTCTGTGTCATTACATGAACATGAGATTTTTTTCAAGTGTTTGTCAGATTGTCTTTTTTATTTATTTATTCATAAGACGCCGATCGTCAAGATATTAGCGAATATGGATTTCGAATGAGTGTGATGAGTGTAGATGAGCGAATGTAGTCATTGTTACAAATTAAGGCCGACTATTCCTTAGAAAGTGTCATTAATTAATAGCCCAATGACAAATGAACAGCCGGTGGTTATCAGCTGATCCTTCTCAAAATGTATTATGACTCTGATTGGGATCGAACTGAGAACCTTTAGCACATGAAGCTGGGATTATGTGTCTTAAAGGTTATAAGTCCTGAAGTCAACACTATTATTGTAGGTGACTTTAAAGTTGATTTGTCAGTTTCAAAGATTAAAGTTGATAAGTTAACTCATATTATGTCATCACATGGCTTAGTAAACAAGATTTAGTCATTCACTAGGGAATTTAAAAATTCCAAGTCATTGCTAGACCATATTTATACAGATCTCTCTAATGATGACCTGGAATGTTCAGTTTTGATTACAGCAATGTCCGACCACCATGGCCAAGTTGCAAATTTACGATTGTCAAACCCGGTCGTCACTGAGCGTCCCAAATATTTACTCTGTAGACCATTCCATGATGAAAATGTCCAACTCTTCTGTTGTCTTCTAAGTAAAGAATCATGGACAGATGTCTATAAAGAACTATGGAAGATAAAATGTGCCTTTTTGAACCTACATTCCGTTTCTATTTTGAACAGGTTTTTACAGAGAACAAGGTATAGATACGCAAAAATGTTTCTCGTACTAAAATTGTTTTAAGTTTTGTTTGTTTCTACACATCGATTGTTGTAGATAAGCAGGTTCGTGAGGTCATGGAAATCAGTACTTTTATGGAGTCAAATAGTATTGTTTAGTGGATTAAGGAAAACGGTTTAGTCATAAATGCTGACAAAACAACTTTGATTGACTTCTCAATTATTCTTAACGAGAATATTGATTTTAGTATCTGGGTTGATGATGCTGAGATTTGCTCTGAGGAGGCTGTGAAGTTTTTGGGCATATCAATTGACAGGCATTTAACCTTTTCTGTCCACATTGAGATGGTAGCTCGAAAGATATGCTCAGGTATTTTCGTACTTCGAAGACTTTCACATTTTGTGAACGCTGAAGTGCTACTCACAACATATTACGCTCTTGTTTTCCCTTTTCTTACATATACAGTTGTCATCTGGGGATCTGAATGTACTTGCACTCAACAGATATTTGTCCTGCAGAAGAAAGCAGTGAGGATCATAGCTGGTTTTCGTTCTAGACAATCATGTAAATCCATTTTCAAACAATTAAAACTACTTATCTTCCCTTGCATTTTTATTTTTCAAACGTTACTTTTTCTGAAACAAAACCATAGTATTTTTTAGCCCCTTGTACCAAGTTCAAAGTATGACTTAAGAAATAAAAATAAACTCAATATACCCTACCATACCACTTCCTTTTTTAAAAAACACACATAATGCCACTACTTTTTTTAATGCCCTTCCCTCTGACCTAAAAGCTGAAAAAGATTTTAAAACTTTTAAGAGGTCTCTTAAATAATTTTTGATTCAGGAATGTTTTTATTCATTTAAAGATTTTTTAGATCATAAATAACTGTTACAATTTTTTTTTGTTTGCAATAAGTAGCTTTATTTTATCTAATATCTATAAAGCCGCATGTGTAACTCACTCACTCACGTATACAAATTCTAACCCACTTCCAGATGAGCTAGAAACTTGAAATTTGGCACACTTGTAGCTTTTGCTGAGCAACCGACGGGAAAATTCCGAAAATTAAAATTTTTTAATTTTTAAACCTCCAAAAAAATCAAAATGGCGGACGGGAATTTTGAATTGTCTGCAGAGGTTTACTAACGGCTTAATTGTGGGCAAACCGTTGGTTGTAGAACAAATCTGACAGCATACTCCAGATTTGTAATTACATTTCCTACAATTTTGGCCATATAACATTTTTTTGTATTTTTGATAATAACTACGCAAAAAATCGTTAATTTTCACATTTCGTTCAACAAATATTATTTTTGTTTTGTTTTTCGTATTTTACTGCATTATAACGATAATTTAAGAACTTAAACTCCTACACACTACTTAATTATACTAATTTGTTATCAAAACTACCATTAAATTCGATTTTGCACTGTCCATAACCTAGAAATAATCCAAAATGGCTGACGTGAAAACGTTTATCTTTTTGCAGAGTTGAGGTTTTTGTTTTACTGAAACTTTAATTTTTAGTTTACTTAACACCAAATGACATATTCAAATTGACAATAAGATTCTGCACAAAAAGTGTCCTGTATGTTTTTGTGCTATATACAAGTTTCCTCAGAAAAAGTCGGTAAACTTGAGTTCTTTCGAAAACACGTGATTTTTTTGGAATAATTCCTCCCATTTAAGCATAATTTTAAAGGTGCTAAAAACTTAAAATCCTACACGTTATTTATGTTTAGAACTTTGTTATCAAACTGCTATAAACTTTGATTTTTCACTGTTTATACCCTAGACAAATTCAAAATGGCTTACGTGAAATTGCTGTACTGTTTGCAGACTTGAAGTTTTTGTCTTACTGAAGCTGTAACATTTTGTTTAGATAGCATTTAATGAAATTTTCAACCTAAAAATTAGATGCTGTATAAAATATGTAATGTACATACAAAAATCTATGTACCACAAAAGGTACATACTATAGTTTCCTCGCAAAAAAAAAGTTAAATTTTGTCGAAAACAAGTGATTTTTTTGGAAGAGATCATCCTATTTAATCATAATAAAAGAAGCCAGAAACCTTACATACTATTTGCCCTAACATTTCCTGTTACTAAAATGCTATACAATTGGATTTTGCACTTTTCATAATAAAAAAAAAAAAAAAAAAATTCATAATGGCTGACGAAAATACGCTTACCTATTTGCACATTTGAGATTTTTGTTTGACAGAATCTGTAATAATTAGTTGGATAACACATAATGAAATATTCAAACTAACAATTCAATTCTGTACGAAATGTTTCATAAACCTTTTGTGCTATATTCAATCGTTTCCTCACAAAAAGTTTATAAATTTGAATACGTGCTTCCGTTATCAACTTAGATAGTATCCAATAAAAAACTAAGGTAATTTCTTATGATCATCTTAGATAGAACCCCCCCCCCTGAGATCATATTGGAAGCCCCCTGTGATCAACGGATAATCACCCGTTATCATCTAAAATGGCGGACGGGAATTTTGAATTGGTGACAGCATACTTCAGGTTTGTAATTAAATTTCCTACAATTTTGTTAAGAAGTAATTTTTTGGTATTTCTGATATTAACTATGCAAAAAATCATCAAATTTCACTTTTAGTTTAAAAAATTCTATTTTTGTTAGGTTTTTCGTATTTTATTGCTGTATTACGATAATTTTAGAACCTAAAACCCGTACTCACTATTTAACTTAACTAATTCGTTACGAAAACTGCTATTAAATATGATTTGTAACTTTTCATAACCTAAAAAAAATCAAAATGGTTGACTTGAAAACGCCGACCTGTTTGCAGAGTTGAAGTTTTTTTTACTAAAGCTGTAATATTTAGTTTGGACAACATCTAATAGAATATTTAAATACTTAAATGCTTTATATATAATACATTCCTTCACAAAAAGTAGGTAAAGTTGAGTTTTGTCAAAAATATGTTACTCACTTATTCACACGTATTCAAATTGTGTACAAAATTTTACGGACAGTTAAACTATATATAAAAACAGTTTGTATTCATTTTTGTTGCTTAAAGGCCAATCATAGTTTTACGCTGTATTTTCGGAATTTGTTTGTTAGTTTAGGCACCCTCCAGCGGCTGCGATAAACGTTTTTAGAACAGTTGGTAAACCGGGCCTTTGTCGATTGAAACGAGTCGCTCCAGCGTCTGCGAGAAACGTTTTTAGAACGGTTGGTAGAAGGCCCTCAGTCGATTGAAACAAGTCCCACCGAGGTTATATAAGGATGACGCCACTTTCCATGCCTCAGTCTGACACCCTATGGCCTCTACACGCTTGAATTACCTTCAGTACTGAACTGTTCAATTGTTTGGCTTTCTGCCCTATCGAAAACTGAATCGTTTTCACTGCAGGGTGATACGAATCTTCTATCATCGCTATTTTTCAACATAAACTCTTGGTTTATTCTCCCGTTTATTTCATTTAATATGTTTTTATTGTGATTAATAATGAATCACAAATATCTTCTCATTGTTTTTGAGACTTTATATTATTTTTTGTTTCCAATTTCTACCTCTTCATTTACTTAAATTGTAATTTTACATTTTTACTCTCTACAATGGCTTCTCATCAACAGAATTATTTTTGTTTTGCCGAGGGGTCCTTTCATCAGGGCAACAATGAACTCTTCACATGGAGTAGACATGCTCAGTGTGTGGCTAATTCTGCTTGTGCCCTTGCATGGAAAAGTCTTGGTGGACATTTTTCGACAAATGCAATCGATGCACTCCTTATGAGTGGTGATCGCATTTACAAAAACTGCGTAGTGAGAATTGTACTGGTTATGGGTGGTACTTGTTTCCAGAAGAATTACCATCAGTCATTCATGTTTTGAATAAGTCAGTTTCTCTGTTACAACTAGAGCACATTTACGATGCACTTTATCTCCTAACGAAAGATGATTGGCATGACACTGTTTCGTCACTTACTGAAAAATTACAAGACATATTGGCTGCAAATCAAAAAGATATCGGATTCCTCTTCATGAGTCAAACAGTTACTGTCTCCTTTTGGTGGGTAAATGAACTGCTGTATCTGTTTTATCCACATCCAGTGAATGAAAAGCACCATTTTGATTTGTCCAATGATGGTAATAATCTGGCCCGCCTATTTCTGTGTGACAGCTACTTTTCACTGGCCAGTTTGATGTAGTCGAATGCAGCTCTGGATGGAGTTGCAAGACAGTTCACCATAACTCAACTGACTTTGGGAAAAACTGCCACACAAGACCTTACTATTGTCCCTGAAGAACCGCGAATTGATGGCCCTCCAAACCAATTATATGAACCAATCTATACATCTAATGTAAACTCGCAGGAGTCTTATGTCGATATTAAGTTAAAATTGATGCCTTTGGTAGTGTTATCACCCTTAAATTTCTCCTTCTACCAGTCCATTATTGAGCAAAATGCCTGGCAGACCTAAAAAGGTTAAGCAAGGACGTCCAAAGAGCTTGATAAGTACTCGACAGGAACAGCTTACAGATGCAAAAAAAGATACAGTAAAAATAAACCTCAGATAAATAGAGGTGCTGTAAGACGTTACACTGACCAGCATCCCGAGATCAACCGAGAAGCTGTTCGACGTTATAACGATCAGAATCCTGGAGCTTCCTACCAGAGGCTTTTCGATTGAAGAATCCCTCATTTTCCAACATGAGACACGCTCGGAAGATTGGTGAAAAAGGCCCAATGGCGTACTGAAGAGACTACAATTTAAATGGCATTAGTTCATTTAAACTCCGTAAAGTATGTCTTTGGGAAGATGAAATTTACAAGTGTTCGTACTGTCATGCTCGACGGTTTGAGGATGAGAAAGACAGAAAAAAGTGTTGCTGTGGTGAGGGAACATATAATATTCTTAATCTACCTCCTTTGGACGCACCGTTTTATACTAATCGTCATTTCCTAGAACGAGCCAGAGCATACAACGACCTGTTTGCCTTCTGTGCACTAGGGGTGTCTGGTGGGTACCGTCATCCTAGTGGACTCTCCTTCAAAGTCGAAGGAAGAATGTACCACAAAGTTTACAATCTGGACGCCGCTGGTCAAAGGTTCGCGCCAAGGGGGTTTGGGGGCGAAGCCCCCAACGAGCAAAGCGAGTTATTACTATATTTGTGTAAGGTGTACTTAAAGTGTCTTTCGGTTATTGATATTTATTTGTTCTGATAGTTGACACAGTCCTATGCATGTAATATGTCTTATGGAATAAAGTTGATTTGAATTTGAAAGTCCAAATCGATGGAAAACTGTCTGAAGCGTTTAAGTAGTAATGGGAGTTAGACAAGGAGACGGACTTTCACCTTTGATCTTCAACATAGCCTTAGAAGATTCCCTTCAAAATGTAAGAGACAAAGGCTTTGGATTAAATGTAGGATGTAAAATAAATTTACAAGCGTTTTAAGACGATGTAACTATCCTAGCAGAAACCAAAGAAGAACTTGAAGAATTTACCACAATTTTCATTCGAGAGACAGAATGCATTGGATTAAGAATAAATTATGAGAAAACCAAGTATACTCACTTTGTAAGAGGAGATCACCTTAATTCAGAAGTGAATAGAAAAGAGGATATACCTTTAAAGAAGTAGATAAATTTATACATATCTGTGAGGTACTAATATCAAATAAGACCAGTTAAGAACTACAAGTTACCAAGTGAAAAGCAGAATCGACTTAGTCAATAGATGATGTATGTAACATGCTTTTATGTATGCATAACAAGCTTTTGACATCAAAGTTGCGAACTTCTCTGTTCTGAAGTAATAAACAAGAAAAAATAAACGCATTGTGTTTGAGAATAAACTACTGAAAAAATTCTTGGGTCTAATACGAAGAGATAGACACAATCAAAAGATACAACAGCAATACAATGACTAAGACGTAGTAGCTATTGTACAATCAAGAAGAATGAGATGGGCTGGCCATGTATGGCGTAGAGGAGAAGGGGCATCACTGAGAGAAGCTGTAATGAGACCAGAAGAAGGCCCGCTAGGTAGATTAGAAAGAAGGTGGAGGTATGGTGATAAGACAGACATTGCAACATTCTGAGCTACAAGAGGGAGAGAACTTAGTGAGGATAAATCCCTTCTTGCAATGATGGCCATGGGAATAAGAGTAATTAAGTAGTAAGTATTCGGGACAGGATGAGTTCACTTGGTCCTAACATCTTCGATGTCATACTGGTCACCTAATGTTTATACGAGTGTAACTAGAGCGGGTATTTTAGCCTCTATGGCGTCATGAATGGCTGATTGGTCGCATGGCACATCAGCTTCTGTACTTAGGATGGTGACCAGTGTAGGTTCAGCACTGTAAGCAGCTTCAAGAATCACTCGTCTATACACCACAACTTTAACATAATTACGTATTATATTGGTTAGCGATAGTAAACTATAATGTTTGTCACTTATTGACCGACCTAGATATTCATATTTATAACTGTAGTTCTATGTATAGGACACTATGTACGTTATTATAGTTGCTCAAGAGTTGGATTGTTACAGCAGCGTTGCTTCGGTGTGTTAGTCTCAAGGGCCAGGATGGAGCTCTCTCTAGGCTGGCCCTCAAGGTATTACCCCATTTTGTAACAGGTCCACCAAATTGACGAATAAATTAATTAAATTAATAAATGATAAATTATTTTATTAAAGAAATAAATACATTTAATTAAAACAATGACCGAACTTTCAGATAATATTCGAAAATCTTTGCAAATTAATAACCAGCCTGTTTGGGAAGTGGGCAGAGATATTTATTCCAGGACAGTCTTCTGAGAATTTAGTAAACAACATTCCTTTTCATTGTTATCAACAGACATGGTCTGTCGTGTCGCCGGAAGTGTCGACATGGCAATCCAGGGGGGTGTCCAAGTAGTCTCTAACCAGGCCCTAACCATAAGAGAAGTGATTGGTTAACGAAAATTAGCCTCGGACAAGGAGATACGCAATAGGCTGACGGTATAGAGGAGAGGGAGAACCACGCTCTTGACTGTAATGGACTGGCAACCGACGCCAGCAGCTAGGACTCGGCCACTTCTTTCCAGTAGCATGTAGAATGAACAAGTAACATAGGATGTCCTCTGGACTTAAAAGCCAAATTACTAATAAAAGTGTTATAAACGTATATAGTCTAAAACATTGATAATTAATTTAGAAAAGTGATTCAAAGTTAATGTTAGAAGTATTATCATAATTGTTCTGTAACACGTAAATCAAACTTTATTTATAGTGAAGCGAACTGAAGACAACGTGGAACGACAAATGATTAAACTACAGATAAGTTTAGTTATAATTTAGTTTAAGTCATGTTTTAGAAAACAGTTTTTTAGACAATTAATTGAATTTCAATTTTATTGTAATAAAAATTTATCAGAAAGTAAAGTAAAGTAAATAATGATGTTAATAAAGTAGCTTTTTAAAACAAGTTTCAATTTATTCTAATTTTACAGCCTCACCAATTTACCCACATTAAACCCTGAGAGTAAGAGAAACAATTTTAATTTGCATAAATTATTTTATCAAATTTTTAAGAAATTTAATTTAAAGTAACCCATAGAGAGAGAGCTCATTACAGTTTCCCCACCCACGCACTGTCAGTGGAAGAATAGGAGCATACTCCCACTACGGTGAGGTGGGAAAGATGCCTGTTGGCAGGATCGTCCGGTAACAAACAATAAAACATGTTTTCAAGATTAGAAATGGAACTTTCCTTAGTCACAAAAAAAAGTAGCTACACATTTACTAACATAATCCATTCAAAATATCTTACAACTTTTTATTCCTAGAATATCCTAGATTAAAGTGCTACGGTGACAATTAGTGATATTTACTGGCATTTATAAAATAATCAATTTTAAATTTATATCAGTTGTAAAAAAAGAATTTGTCATCAACATATCAGTGATGTCATATTATTAAGTATTTGATCAAACTAATAACTAATGTTACAAGCCAACCTTATACATATAAATATATCGTCGGTCTAGACATCAAAGGTCACAACTCCAAAAAAATTGAAAATCAACTTTTTAGTGATACTTGGTTCCTTCAGTTGTCTCCAAAAAAATTTGAAACCATTAAAATGACATCTGAAATGTCATAATATCTAAATGTTCAAAAGCTGTAATTCCACTGGGATCATATGAGAACTCAAGGTGGTAGCTGGGGATTGTGCATTCTTCCGAAGTTTTGTATTACACAATAAAAAACTTCTGAATTGTACTTTTAAATACTAGGTAAGTAGATAATTGAGTAAGTAGGTACATTGTAAATTTGAGATGGAGTTGATATTAGTATATAATGTAATACATATTTTTAATCAATTGTATTGAACATAGTTTGTTACTGGCAATTAGAATCATTACATCTTTTTCTCCATCAAATCAAATTACCTTGTTAAAATCATTGCAGCTGCACAGTAATAAGAATATTATTTAGCTTCTTTTTTAATTTTGTAAAAATAAACTCTGACACCAACTGATATTGTTTATGCTTATAATGTCTTAATTTCAATTCAGAATTAATTCATTCAACTTCTGTCACAGAGGAATTGATTTGTTACAGATAGTCGAAAAACATGATTTACAGGAGGAGTGATAAGATTAAGGACCCGTTGAACAAACATTCTAAAATCATGTTATTGAGATCAGGGATCAAGAAAATAAGGTTAAAAGTAACTCCCAAAAATACTGAGATATATTGTGATGAAAATGTAAACAGTTTAAATAAACCTAAGGTAAGCGATGATTCATTAAGTAGTGCAATCACTGCTGGTGAAATATTAACTATCATTAACTCTGAAAACGTTTCTAGTCTAAATACAAATAACGAAATTAGTGCTGTATCCAATTTTTCTAATTTAGCTTTCCAATGTTTGAATTTTGAAGTTTGGACTATGCCTATTGTTGCTGAATCGAGTGCTGTGAACAATATTTCGAGTTAGTGTACTACCAGTACACTAAACTTGATTGAACTGAACACTTCATTAATAGAAAAAACTTCTTCTGCAATTCTTTTTTAATGCGATGCTTTTCGAAAAACATCCAGTTTGATGAGCGGAAGTATTGATAACTTATTAGATTAAAATAGACTTAGATGATTAGGCTTTAAAAATGTGACTATTGAAATCAGGCCTAATAGTGGGATTTTTTTTTAGGACAGGCCGATCCTCCTTCGTAACCTTACTCTGTCCATTCCTCCTAGACTATTGATCTGTGCGAGGGACTATTCAAACAAGAGTAAGGGGGCGAACCAGTACAGTAGAAGGTGAATAATTACTGATAAATCTTCCAGTCTTAGCCAGATTCGAACAGTAAACATCGTTATCAGTGCGTGCTCCCGCAGACTGAGCTAATTGATAAGAGTTGAATCTGTGCGTGTTTCAACAATTAACAAGTGCATTCGTGTTTTGTTATTTATTGACTGCATAACTGCTGACGGCCTGGTTTGGCGATGCAAAGACTGTGCGGTAAAACGCAGAAAAAGTATGCGGTTCGACTTGGAGGCAAGTGAAGGAAATCTAGCTTTAGAAGATATTATGGTTATGATCACTGAAATACGTGATAATCTAAAAACTTGTGAAAAAGGTTTCAATGATGCATTTGAAGTATTAGATAAAAAGCTGGAAGAGAATACGAAGGCATTGAAGGAGCAAAATGACAGTTACAGTAAGGTGTTCGACCTTGTGGAAACCTTAGCCAAAGAAAATAGTGATCTTAAGAGGAAGGTGAAAGATTTAGAAGAGCGAGTAGAAGATATGGAGCAATATTCCAGGAGCAACTGCGCAGAGATTCAGGGCATCCCTATTACTCCTTCTGAGGATGTCATGTCAATTGTAAAGGACGTCGGTAAGGCTATGGATATGGAGATCACTGAGAACATGGTGGATGCATGTCACAGACTGGGGACGAGTCGGCAAGGGAAATATCCACCTGGAATTATAGTAAAGTTTGTCCGGCGCTTCGATAAAGAAGAGTTCCTGAGGCGACGACGTGTGAAACGCACCCTCTCCACCAGACACATCGGCGGAGCTGACGATCGACCCATCTACATAAACGAGTCGCTGTCGCCGGCCCGGAGGAAGTTGCATGCCATGGCGAGAAGTTTCCAAAGAAGTAATAACTTCAAGTTCCTCGGGTTCGCAATGGAAAGATTTTTCTTAGGAAGGAGGAAAATGCGCCAGTCAAAGTCATAATGCGTCAGGAAGATTTAATGTAAATATATTTGTTGAGTTTTCTATTTTATATATAAGTATAGTTATTATAAAATTAGTTATCTTTCTTGGTTTACAATATAATAAGTACTTTAGCTTTTATAATAAATAAATTAACTTTAGTTATTAAAATGTATTTTGTTATTATTTTTAATAGTTTATCTTTGTTATTTTGTTTTCGTTATTGTCTTAAGTGTTATCTTTGTTATGGTCATGTTTATGTTACTGTAATTGTTTGATATTTGTTTGGATGGGCACTACTAATTGGCAATAATAATTAAAATTAGTGAAGATATAGTTAAATGGAATAATTTAAAAGTATTTCACCAGAATATTCGTAGTATTAGAAGCAATTTTGATAGTTTACTGGTGGAGTTGAGCAGTGGTAATGTGTTTCCTGAAATAATAATTCTGACAGAAATATGGATTAATAATGAGGAACAACAATTTTACACTATACCTAATTATATAGTTTTATAAAACAAAATGAAGAACATAGAGCGGGAGGTGTCATGTTGTACGTTAAGAGAGGCATTGATATTATCACTTGTGATTCAGTAATTTTTCAATCTGCTGACATCTTAAAAATAGAAATTAAATTTGATTTACAGAGATTTTGCATTTTAGCGATATATAGATTACAAAGTTATTATAAAAAGATTTTCTTAGATGAACTACACAATTATTTTGAATCTAATAACAATTTTAAACAAAACAAAAATATGCATTTAATTGGAGATATTAATATCAATTTGCTAGAAGATACTTTTATAATATGGAATTATAATACTATTTTAGCTTCAAATGGTTTTGAATGCTTAATACGAGAACCAACACGGATTACGGACTAAACAAAATCGTGTATTGATCATGCCTATATAAGATTGGCTGATAAAAATATTATGGATGTATTCGCCGAAGTAATACACGCCAAGGTTACTGACCATTCGGCAACAATGGTGAGTGTGCATGCGTATTCGGCAACAAGGCGATCGATACAGGCCACTGAACGTCCTAGTTTGGAAGCTTATCATACTGATTACAAACTGTTGTTGACAATTCTTGATAGCGTAGACTGGTCAGACGTCTACGCTGATAACAATCCTTCAACAGCATTCATAAATTCCACTCTCGATTTCAGAAGGCCGTATTAGATAGTAAGGTTGTAAAGAAGCATATTAAGTTGAATAAAATGAAACCATGGATTAATGACTTTATATGCATGAAAATAAAAATAAAAAATAAGATTTACGATAAAGTTAAAAAACATCCAAACAATATGAAACTTAAAGCTTATTTTAAAAAATTTAGAAATAAATTGCAAGTTGAAGTTCGAAACCTTAAAAATATGTATTATGAGGACCTTTTTAAAAAATGTAGTGGCGACTCAAAGGCCACTTGGAGAATTATGAACGATATAACTGGTCAAAAACAAAGAAATATGCCAATAAATAAGTTAAATGTAAATGGTAGTGATATAAGTGATATGACAACTATATGTAACGAATTTAATAATTTCTTTTTGTCTATAGTAAATAAACTAAATGTACAGAAAGTAAAGCCGAATGGTTTTGAGGCATGTAGTTTTAAAAATATATTTGAGATTAATCATTCGTTGAATTCTATTTTCTTGGATCCTGTCATAGCTGAAGATTTGAATAAAGTAATTATATCCTTAAAAAATGGTAAATCACCAGGAATTGATAATATTAGTTCCTATGTGATTAAAATTGCATACCCAAAAATAATGAATGTTTTATTATATTTAGTTAATTTAAGTTTTGAAAAGGGTGTTTTTCCAGACATGTTGAAAACAGCTGTGGTGATTCCTTTGCACAAAAGTGGACCTATCAATATATGCAACAATTATAGACCAATATCTCTTCTCTCTACATTTGCAAAGATTTATGAAAAATTAATGAAAAAAAAATTAGTTACATTTCTTGAACATAATAACTTTTTCAGCCCTAGACAGTTTGGTTTCAGAGAGGAGATGAATACTGAGGCGGCTTTAAAGCACTTTATGGATGATGTTTATATATCCTTAAACGATGGTAAGAAAGTTAGCGCAATATTTCTAGATATAAAAAAAGCTTTTGACACTGTTGATCATGAGATTTTATTGGAAAAGCTGTGCTATTGTGGGATAACGGGAAATGCCTACTTATGGTTTCAGAGTTATTTAACTTCCAGAACACAACTTGTTAAAATAAATGGTATGTATAGTGATTTAGGGTATATAAGTAGTGGTGTACCCCAAGGGTCAGTTTTGGGAGCAATTCTGTTTCTAATTTATATAAACGACCTTTGCACCTCAAATATTTGTGGAAAATTAACAGCGTTCGCGGATGATACAGCTTTGTGCTACACCAGAGATTGTTGGGCGGATGTTGAGAAGGCAATGAATAGTGATCTAAATGCAATTCAGTGGTGGTTTGCGAAAAACAATTTGATATTAAGTCCAGAAAAAACTAGTTATATTAATTTTAGTTTAAGAAATGAGATACATCTCAACAATGACATTATTTGCAAGTGTGTACATTGTATTTGCAAGGACACGCAGTGTCTTGCACATTGTGCTGTTGTTAAGCAAACTGACAGTTTAAAATATTTAGGTTTGATTCTAGATCAAGAACTAAATTGGAAAAAGCAAATAGCACAACTGAACAAAAAGATGAATAGCATACTTAGAACATTTTATTTTTTAAAAAGTATATGCACAGAAAAAATTCTAAAAATGTTATACTATTCACTTGTACATAGCAGATTAGATTACGGAATATTTTGTTGGGGCGGTGCTTTTGAAACCAATCTGAAGTCCTTGTTAGTTCAGCAAAAGAAATTCATTCGAATAGTAAAGAATAAAGGCAGAATGGAACCATCACACCCTTTGTTCATAAGCTTAGATATACTTCCTTTAAAATATATGTATATTCACAAAGTTATGAAAATCTTTTTTATAATGAGTGGCAATATACCGGAAAGTAGAAATGTTTACAAAAATAAATTGAGGAGGAAGGAATGTATTTTGGTTCCTAAGCCTAATTTAACATTTTTTACCAAAAGCTACTGTTTCTTGGGACCAAAAATATTTAATTTAATCCCTAAAACATTGAAAGATAGCAAAAATATTCATTTATTTGCAAAAAAATTGAAATGTTGGCTTTTAAATCACGAGTGCATTAATGTTTTGACTAATATACAAATTTAGAAAATAACAGAAATAATAATAACTTGTTTTAAATAGTGATTTGATGTTAATAATTAAAATATACAGTATGTATTTGCGGGCTTTAAGATACCTAAAGTATAAACTTTCTTGCGCTCAATAGAATAATATTGAAATAATGTTGAAGGAACCTCAATACAGGCTCTGCCTTATGAGGCCCTAGATTTTTTGAAAGATTGCTTTATCTCGGGGAAACCAAATTTTTGGTTACTCTGAGGATTAGTATAGCCATTTTGTTGTAGAAGGAATGATATTGATGATAATAATAATAATGATAAATAGAATAGCCATATATTTTTATGTTTAATCAAAAAGAAGAATGTAAAACTGGTTGTATTTAGTTAATATGTAGTTTATTAAAAATAATTATTTAGCTATTATAATGATTATGTATACTATGGTTATACTTCTATAACAATTCTAGAAATAAGACTCAATGTATCTTTCTTTCTTTCAAAAAATAAAATATATTCTATTCTATTCTAATCCAATCTCAAAGTCCTGATGAGTTAGACCACTCAGCGAACGGCTCGCCACACTTTTAGAAACTGATGAAACACTGGAATTTAGACATAACGAAGTAAGCCTATTCAACATCAGTTTATTGAGGAAGTAGATCTAGTAGAAATTAATGCTCAGCCTAATGATGAGAAAACAAACTTTTATTATTAATAAAAGTAACAGGAAAAATATATACAGAAGCGGAACTACACATTTCTAAGGATAGGAAAATCTGTCAGAGAAAATTGTAAGTGTAGTAAAGGAATAAAGTCCGTATTGAAATGTTCATTTTTGGAAAATGATGTGGGAAGAGAAAATTTTTTGTTAGCACTTTTAACAATAAACAAGCCATCTGAAAGCGCAAGAGATCGAATAGAAGATGGAACTAATCTGAGTCAGTAGACTGTATTGTACTACGTCAACAATACAATGACTAAGACGTAGTAGCTATTGTACAATCAAGAAGAATGAGATGGGCTGGCCATGTATGGCGTAGAGGAGAAGGGGCATCACTGAGAGAAGCTGTAATGAGACCAGAAGAAGGCCCACTGGGCAGATCAAATAGAAGGTGGAGGTATTACATTAAGACAGACATTGCAACATTCTGAAATACAAGAGGCTAAAGACAGGAAAAGAGGGAGAGAACTTAGTGAGAATAAATACCTTCTTTGGTATTGATAGCCATGGGAATAAGAGTAAGCAAGTAGTAATTGGGCGTATTCGGGACAGGATGAGTTCACTTGGTGCTAACATCTTCGATGTCATACTGGTCACCTAATGTTTATACAAGGTTCAGCACCATATACAGCTACAATAATCACTCGTCTATGCACCACAACTATAACGTAATTAGGTATTATATTGGCTAGAGGTAGTAAATTATAATGTTTGTCACTTATTAACCGACCCAGAAATACATATTTATAACTGTAGTTCTATGTATATGACACTAGGTACGTTATTATCGTTGCTCAGCGCACTAGGTACGGATTTTTACACCAGCGTTACTTCAGTGTATTATGTCTCAAAATCCAGGATGGTGAGAGGGCTTCTCTAGGCTGGCCCTCAAGGTATTACCCCTAGAGCGCTGTCGGTTGAAGAATGGGAGCATACTCCCACTACGGTGAGGTGGTAGAGATGCCTGTTGGCAGGATCGTCCTTATCAGCCGGTAATAAAACAATTAAACATGTTTTCAAGATTAGAAATGGAAATTTCCTTCGTCACAAAAAGTCCCTTCACACTTACTAACAAAATCCAATCAAAACATCCAAAGTTTTTATTCCTAGATTATAGTGTAATGGTGACAATAAGTGATATTTTAGAGCATTATAAAATAATCATTTTTTTTTTAAATATCAGTTGTTTATATTAAAAAAAATGACATCAACATATCAGTGATGTCATATTATTAAGTAATTGATCAAACCAATAACTATTGTTATAAGCCAACCTTGTTGTACATATAGATATATCTCGGCCTACATATCAAAGGTCACAACTCCAAAAAAAATTAAAAATAAACTTTTTTATGATACTTGGTTCCTTCAAATGGTCTCCAAAAAAGTTTGAAACCGTTAAAATCACAACTCAGGTAACCAAGCAGAAACATTAAAGCATAAATTGAGCTCCCTTTAAATCATATATTGTTTCAGTCATATTTGCATCATCTATTTATATAGGACCATCTTTAAACCCAGCCATTTTTAACCAGTGACCTGACCCAGCTTTTTGACTTGGAAGATTCCTTTACTATTTTGCCAAGAGTCCATTTATCCGCATCCTAGAACATTATGCGTACCGCTCATATTTTCTTAAATGTCCTCTCTTCTTAAGGGTATTTTCATAAAGTACTAGTAATTTGGCCAATGCGTTGTAATGTTCACTCAGCGTTTCTGATATCTTGCAGATGATGAAGCTTTTTACCAGAGGATTTTAACGCACATTTTAATCGGTGTTGGGGGGGTGGTTAACGCTCAGGCCGAGACGTGGAAACAGATGGTTGAGCAGGAACATTTTTGGTTGCTCTAATGATGACTGGTTTGGCTAATCAGATAATGTAGCTCGTTTACCAGAAGATCTTGTCACAAAACATGCTATCGTTGTTGGGGATAATTAATGCTCAGGCTGAGACGTGGAAAGAGATTGTTGAGCAGGAACATTTTTGGTGGCTCTAATGATGACTGGTTTGGCTCATCAGATATTAAACCTCGTTTACTAGAAGATCTCGATACACAACATGCAATCGGTGTTCGTGGTAGTTAACGCTAGGGCTGAGAAGAAGAAATAGATGGTTGAAAGGTTTGTTGAACAGGACCAGTTCTGGTAGCTGTAATGGTGACTGGTTTGGCTAATCAAATTATTAAGCTAATTTACCAGACGATCTTGTCACACAACATGAAATCAGCGTTGGTGGTGGTTAACGCTAGGAATGAGATGAGAAAACAGATGGTTCAGTAGTTTGTTTAGCAGGAAGACTTTTGGTGGCTATGATTCTGGCTGGTATCGCTAACCATATAATAAAGCTGATTTATCTGAAGATCTTGACATACAACATGCAATCAGTGTTGGCGGTGGTTAACACTAGGGCTAACATGAAGAAATAGATGGTTGAAAGGTTTGTTGAACAGGAATAGTTCTGGTGGCTATAATGGTAACCTAATTATCTAATATGAGATGATTAAGCTCATTTACCAGAAATTGTTACACAACATGCAATCTGTGTTGATGGTGATTAACGATTGGACTGAGATGTGGAAATAGATGGTAGAGCAGGAACATTTTTGGTAGCTTTAATAATGACTGGTTTGGCTAATCAGATAATGAACTTTGTTTACCAAAAGATCTTGTTAAACAACATGCAATCGGTGTTGGGAATAGTTAACGCTAGGGCTGAGACGTGGAAACTGATGGTTGAGTAGGAAAATTTTAGGTGGCTTAAATGATGACTGGTTTGGCTAATCAGATAATGAAGCTCGTTAACAAGAAGATCTTGTCACACAACATGCAATCGGTGTTGGTGGTGGTTAACACTAGGGCCGAGATGAGAAAATAGATTGTTCAGTGGATTGTTCAGCAGGAACAGTTTTGGTGACTATGATGGTGATTGATATCGCTAATCAAATGATAAAGCTGATTATCAGAAAATCTTGTCATACAACATGCAATCAGTGTTGGTGGTAGTTAACACTAGGGCTGAGATGAAGAAATAGATAGTTGAAAGGTTTGTTGAACAGAACAGTTCTGGTGGCTATAATGGTAACCGGATTAGCTAATATGAGATGATTAAGCTCATTTAGCTGAACTTGTCACACAACAGGCAATCGGTGTTGATGGTGATTAACGCTCGGGCTGAGATGTGGAAATAGATGGTAAAGCAAGAACATTTTTGGAGGCTCTAATGATGACTGGTTTGCTAATCAGATAATAAAACTCACTTACCAGAACTTGTCACACAACATGTAATCGGTGTTGATGGTGATTAAAGCTCGGGCTGAGATGTGGAAATAGATGGTTGAGCAGGAACATTTTTGGTGGCTTTAATGATGACAGGTTTGGCTAATCAGATAATGAAGCTCGTTTACCAGAAGATCTTGTTACACAACATGCAATTGGTGTTGGGTATAGTTAACTCCCGGGCTGAGATGTCGAAATAGATAGTTGAGCAGATAATTTTTGGTGGCTTTAATGATGACTGGTTTGGCTAATCAGATAATGAAGCTCGTTTACCAGAATATCTTGTTACACAACATGCAATCGGAGTTGGGGATAGTTGACGCTCGGGCTGAGACGTGGACAAAGATGGTTGAGCAGGAACATTATTGGTGGCTCTAATGATAATTAGTTTGCCTAATCTTATAATGAAGCTCTTTTACGAGAAGATCTTATCACACAACATGCAATAGGTGTTTGTGGTGGTTAACGCTAGGGCTGAGATTAGAATAGAGATGGAGCAGTTGTTTGTTTAGCAGGAATACTTTTGGTGGCTATGATGGTGACTGGTATCACTAATCATATGATAAAGCTCATATATCAGAAGATCTTGTAATACAACATGTAATCAGTGTTGGTGGTCGTTATCACTAGTCCTGAGATGAAGAAATAGATGGTTGAAAGGTTTGTTGAACAAGAACAGTTCTGGTGGCTGTAATGGTGACTGGTTTGGCTAATCAGATGATTAAGCTCATTTACCAGAAGATCTTGTCACACAACATAAAATCGGTGTTGGGGATAGTTAACGCTCAGGCTGAGACGAGGAAACAGATCGTTGAGCAGGAACATTTTTGGTGGCTCAAATGATGACTGGTTTGGCTAATCAGATAATGAAGCTCGTTTACCAGAAGATCTTGTTACACAACATGCAATCAGTCTTGGGGATAGTAAATGCTAGGCCTGAGACGTGGAAACAGATGGTTTAGCAGAAACATTTTTGTTGCCTCTAATGATGACTGCTTTGGCTAATCAGATAATGAAGTCAGAACGAGTAACACAACATGCAATCGGTGTTGCTGGTGGTTAACGCTCGGGCTGAGATGTGGAAATAGATGCTTGAGCAGGAACATTTTTGGTGGCTTTAATCATGACTCGTCTGGCTAGTCAGATAACGAAGCTCGTTTACAAGAAGATCTTGTCACACCACATCGGTGGTGGTAGTGGTTAACACTAGGGCAGAGATGAAAAAACAGATGGTTCAGTGGTTTGTTCAGCAGGAACAGTTTTGGTGGCTATGAATGTTACTCATAATCGCTAATTATATGATAAGGCTGATTTATCTGAAATTCTTGTCAACAAAATGCAATCAATGTTGGTGGTCGTTATCACTACGGCTGAGGTGAAGAAATAGATGGTTGAAAGATTTTTTGTACAGGAACAGTTCTGGTGGCTGTAATGGTGACTGGTTTGGCTAATCAAATAATGTAGCTCGTTTACCAGCAGATCTTGTCACACAACATGCAGTCGGTGTTGATGGTGATTAACGCTCGGGCCTGAGGTGTGGAAATAGATGGTTGAGCAGGAACATTTTTGGTAGCTTTAATGAAGACTGGTTTGGCTAATGAGATAATGAAGCTCGTTTGCCAGAAGATCTTGTTACACGACATAAAATCGGTGATGGTTGTGGTTTACGCTAGGGCTGAGATGAGAAAACAGATGGATCAGTGGTTTGTTTAGCAGGAATAGTTTTGGTGGCTATGATGGTGACTGGTATCGCTAATCAGATGATAAAGCTCATTTACCAGCAGATCTTGTCACACAACATGCAATCGGTGTTGATGATGATTAACGCTCGGGCTGAGGTGTGGAAATAGATGGTTGAGCAGGAACATTTTTGGTAGCTTTAATGAAGACTGGTTTGGCTAATCAGATAATGAAGCTCGTTTGCCAGAAGATCTTGTTACACGACATAAAATCGGTGATGGTTGTGGTTAACGCTAGGGCTGAGATGAGAAAACAGATGGATCAGTGGTTTGTTTAGCAGGAATAGTTTTGGTGGCTATGATGGTGACTGGTATCGCTAATCAGATGATAAAGCTCATTTATCAGAAGATCTGTCATACAACATGTAATCAGTTTTGGTGGTCGTTATAACTTGGGTGAAAAAAAAAAAAAGTCCCAGAAAAGAAGTGTTTAAGGAAAAATTTTTTCCCAATGGTGGTGTTTGGTTTAAAAAAAAGGGGAGAAAAGGAAAAACAAGTGGGTTTGTGGTTTTTCCCGGACGTTTTGGGGGATGATTTTTTTTCAAAAATTTTTTTAAAAGTCTGGTATCGAAAATTTGTTACAAAAGAAAATTTGGGGGGCCCATCCTGGTAGTGAAAAAAAATGTTGAAAAATTTTTTCAGGAAAGGGGTTTGGTGGGGGTTTTGGGCTGGTTTCTATAGATAATTTTACTGTTTTCCCAAATCTTGTCCAACAAATCACTGTTGGTGGTGTTAAAACCGGGGGTAGGTGGAAATAGATGGTTTTTGGGAACATTTTGGGGGCTTTTTTGGATGGTTTTTGGGTAATAGATTGAAACTTTTCCAGAAGATCTTTTACAAAAAAATTAAAAAAAGGGGTTTTGTGGTTAAGCTGGGCTGAGTGGAAAAAGATTTTTAGTGGTTTTTTAGCAAAAAAGTTTTTTGGCTAGAAAGGGGATGGGATCGTCCCCAAATTTTAAGCCCTAAAATCGGATTTGTTAAAAATTTTCGTTTTTGGGGTTTGTTTTCCTTTTGGTGGTTTAAAAAATAGTTTTTTTAGGGTTTAAAAACGTTTTTGGTGGGTTAATGAGATCTTGTAAACCAATGAAAATTTTTTGCGTTATTTTCCAAAAAAGAATGTGTTTGTGGTTTTAACGGGCTGTTTTGGGGAAAAAAATGGGCCCGTGGGTTTTTTTAAGGAAATTTTTCTTTTCATGATGGTGTGGTTGTAACTATATTTAAAAAATTTTACAGAAGAAAATTTGTTTTAAAAAGATAGTGTTGGGGGCTTTTAAGGGCTGAGATGAAAAAATAGATGGTTAAAGATTGTTATCAAGAACAGTTTGGTGGTGTTTCTGGTTTTGGATGAGATTTTTTTTAAGTTTTTGTCAAAACAGTCGGTGTTATGGTGTTTGGTGGCCTAAAGGAAAAAAGTTTACCCGATTCTGTAAAAATGAAAGGTTTTGGTAGTGTTTTAAAACGGGAATAAAGATTTTTACAAAACCCCGAAACGGTTTTGGGGTAGTTAAAAGTTTGGGCAAAACTGGAAAAAAATTTGGTGGAAAATTTTTTTGGTTAAAGTTTTTTTTGGAAACGAAAAGAAAAAAAGTTTTTTAAAAATTTGTCCCAAATATGGGGTTTGGGTGGTTAAAAACCAAAATAAAAAAAACGTTTCAGGGGTTTGTTCCGGAACGTTTTGGTGTATAAGGGCAATGAAAAAATTTTTAAAGTGTTTTTTCAGAAAAAGGTAAAATGAAAAGGGTTTGGGGTTTTTATATTTGGGGTGAATAAGAAATGGTTTAAAGCTTGTTGGGGTTTTTGGGGTGAAGATGAGGGGTTTTTGAGTTTAAGTTGTTTACAAAGTTTGTCCCCAAAGCTGGTTTTTGGGGAAAATTAAAATCGGGTTTAAAAACTGGAAACAAGGTTTTGGAAATTTTTGGGGCTTAAAAGTGTGGTTCAATGTTAAAAGCCCTTTTAAAAAAAATTTAAAAATGCTTGGTTTTTGGGGGTTTAAAATCGGATAAAAACAAAAGACGGGGGTTTGTTTAGCAGGTTTTGGTGGAGAGTGTGGTTTACAGATAAAGCCCTTACGAAAAATGTATACAACATGTAACCTTTATTTTTCATGGCCAATGGAAAGTGTTGAAAAATTTTTGAAAAAGAAAAATTTTGGGGGCGGGGAAGGGTGTTTTGGATCAAGAAAGTCTTTAAAAATTTTTCCAAAATAAAAAAATTTGGGGAGTTAACTCTAAGGGGACGAAAACAATCGGGTTGGAAAAATTTTGGGGGCTTTAAAGAAAGGTTTTTAACAGAAAAACCGTTTAAGAAGGGGTTTTTCAAAAAAAAGGGGTTTGGGGGTTAACCAAGCAATGGGTGGTTAAAAAGGTTTTTTTTAGAGGAAAGGGGAAAATTGGGGTTTTACGAACTTTGATAAGGTGATTTATCAAAAATTTTATAAAACCTGATTTTGGGGTTTTTACACCAAAGTGGGGAAGAAATGAAAAAAAAAAAGGTTTGTTGCAAAAAAGAAAAAAGTTCTGGGGGCTGTAAAGGGGACTGGTTTGGTTAATCAGATGATTTAAACTCTTTACCAGACGATTTGTCACACAAAAATGCAATCAGTATTGTGGAAAAAGCTGGGGTGAGGTATGAAAATGATGGTTTAGCAGGAAAATTTTCCGGGTAAACTTTAATGGAAAAGGTTTTTCAATCGTAATAATCGGTTTTGGGAAGCAAAACCAAAAAAAAACAGTGTTTTGGGGGTTGTGGGAAGGAAACAGTTTTAGTGGTTTTTTTACGGAACCCTTTTAAAGGGGTATATTTGAGAATTTTTTTAAAAATGCAAGTCATTTATCGGATTTTTTAAAAATGAACGGTTTGGGGGATCTTGCTTTTTTTCCTCCCGAGACTGGAAAAATGGGACTGGTTTTTGGTGTTTAAAATGACGGTTTTGGAAAAAAAAAAGTGTTTTTCCCCGAACTTTTTAAAAAAAGAAAGGTGTTTGGGGGTTTTTAATAAAAATGAAAACAAATTTTTTTTTTTACGGAACGTTTTGGGGGGACTTAGGGCTGGTAAAAAAAATAAAGTTTTACAGAAAATTTTTCATAAACCTGAAACATTTTTGGGGTTTTAACAAAGGGGGGAAAAAAACAGAATTTGTGGGTTTGTTTTGGGAAAAAAATTTTTTTTGGGGGGGGGGGTTATGATTTATGAAACAACATTTAAAAGCTGTTACAGAAGATTTTTTTAACAAAATGCAATCGGGGGTTTGGGAAGTAACGCTGGGGGGTGAGAGTGGAAAAAAAATGGGTTCTTAAATTTTTGGTGGCTAATTTAAGTTTTAATCAATAAGAAACAAAACATGCAAACGGGGTTTCTGTTTAAAAAATCGGGGTTAAAAATGAAAAAATCTTTGGGGGGGAAATGGGGTTTAAGAAACTTTTTTTTTTTTTTTTTTAATGAGATCTTTTCAACAGAAAAGGTGGAGTAAAACACTGAAAGGCGGTGGTTCGTTTGGTAAAAGGGGAAAAGTGGGTGGCAGGGAAATTTTTGGGTTTAAAATTATGTTTGGCTAGTCAAAAAAATAAAACATTCGGTTTTCCCCCCATGAATTTGGTTTTGGGGGGTTAAAAAAAGGGCGGTGGAAAACAGATGGTTAGTTTTTTTTTTTGGAAAATTTTTTTTTTATTTTATTTTTAATTTTGATAAAGGGATTTTTTGAAAAACGCAACTGCAAAAATGCGGGGTGTTATGGTGAAAAAAGGTGGGGTTTAAATTTTTTTACAGGGAAAATTTGGTGGGTTAATAAGACTGGTTTGGTAAACAAATTATAAGCTTTTTCCCAAAAATTTGTACACACATAATCGGGGTTGTGTGTTACGTGGGGTGAGGTGGAAAAATTTGTGGTTGAGCAGGAAATTTTTTTAGCTTTTTAAGGGGCTGGTTTCTAATCAGTAAAAACCTTTTCCCGAAGACTTTTCACACATAAAAACGGGGTTTTGTGGTAAATGGGGGGAGATGAGAAAAAGAAAAGAAGTGGTTTTTTTTTCAGGAAATTTTGGTGCTATTTATGGTTTGGGTGAAAATTAACTTTTACCAAAAGATCTTTTTTAAAATGAATGTTTTGGGGGTGTTAAAACTTAGGGAGATGAAAAAATTAGGAAAATTTGTTAAAAAAGGTCTGGTGGCTGTAAGAACTGGTTTCCAAAGATTTCTGTTTACCAAAAAAATTTTTAAAAACCCGCAATAGTTTTTGGGGGTTTGTCCCGCGGACGTGGGCAATGGGTTCGAAAAACATTTTTGGTTAAGTGTTTTGGAAACGTTAAAAATTTAAAAAGGGATTGTACCAAAAAGCAAAAGGATGGTGGTTAAAATTTTGGGAAGAAAAACGGGTTTTTGGTTTTTGTTTTTAGGGAAAAACTTTTTTTTAATGATGGGTTGGGTTGTTTTAAAAATAATTTAAAAGGGAAAAAAAATGGTTTAACAAAATGCTATGTTGATGGTTTTTGGCGGTAAGAAATAATGGGTTTAAAAATTTGTTAAAAACCGGGGTTTTGGTGGGGAAAGGTACTGGTTGGCTAAAAAATGGTTTTAAACCCTTTTTTTGTCAAAAATGAAAGGTTTAGTGGGGTTTTAAAAGGGCGGGGAAAAAAAACAGTGTTTGGGGTGGTTAAGTGCTGGTTTGGAAAAGAATGGGGTTGTTTTCTAGAAATTTGTCAACCCGAACGGGGGGGTAATAAAGTGGGGTAATTGGAACTGGGTTAAAAAAGGAACTTTTTGGGGCCTTTAAGTGGGGTGGGTTTTGGAAAGATTTGAACTGTTTTCCAAATGGTCCCCATAAAATATGTTTGTTGGTTAAAGCTGGTTTTAGATGAAAACATGGGATCGGGGTTTTTTAGGGAAAAAATTTTGGGGCTTTAGGTTGGAATGTTCTAGAAAATTTTTTATAAAAAATTTGGTTTTTATAAATGAATCGGTTTGGGAGAAGTCGGGGGGCGGGAAACGATGGTTTAGTAACTTTTTTTGTAAAAATGATAGGGTTTTTTTAACAGATAAAAGGGTTTTTTTGCCGTTTGGGAAAGTCTTTTACAAAAACCGTTTAATTTAAAGTGGTGGGGGTAAATAGGGGTTTAAGGAAATTTTTGGAGTTTTGAAGGGGTTTCTTCTAAAGGCTCGTTTGAAAAAATTTTTTAACCAATAAAAGGGGGGTTTTTTTAACGTAGGGTGAGTGGTTAGATGGTAGGGGTTTTTTAAGAAAAGTTTTGGGGCATTTTAGTGCTGGTTGTTGGAATGATAAAAAATTTTTCAGAAAAATCTTTAACAACATCAATGTTTGGTGGTGTTAACACTAAGCCAGATAAAAAAAAGATGGGTTAAAAATTTGTTAAAAGGAACAGTTTGGTGGCTTAAAGTGGTGGGTTTTTAGTAAATAATTTGAATTTTCCCCCAAAAATCTTTTCAACAACTGCAATCTGTTGATGGGGTTTCCTGGCTGAGATGGAAAAGATGGGTTTAAACAAAACATTTTGGTGGGTTAAAGTGCTGGTTTGGTAAAACAGTAAAAAAATCTTTTTCCTTTGTCACACAAAGAATTGTGTTAGTGGGGTTTTTAATAGGCCAAAAGAGAAAACAGATGAGGGTTGCGGCGGGCGTTTTGGTGTTGTGGTGTTTGATTTAATTCTTTATAAAGATTTTCAAAAAAAACGGTTAAAAAAAATCGGTTGAGGCTTACCGTGTTTTGGAAAAAAAATGTGGGTTTTTTTTGTTTGTTCCAAAAAAATTCGGAAACTTTTTTGGGGGTTTTATAAAAAATTTAATCTTTTTTTTTAACAAATGAAAAGGGTTGGGGAAAAAAAAGGGGTGGAGAAAACTGGTTTTAAAGGGGGGTGGTGTAAAATTCTTTTGGTAAAGAAATTAATTTTTTTAAAAACTGTAACATGGGTGGTCTTAATATAAAGTGGGGAAGGGAAAGTGGGGGAACAGGAAATTTTGGGGGTTAATGTGATGTTTTCCAAAAATTTTATAGAATCTTTTACCAGAGATTTTCAACAAACATAATCGGTGTTTTTGGGGGGTTTAAGTGGGCGAGGGGAAAAACGCGGATTGGTGGTTTTTAGGGAATATTTTGTGGTAGGGTTTTTTAACCTTGGATCAATTAAAAAGAAAAGCTTAACGAAACTTTTTTAAACCCCGAACATTTGGGGCTTTCCCAAAAGGTGAAAAGGGGGAAAAGATTTTGAAAGGTTTGGAAAAAAAAAACGTTTGGTGGTGAAAGGGGGTGAGTTGGAATAGATGTTAAACATTTCAGAAATTTGTGGCAAATAAAATCGGGGTTTTGGGGGAGTTAACGGCTGCTGACAAGAAAGATCTTGGCCCAAATTTTGGGGGTTAAAAGACTGGGGCTAATAAAAAAGTGGGTTCCCGAAAATTTTGTTCAAACAGGAACAGTTTTGGGGTATAAAGGACCTAACTGAAAAAAATGGTTTACAAAACATTATTTGCTCAATGTGGTGCTTTCTATCAGGTAAGAAAGAGGTAAAAATTTTTCAACGTTTGTGTAACCCCCCGGGGGGGTTGGCTTAAGGGAACATTTTGGTGGCTTTAATCATGACTCGTCTGGCTAGTCAGATAACGAAGCTCGTTTACAAGAAGATCTTGTCACACAACATGCAATCGGTGGTGGTAGTGGTTAACACTAGGGCAGAGATGAAAAAACAGATGGTTCAGTGGTTTGTTCAGCAGGAACAGTTTTGGTGGCTATGAAGGTTACTCATAATCGCTAATTATATGATAAGGCTGATTTATCTGAAAATCTTGTCATACAAAATGCAATCAATGTTGGTGGTCGTTATCACTACGGCTGAGGTGAAGAAATAGATGGTTGAAAGGTTTGTTGTACAGGAACAGTTCTGGTGGCTGTAATGGTGACTGGTTTGGCTAATCAGATAATGTAGCTCGTTTACCAGCAGATCTTGTCACACAACATGCAGTCGGTGTTGATGGTGATTAACGCTCCGGCTGAGGTGTGGAAATAGATGGTTGAGCAAGAACATTTTTGGTAGCTTTAATGAAGACTGGTTTGGCTAATGAGATAATGAAGCTCGTTTGCCAGAAGATCTTGTTACACGACATAAAATCGGTGATGGTTGTGGTTTACGCTAGGGCTGAGATGAGAAAACAGATGGATCAGTGGTTTGTTTAGCAGGAATAGTTTTTGTGGCTATGAAGGTGACTGGTATCGCTCATCATATGATAAAGCTCATATATCAGAAGATCTTGTCATACAACATGTAATCAGTTTTGGTGGTCGTTATCACTTGGGCTGAGATGAAGAAATAGATGGTTGTAAGGTTTGTTGAACAGGAACAGTTTTGGTGGCTCTAATGATGACTGGCTTGCCTAATCTCATATAGAAGCTCTTTTACCAGCAGATATTATCACACAACATGCAATCGGTGTTTGTGGTGGTTTAAGCTAGGGCTGAGATGAGAAAACAGATGGACCAGTGGTTTGTTTAGCAGGAATAGTTTTTGTGGCTATGATGGTGACTGGTATCGCTAATCATATGATAAAGCTCATATATAAGAAGATCTTGTCATACAACTTGTAATCAGTGTTGGTGGTCGTTATCACTAGGGCTGAGATGAAGAAATAGATGGTTGAAAGGTTTGTTGATCAAGAACAGTTCTGGTGGCTGTAATGGTGACTGGTTTGGCTAATCAGATGATTAAGCTCATTTACCAGAATATCTTGTCACACAACATGAAATCGGTGTTAGTGGTGTTTAAAGATAGGCCTGAGAAGAGAAAACAGATGGTTGAGCAGGAGTGGCTGTAATGATGACTGGTTTGGCTAGTAAGATAATTAAGTTCGTTTACTAGAAGATCTTGTCACACAACCTGCCATCGGTCTTGGGAGTAGTTAAAGCTCGGGCTGAATCGTGGAAACAGATGGTTGAGTAGGAACACTTTTGGTGGCTCTAATGATGTCTTGTTTGGCTAATCAGATAAAGAAACTCGTTTACCAGAAGATCTTGTCACACAACATGCAATCGGTGTTAGTGGTGGTTAACACTAGGGCCAAGATGAGAAAACAGATGGTTCAGTGGTTTGTTCGGCAGGAACAGTTTTGGTGACTATGATGGTGTCTGATATCGCTAATAATATGATAAAGCTGATTTATCAGAAAATCGTGTCATACAACATGCAATCAGTGTTGGTGGTTGTTATCACTTGGGCTGAGATGAAGAAATAGATGGTTGAAAGCTTTGTTGAACAGGAACAGTTCTGGTGGCTGTAATGATGACTGGTTTTGCTAGTAAGATAATTAAGTTCGTTTACTAGAAGATCTTGTCACACAACCTGCAATCGGTCTTGGGAATAGTTAAAGCTCGGGCTGAATCGTGGAAACAGATGGTTGAGCAGGAACATTTTTGGTGGCTCTAATGATGACTGGCTTGCCTAATCTGATATAGAAGCTCTTTTACCAGCAGATATTATCACACAACATGCAATCGGTGTTTGTGGTGGTTAAAGCTAGGGCTGAGATGAGAAAACAGAAAGATCGGTGGTTTGTTTAGCAGGAATACTTTTGGTGGCTATGATGGTGACTGGTATCACTAATCATATGATAAAGCTCATATATCAGAAGATCTTGTCATACAACATGTAATCAGTGTTGGTGGTCGTTATCACTAGGCCTGAGATAAAGAAATAGATGGTTGAAAGGTTTGTTGAACAAGAACAGTTCTGGTGGCAGTAATGGCGAGTGGTTTGGCTTATCAGATGATTAAGCTCATTTACCAGAAGATCTTGTCACACAACATAAAATCGGTGTTGGGGATAGTTAACTCTCGAGCTGAGACGAGGAAACAGATCGTTGAGCAGAAACATTTCTGGTGGCTCTAATTATGACTGGTTTGGCTAATCAGATAACGAAGCTCGTTTACCAGAAGATCTTGTCACACAACATGCAATTGGTGTTGGTGGTGGTTAACACTAGAGCCGAGATCAGAAAACAGGTGGTTCATTGGTTTGTTCAGCAGGAACTGTTTTGGTGGCTATGATGGTGACTGATATCGCTAATCATATGATAAGGCTGATTTATCAGAAAATCTTTTCATACAACATGCAATCAATTGATGGTGGTCGTTATCACTACGGCTGAGATGAAGAAATAGATGGTTGAAAGGTTTGTTGCACAAGAACAGTTCTGGTGGCTGTAATGGTGACTGGTTTGGTTAATCAGATGATTAAGCTCATTTACCAGACGATCTTGTTACACAACATGCAATCGGTATTGATGGTAAATAACGCTCGGGCTGAGGTATGAAAATAGATGGTTGAGCAGGAAAATTTTCGGTAGCTTTAATGATGACTGGTTTGGCTAATCAGATAATGAAGCTCGTTTACCAGAAGATCAAGTTACACAACATAAAATCAGTGTTTGTGGTGGTTAACGCTAGGGCTGAGATGAGAAAACAGATGGATCAGTGGTTTGTTCAGCAGGAACAGTTTTAGTGGCTATGATGGTGACTGGAATCGCTAATCATATGATAAAGCTCATTTATCAGAAGATCTTGTTACATAACATGCAATCGGTGTTGGAGATGCTTAACGCTCGGCCTGAGACGTGGAAACAGATGGTTGAGCTGGAACATTTTTGGTGCCTCTAATGATGACTGGTTTGGCTAATCAGATAATGTAGCTCGTTTACCAGCAGATCTTGTCACACAACATTCAATCGGTGTTGGTGGTGGTTAATACTAGGGCCGAGATGAGAAAACAGATGGTTCAGTGGTTTGTTGAGCAGGAACAGTTTTGGTGACTATGATGGTGACTGGTATCTCTAATCAAATTATAAAGCTGATTTATCAGAAAATCTTGTCATACAACATGCAATCAGTGTTGGCGGTTGTTAACACTAGGGCTGAGATGAGAAAACAGAAGTTCAGTGGTTAGTTTAGCAGGAAAAGTTTTAGTGGCTATGATTCTGACTGGTATCAATCATATTATAAAGCTGATTCATCAGAAGATTTTTTTACACAACATGCAATCGGTGTTAGGGATAGTTAACGCTCGGGCTGAGACGTGGAAACAGATGGTTGAGCTGAAACATTTATGGTGGCTCTAATGTAACTGGTTTGGCTAATCAGATAATGAAGCTCGTTTACCAGAAGATCTTGTTACACAACATGCAATCAGTCTTGGGGATAGTAAACGCTAGGCCTGAGACGTGGAAACAGATGGTTTAGCAGAAACATTTTTGTTGCCTCTAATGATGACTGCTTTGGCTAATCAGATAATGAAGACAGAACGAGTAACACAACATGCAATCGGTGTTGCTGGTGGTTAACGCTCGGGCTGAAATGTGGAAATAGATGCTTGAGCAGGAACATTTTTGGTGGCTTTAATCATGACTCGTTTGGCTAGTCAGATAATGAAGCTCGTTTACAAGAAGATCTTGTCACACAACATGCAATCGGTGGTGGTGGTAGTTAACACTAGGGCCGAGATGAGAAAACAGATGGTTCAGTGGTTTGTTCAGCAGGAACAGTTTTGGTGGCTATGAAGGTTACTCATAATCGCTAATTATATGATAAGGCTGATTTATCTGAAAATCTTGTCATACAAAATGCAATTAATGCTGGTGGTCGTTATCACTACGGCTGAGATGAAGAAATAGATGGTTGAAAGGTTTGTTGTACAGGAACAGTTCTGGTGGCTGTAATGGTGACTGGTTTGGCTAATCAGATAATGAAGCTCGTTTACCAGAAGATCAAGTTACACAACATAAAATCAGTGTTGGTGGTGGTAAACGCTTGGGCTGAGACTTGGAAACTGATGGTTGAGCAGGATTATTAATGACGTGGCTTTAATGACGACTGGTTTGGCTAATCAGATAATGAAGCTTGTTTACCAGAAGATCAAGTTACACAACATAAAATCGGTGTTGGTGGTGGTAAACGCTAGAGCTGAGATGAGAAAACAGATGGAACAGTGGTTTGTTCAGCAGGAACAGTTTTGGTGGCTATGATGGTGACTGGTATCGCTAAATCATATGATAAAGCTCATTTATCAGAAGATCTTGTCATACAACATGTAATCAGTGTTGGTGGTCGTTATCACTAGGGCTGAGATGAAGAAATAGATGGTTGAAAGGTTTGTTGATCAAGAACAGTTCTGGTGGCTGTAATGGTGACTGGTTTGGCTAATCAGATAATGAAGCTCGTTTACCAGAAGATCTTGTCACACAACATGCAATTGGTGTTAGTTAACACTAGAGCCGAGATCAGAAAACAGGTGGTTCATTGGTTTGTTCAGCAGGAACAGTTTTGGTGGCTATGATGGTGACTGATATCGCTAATCATATGATAAGGCTGATTTATCAGAAAATCTTTTCTTACAACATGCAATCAATTGTTGGTGGTCGTTATCACTACGGCTGATGAAGAAATAGATGGTTGAAAGGTTAGTTGCACAACAGTTCTGGTGGCTGTAATGGTGACTGGTTTGGTTAATCAGATGATTAAGCTCATTTACCAGACGATCTTGTCACACAACATGCAATCGGTATTGATGGTAAATAACGCTCGGGCTGAGGTGTGAAAATAGATGGTTGAGCAGGACAATTTTCGGTAGCTTTAATGATGACTGGTTTGGCTAATCAGATAATGAAGCTCGTTTACCAGAAGATCAAGTTACTCAACATAAAATCAGTGTTTGTGGTGGTTAACGCTAGGGCTGAGATGAGAAAACAGATGGATCAGTGGTTTGTTTAGCAGGAACAGTTTTGGTGGCTATGATGGTGATTGGAATCGCTAATCATATGATAAAGCTCATTTATCAGAAGATCTTGTTACATAACATGCAATCGGTGTTGGAGATGCTTAATGCTCGGGCTGAGACGTGGAAACAGATGGTTGAGCTGGAACATTTTTGGTGCCTCTAATGATGACTGGTTTGGCTAATCAGATAATGTAGCTCGTTTACCAGCAGCTCTTGTCACACAACATTCAATCGGTGTTGGTTAATACTAGGGCCGAGATGAGAAAACAGATGGTTCAGTGGTTTGTTGAGCAGGAACAGTTTTGGTGACTATGATGGTGACTGGTATCTCTAATCAAATTATAAAGCTGATTTATCAGAAAACCTTGTCATATAACATGCAATCAGTGTTGGCGGTCGTTAACACTAGGGCTAAGATGAGAAAACAGAAGTTCAGTGGTTTGTTTAGCAGGAAAAGTTTTAGTGGCTTTATTCTGACTGGTATTGCTAATCATATGATAAAGCTGATTCATCAGAAGATTTTTTTACACAACATGCAATCGGTGTTAGGGATAGTTAACGCTCGGGCTGAGACGTGGAAACAGATGGTTGAGCTGGAACATTTATGGTGGCTCTAATGATGACTGGTTTGGCTAATCAGATAATGAAGCTCGTTTACCAGAAGATCTTGTCACACAACATGCAATTGGTGTTGGTGGTGGTTAACACTAGAGCCGAGATCAGAAAACAGGTGGTTCATTGGTTTGTTCAGCAGGAACAGTTTTGGTGGCTATGATGGTGACTGATATCGCTAATCATATGATAATGCTGATTTATCAGAAAATCTTGTCATACAATATACAATCAATTGTTAGTGGTCGTTATCACTACGGCTGAGATGAAGAAATAGATGGTTGAAAGGTTTGTTGCACAAGAACAGTTCTGGTGGCTGTAATGGTGACTGGTTTGGTTAATTAGATGATTAAGCTCATTTACCAGACGATCTTGTCACACAACATACAATCGGTATTGATGGTAAATAACGCTCGGGCTGAGGTGTGAAAATAGATGGTTGAGCAGGAAAATTTTCGGTAGCTTTAATGATGACTGGTTTGGCTAATCAGATAATGAAGCTCGTTTACCAGAAGATCAAGTTACACAACATAAAATCAGTGTTGGTGGTGGTAAACGCTTGGGCTGAGACTTGGAAACTGATGGTTGAGCAGGATTATTAATGACGTGGCTTTAATGACGACTGGTTTGGCTAATCAGATAATGAAGCTTGTTTACCAGAAGATCAAGTTACACAACATAAAATCGGTGTTGGTGGTGGTAAACGCTAGAGCTGAGATGAGAAAACAGATGGAACAGTGGTTTGTTCAGCAGGAACAGTTTTGGTGGCTATGATGGTGACTGGTATCGCTAAATCATATGATAAAGCTCATTTATCAGAAGATCTTGTCATACAACATGTAATCAGTGTTGGTGGTCGTTATCACTAGGGCTGAGATGAAGAAATAGATGGTTGAAAGGTTTGTTGAACAGAAACAGTTCTGGTGGCTGTATTGGTGACTGGTTTGCTAATCAGATAATTAAGATCTTGTTACACAACATGCAATCGGAGTTGGGGATAGTAAACGCTCGGGCTGAGACGTGGAAACAGATGGTTGAGCAGGAACATTTTTGGTGGCTCTAATGATGACTGGTTTGGCTAAACAGATAATGAAGCTCATTTACCAGAAGATCTTGTCACTCAACATGCAATCGGTGTTGGTAGTTAACGCTCGGGCTGAGACGTGAAAACAAATGTTTGAACAGGAACATTTATGGTGGCTCTAATGATGACTGGTTTGGCTAATCTGATAATGAAGCTCGTTTACCAGAAGTTCTTGTTAAACAACATGCAATCGGTGTTGGGGATAGTTAACGCTCGGGGTGATATGTTGAAATAGATGGTTGAGCAGAACATTTTTGTTGGCTTTTATGATGACTGGTTTGGCTAATCAGATAATGAAGCTCGTTTACCAGAAGATCTTGTTACACAACATGCAATCGGAGTTGAGGATAGTTAACGCTCGGGCTGAGACGTGGACAAAGATGGTTGAGCAGGAATATTTTTCGTGGCTTTAATGATGACTTGTTTGGCTAATCTAATAATGAAGCTCATTTACCAGAAGATCTTGTTACACAACATTCAATCGGTGTTGGAGATAGTTAACAGTCGGGCTGAGACGTGGAAACAAATGGTTCAGCAGGAACATTTTTGGTGGCTCCAATGATGACTGGTTTGGCTAATCAGATAACGAAGCTCGTTTACCAGTAGATCTTGTCACACAACATGCAATTGGTGTTGGTTGTGGGTAACGCTCCGGCTGAGACGTGGAAACAGATGGTTGAGCGGGAACATTTATGGTGGCTTTAACGATTACTGGTTTGCCTAATCTGATAATGAAGCTAGTTTACCAGAAGATCTTATCACACAACATGGAATCAGTGTTTGTGGTGGTTAACGCTAGGCCTAAGATGAGAAACCAGATGGATCAGTGGTTTGTTCAGCAGGAACAGTTTTGGTGGCTATGATGGTGACTGGTATCGCTAAATCATATGATAAAGCTCATTTATCAGAAGATCTTGTCATACAACATGTAATCAGTGTTGGTGGTCGTTATCACTAGGGCTGAGATGAAGAAATTGATGGTTGAAAGGTTTGTTGAACAGAAACAATTCTGGTGGCTGTAATGGTGACTGGTTTGGATAATCAGATGATTAATCTCATTTACCTCTTGTCACACAACATGAAATTGGTGTTAGTGGTGTTTAAAGATAGGGCTCAGAAGAGAAAACAGATGGTTGAACAGGAGTGGCTGTAATGATGTCTGGTTTGGCTAGTAAGATAATTAAGTTCGTTTACTAGAAGATCTTGTCACACAACCTGCAATCGGTCTTGGGAATAGTTAAAGCTCGGGCTGAATCGTGGACACAGATGGGTGAGCAGGAACATTTTTGGTGGCTCTAATGATGACTGGCTTGCCTAATCTCATATAGAAGCTCTTTTACCAGCAGATATTATCACACAACATGCAATCGGTGTTTGTGGTGGTTTAAGCTAGGGCTGAGTTGAGAAAACAGACCCCTTGGTCTGACCATCTAATGACCCCTTGGGGTCATTCATTCATTCATCCATTCATGATGCGTCGTCTCTCGCATGCTATTAATGACATTCATTCATGATGTGTTATTTCACATCATCAATTACGTAGCTAACGGATTACTAAAAATCTAATAAAAAATAAAAAAGCAGATAAGATATAAATATGATAAGATATAGATAAGATATGATAAGATATAAAGATAAGTAATTAATGATTAGATTAAATTAAATGATTATATTAATTAATTGATAACTTAATAGATATGATTAATGAAATAATATTTAAATATGAAATATGCTTGCCGTTTAACAAGTAAGCAGCTCGGTCATGGGCAAGTAAGCAGCTCGGTTTATGTTGCATCATGGATGATGGGTCATGATGGGAGCCTTGTAGGCGCATGTTGTCGAGACAGCCACTTCATTATAATCCACTTAACAACTTTGTTTATACAACTGTGGCCTTGGCGCGTGTAATATAAACGACCTCGCGTCTTAATACGTAGTAACTTATGAATAGAATACCGCCGGGACAACTGTTCATCACCAGCGACCTACGCCTGTCCAAGACACCACAGTCACAGTACGCCGCACGACACAGTATGTCAGCAACAACCTTTATTAAACAGAAGAAAATAGGCAAGCAGACCACCAAAGACGATCAGGGAGAGGACACCAACGGACCTAAATTAGCACGTTTGACACCCATTAACCTACCAGAACCCACTATCGACCTGTCGGCTGACGACGACACGGTGCTACACGCTGAACCGCAGCCAGATTACAAAACACCCCAACAAGAGCTCGAGGAGTGGTACACGGAACACCTGGAAAAAGAAGATACAGAATGTCATTCTGTTTCTATGGTGAAGGAACACATCAAGAAGCTGATGAATGCCAAACACAACAACCGTTCAGCTCTAATACTCCTGACTCTCACACAATACATTATACCCGTGAAGAGCTACAAGTTAGCACACCAGAAATATACCAAGACGTCTCAGAGAATGAAGAAGTCGGTGAAAGAAGCATTGTTCAAGATACTGTCACTATGGGGAACGACCGCAGCGCACCCAACGACTTCGACAAGATATCTGCTGGACTTCTTAGACTCCGAGGAACTAACAAATTCATTATCCACGATAGTGTTCCCTGCGAGGATTTGGAAGGAGCTCGCAGCCTGGTTGAAGACTTTCTCAATAGAATCTCAGGAACTGCCAGATCCAGAAAGTTCTCAGACAGAACAGTCAGTTTCTCAGCATATCATCCTCCCCAGCCCGGAGGTTCTGGACAACCACACGTCCACTTCGTACACGCCTGCACGTGGCACCAGTCATACTGCAGGTGTGTCGGAGTCCGTGAGTTACCAAAGTCTCCGGGATGGAAAAGAAGGACTCGTAGACTTGAGCAGATTTCAAATGAAGACATCGAAAACCTTGTCAACTATATCTTTCAACCAGAACGAGTACCGTTGCACGCTGAGGTCGCCAAACAATACTGGCGACCTAGCGGTCAAATTGGAAACGTACTGGTACAAGGATATTCGTGGCAAGGCTCCAATGGATTATTGGAAATCTGCTCAAGTGAAAGGCTTCGTATTGACTCGATCGACCAGCAGGTTGGCGGATCTGGCAGCTCAATTAGAACAAGAGATGATACAGTTACTAAATCGGGACCCTCAAAGCGAGGGAGAATTAGTATACAGGAAATAGTTAAAGTTATAATGAGTGTAGGACACGCACCACCTGACAGATTTGTATCCAGTTCAGAATATTTGTGTAATGATAGAATTAATACTTTAAATCCCGAAGGTTTTCTTTTTAAAAATGCAATAACACTCTCTAAGTCTAACTATACTAATATGAGTGTTGCAGACCTTTTCAAACACCAAATTGATAACAATTGTTTATATGGATGTAGTAGAATTGATTTTTATTATGCTAAATATCTAACAGAAGAAGAATCTGTTTGTGCAATTCTCAGAATGCTTTTGTTTCATTTCAATACAGTTAATAATGTAAAAGACTTTCTAAAAACATTATATCACTTAAGTAATAAAACATTGGCTAATGGAAAAATAAATACTATGTTTATAAAAGGTGCTCCTAATTCTGGTAAAAATTTTTTGTTTGATTCAGTTGCTGAATTTTTTATAAATTATGGTAAAATTAGTAATCCATCAAGAAATAATAACTTTTCTTTTATGAACGCACAAAATAGGAGATATATTTTATGGAATGAGGCCAAACTAGACCCTTATTTTGAGGAGTCGGTACTTGATATAATGCAAGGTAAAACGATTGAAGTAAATGTAAAGTTTAAAGCACCACAACAAGTTGACAAGACACCTATTGTTGTATTGAGTAACAACGAAGTATTTCCTAACACACAGAGATTTCATTGTCGTTATATAAAGTATGTTTGGAATTCTTGTAATTTGTTAATTGATTATTCAACTAAAGTACCTCATCCGAGGATGATAGGCTATCTATTATTGTGGAGTGTTAATGATAACACATATGATTATGAACCAATTGAAAATGTATTATCTAATCTTATTGATAAGGTATAATCTTTAGAATTGTACAAGGTGTAGGGAAATAAAAAAGCATATTATCAATATTGGTTTTTATTTACAACATACCACATACCCTCTTTATCAAACAATGGATATGAATTCAACCTTAAATCCATAATATCAGGAAAATTGGTTATTAATAACCATACAATTGATTTTTTATTATAATTAGTTAACATATTAATATCAGTTATATTGTTATTTTTGACATATGGACTTAGTACAGAAATTATATTTCTTGAATAATATGTCCACAAAATGTCTGCCACTGTAATACAGTTAACACTTTCCTCTAATACCGATTTGATAAAAACACTATTGTGTAATGAGTCCATGGCCCATTTACTAGTTGATTGTACAGGTGTACTGGTAGTAGATTGTGGCTCCACCCGTTTGACTTTTATTACCTCAGGCTTGCCAAAGACCTATTTACGTTTCTGGGTGGCAGTTTGTTTATTTTCAGTAACGCTACCAGGTGTTGTTGGTACATTGGACCTATAGCCATAGGCGAATTCACCTGAGTAGCTTGTTGACGTTAAGTCACTCGTTAATGGAGTTCCCATAACCTTCATAGCAGGATGGACGTACGAAGTGTTTGGATGAGTGAAATCAAAACTATATTCTATTTCACACATAGTATCTATTTTGTACATGGCAACAACTTCTTGTACTTTAGAATCAATAGCGTCTGTACTGTACGCATTTACTGGTAATATGCCAACATGCAAAGTAGGTGGTTGTAAGCCTCCTCCATATTCATTGAATCCATGCATAATGGTACCGCTCTGTTCAATACTAGTTGTGTATTGTATATCGACTGTAGACTTCACCATATTCTCAATAGCGTTGAATGTTATTGTCTGATGATCGTCGCCAATAAGTAATTGTGCGATAGAAGCAAACGGAACTTTGGTACCATATACTATATTAGTTGTTGGTCCAGTATTACCTTGTCTTTGGCTTCTGAAAAATGGATACGGTTCACTACATTTAAGTGCACATACCTGTGGTCTATATTCCCACGATATTGGGGGATTTCCATTACCATTTACCATTGTATATATATGTAAGTCTTGCATAATGTCCGGTAATGAGTCAACATTATCACCAATATCAACGTTTTGAACGTAGTACTGCCTTATTGGCTTCTTATTACCAAAACAGGCTGGTATATTATTAAATTCAATAGTTGTATCTGTTTTTTTCATAGTTGAACCCCACAAATCATTAATATTTATTCCATCCATAGCTGATCTCTTGGTGGCAGTTATTATCATTGGATCCGATGCATTAGAATCATATTCCATATTACTTCCTCCATATTTATTATTTAAACCATAAACATAGACACCGTGTACCATTAAACTACTATTGACACTGTTAATACCTGCACTGTTTGTTATGAATGGTGTTCTAAATCCTAAAGGTGTAACATTAGTTACAAACATCTTTCCTTTAGATCCTATAGGTAAGTTATTAAATTCTGCCTTAGTCATATAAAATGGTATAGCATGACATGGTACACGGGCGTACGGAGTACAAACTAATAATTGTTTACCTCCATTTTCTAATGGTTCTACAGCCGATATTGTTTTGTATCGATAACCGTAACTGTACATGAGCCTTGAATGCATAAATACTACTTTACCAGTTTTAAATTGTGATATAGGTTTATGGATATGTCCGGGTATTGCGTTAGTAGAACCGCCGCCTCCAGATTTTGTAGCTGTGGCGCTCGTAGCTGTATCCTGTTGCATTTGTTCATCTTCATTATTATCGTCCATCTTCTTCCTTTTGACAGGTGTGGTAGGTGGAGTATCCGTGGTTACGGTTGGTGTGGTCGATCCTGTAGATAACACACTTCTGTATTGCTGGGAGGTGGTATCGGTGAACGAACCTGGGGCGTCTGGTCGTCCTGTAGTATTAGGATAACGTACTCCAACAACAGATTCCAAAAGATATTTGCCAGTAAGTCCCAACACACCGACAGCACTGTGCCAATTACTAGTCCTAGCAAAATCACTTGCAAAAAGTCCAATAGCCTCACGGTCTGATGCACGTATATCGTCAGATGTGGAGGCGTTGTGATATCGGATGTCGTGTAAGGCCGCGATACGATCGTCCTCATCTATAGGGATTCCGTTGTCAACACTGTTTCCAGGTCCTATATAACGGTGAAAAGGCAACTGATGCCAATAGATGGTTGAGCAGGAACATTTTTAGTAGCTTTAATGAAGACTGGTTTGGCTAATGAGATAATGAAGCTCGTTTGCCAGAAGATCTTGTTACACGACATAAAATCGGTGATGGTTGTGGTTAACGCTAGGGCTGAGATGAGAAAACAGATGGACCAGTGGTTTGTTTAGCAGGAATAGTTTTTGTGGCTATGAAGGTGACTGGTATCGCTAATCATATGATAAAGCTCATATATCAGAAGATCTTGTCATACAACTTGTAATCAGTGTTGGTGGTCGTTATCACTAGGGCTGAGATGAAGAAATAGATGGTTGAAAGGTTTGTTGATCAAGAACAGTTCTGGTGGCTGTAATGGTGACTGGTTTGGCTAATCAGATAATGAAGCTCGTTTACCAGAAGATCAAGTTACACAACATAAAATCAGTGTTTGTGGTGGTTAACGCTAGGGCTGAGATGAGAAAACAGATGGATCAGTGGTTTGTTCAGCAGGAACAGTTTTGGTGGCTATGATGGTGACTGGAATCGCTAATCATATGATAAAGCTCATTTATCGGAAGATCTTGTTACATAACACGCAATCGGTGTTGGAGATGCTTAACGCTCGGGCTGAGACGTGGAAACAGATGGTTGAGCTGGAACATTTTTGGTGCCCCTAATGATGACTGGTTTGGCTAATCAGATAATGTAGCTCGTTGACCAGCAGATCTTGTCACACAACATGCAATCAGTGTTGAAGGTGATTAACGCTCGGGCTGAGGTGTGGAAATAGATGGTTGAGCAGGAACATTTTTGGTAGCTTTAATGAAGACTGGTTTGGCTAATCAGATAATGAAGCTCGTTTGCCAGAAGATCTTGTTACACGACATAAAATCGGTGATGGTTGTGGTTAACGCTAGGGCTGAGATGAGAAATTAGATGGATCAGTGGTTTGTTTAGCAGGAATAGTTTTGGTGGCTATGATGGTGACTGGTATCGCTAATCAGATGATAATGCTCATTTATCAGAAGATCTTGTCATACAACATATAATCAGTTTTGGTGGTCGTTATCACTAGGGCTGAGATAAAGAAATAGATGGTTGAAAGGTTTGTTGAACAGGAAAAGTTCTGGTGGCTGTAATGATGACTGGTTTGGCTAGTAAGATAATTAAGCTCGTTTACCAGAAGATCTTGTCACACAACCTGCAATCAGTGTTGATGGTGGTTAACGCTCGGTCTGAGACGTGGAAACAGATGGTTGAGCAGAAACACTTTTGGTGGCTCTAATGATGACTGGTTTGGCTAATCAGATAAAGAAGCTCGTTTACCAGAAGATCTTGTCACACAACATGCAATCGGTGTTAGTAGTAGTTAACACTAGGGCCAAGATGAGAAAACAGATGGTTCAGTGGTTTGTTCGGCAGGAACAGTTTTGGTGACTATGATGGTGTCTGATATCGCTAATAATCTGATAAAGCTGATTTATCAGAAAATCGTGTCATACAACATGCAATCAGTGTTAATGGTCATTATCACTTGGGCTGAGATAAGGAAATAGATGGTTTAAAGCTTTGTTCAACAGGAACAGTTCTGGTAGCTGTAATGGTGACTGGTTTGGATAATCAGATGATTAATCTCATTTACCTCTTGTAACACAACATGAAATTGGTGTTAGTGGTGTTTAAAGATAGGGCTCAGAAGAGAAAACAGATGGTTGAACAGGAGTGGCTGTAATGATGTCTGGTTTGGCTAGTAAGATAATTAAGTTCGTTTACTAGAAGATCTTGTCACGCAACCTGCAATCGGTCTTGGGAATAGTTAAAGCTCGGGCTGAATCGTGGACACAGATGGGTGAGCAGGAACATTTTTGGTGGCTCTAATGATGACTGGCTTGCCTAATCTCATATAGAAGCTCTTTTACCAGCAGATATTATCACACAACATGCAATCGGTGTTTGTGGTGGTTTAAGCTAGGGCTGAGTTGAGAAAACAGACGGATCGGTGGTTTGTTCAGCAGGAATACTTTTGGTGGCTATGATGGTGACTGGTATCACTAATCATATGATAAAGCTCATATATCAGAAGATCTTGTAATACAACATGTAATCAGTGTTAGTGGTCGTTATCACTAGGCCTGAGATGAAGAAATAGATGGTTGAAAGGTTTGTTGAACAAGAACAGTTCTCGTGGCTGTAATGGTGACTAGTTTGGCTAATCAGATGATTAAGCTCATTTACCAGAAGATCTTGTCACACAACATAAAATCGGTGTTGTGGATAGTTAACGCTCGGGCTGAGACGAGGAAACAGATCGTTGAGCAGGAACATTTTTGGTGGCTCTTATGATGACTGGTTTGGCTAATCAGATAATGAAGCTCGTTTACCAGAAGATCTTGTTACACAACATGCAATCAGTCTTGGGGATAGTAAACGCTAGGCCTGAGACGTTGAAACAGATGGTTTAGCAGAAACATTTTTGTTGCCTCTAATGATGACTGCTTTGGCTAATCAGATAATGAAGTCAGAACGAGTAACACAACATGCAATCGGTGTTGCTGGTGGTTAACGCTCGGGCTGAGATGTGGAAATAGATGCTTGAGCAGGAACATTTTTGGTGGCTTTGATCATGACTCGTCTGGCTAGTCAGATAACAAAGCTCGTTTACAAGAAGATCTTGTCACACAACATGTAATCGGTGGTGGTGGTGGTTAACACTAGGGCCGAGATGAGAAAACAGATGGTTCAGTGGTTTGTTCAGCAGGAACAGTTTTGGTGGCTATGAATGTTACTCATAATCGCTAATTATATGATAAGGCTGATTTATCTGAAAATCTTGTCATACAAAACGCAATCAATGTTGGTGGTCGTTATCACTACGGCTGAGGTGAAGAAATAGATGGTTGAAAGATTTGTTGTACAGGAACAGTTCTGGTGGCTGTAATGGTGACTGGTTTGGCTAATCAGATAATGTAGCTCGTTTACCAGCAGATCTTGTCACACAACATGCAATCGGTGTTGATGGTGATTAACGCTCCGGCTGAGGTGTGGAAATAGATGGTTCAGCAAGAACATTTTTGGTAGCTTTAATGAAGACTGGTTTGGCTAATGAGATAATGAAGCTCGTTTGCCAGAAGATCTTGTTACACGACATAAAATCGGTGATGGTTGTGGTTAACGCTAGGGCTGAGATGAGAAAACAGATGGATCAGTGGTTTGTTTAGCAGGAATAGTTTTTGTGGCTATGAAGGTGACTGGTATCGCTCATCATATGATAAAGCTCATATATCAGAAGATCTTGTAATACAACATGTAATCAGTTTTGGTGGTCGTTATCACTTGGGCTGAGATGAAGAATTAGATGGTTGAAAGGTTTGTTGAACAGGACAGTTTTGGTGGCTCTAATGATGACTGGCTTGCCTAATCTCATATAGAAGCTCTTTTACCAGCAGATATTATCACACAACATGCAATCGGTGTTTGTGGTGGTTTAAGCTAGGGCTGAGTTGAGAAAACAGACGGATCGGTGGTTTGTTCAGCAGGAATACTTTTGGTGGCTATGATGGTGACTGGTATCAATAATCATATGATAAAGCTCATATATCAGAAGATCTTGTAATACAACATGTAATCAGTGTTGGTGGTCGTTATCACTAGGCCTGAGATGAAGAAATAGATGGTTGAAAGGTTTGTTGAACAAGAACAGTTCTGGTGGCTGTAATGGTGACTGGTTTGGCTAATCAGATGATTAAGCTCATTTACCAGAAGATCTTGTCACACAACATAAAATCGGTGTTGGGGATAGTTAACGCTCGGGCTGAGACGAGGAAACAGATCGTTGAGCAGGAAAATTTTTGGTGGCTCTAATGATGACTGGTTTGGCTAATCAGATAATGAAGCTCGTTTACCAGAAGATCTTGTTACACAACATGCAATCAGTCTTGGGGATAGTAAACGCTAGGCCTGAGACGTGGAAACAGATGGTTTAGCAGAAACATTTTTGGTGCCTCTAATGATGACTGCTTTGGCTAATCAGATAATGAACTCAGAACGAGTAACACAACATGCAATCGGTGTTGCTGGTGGTTAACGCTCGGGCTGAGATGTGGAAATAGATGCTTGAGCAGGAACATTTTTGGTGGCTTTAATCATGACTCGTCTGGCTAGTCAGATAACGAAGCTCGTTTACAAGAAGATCTTGTCACACAACATGCAATCGGTGATGGTAGTGGTTAACACTAGGGCAGAGATGAAAAAACAGATGGTTCAGTGGTTTGTTCAGCAGGAACAGTTTTGGTGGCTATGAATGTTACTCATAATCGCTAATTATATGATAAGGCTGATTTATCTGAAAATCTTGTCATACAAAATGCAATCAATGTTGGTGGTCGTTATCACTACGGCTGAGGTGAAGAAATAGATGGTTGAAAGATTTTTTGTACAGGAACAGTTCTGGTGGCTGTAATGGTGACTGGTTTGGCTAATCAGATAATGTAGCTCGTTTACCAGCAGATCTTGTCACACAACATGCAGTCGGTGTTGATGGTGATTAACGCTCGGGCTGAGGTGTGGAAATAGATGGTTGAGCAGGAACATTTTTGGTAGCTTTAATGAAGACTGGTTTGGCTAATGAGATAATGAAGCTCGTTTGCCAGAAGATCTTGTTACATGACATAAAATCGGTGATGGTTGTGGTTAACGCTAGGGCTGAGATGAGAAAACAGATGGATCAGTGGTTTGTTTAGCAGGAATAGTTTTTGTGGCTATGAAGGTGACTGGTATCGCTCATCATATGATAAAGCTCATATATCAGAAGATCTTGTCATACAACATGTAATCAGTTTTGGTGGTCGTTATCACTTGGGCTGAGATGAAGAAATAGATGGTTGTAAGGTTTGTTGAACAGGAACAGTTTTGGTGGCTCTAATGATGACTGGCTTGCCTAATCTCATATAGAAGCTCTTTTACCAGCAGATATTATCACACAACATGCAATCGGTGTTTGTGATGGTTTAAGCTAGGGCTGAGATGAGAAAACAGATGGACCAGTGGTTTGTTTAGCAGGAATAGTTTTTGTGGCTATGAAGGTGACTGGTATCGCTAATCATATGATAAAGCTCATATATCAGAAGATCTTGTCATACAACTTGTAATCAGTGTTGGTGGTCGTTATCACTAGGGCTGAGATGAAGAAATAGATGGTTGAAAAGTTTGTTGATCAAGAACAGTTCTGGTGGCTGTAATGGTGACTGGTTTGGCTAATCAGATGATTAAGCTCATTTACCAGAATATCTTGTCACACAACATGAAATCGGTGTTAGTGGTGTTTAAAGATAGGCCTGAGAAGAGAAAACAGATGGTTGAGCAGGAGTGGCTGTAATGATGACTGGTTTGGCTAGTAAGATAATTAAGTTCGTTTACTAGAAGATCTTGTCACACAACCTGCCATCGGTCTTGGGAGTAGTTAAAGCTCGGGCTGAATCGTGGAAACAGATGGTTGAGTAGGAACACTTTTGGTGGCTCTAATGATGTCTTGTTTGGCTAATCAGATAAAGAAACTCGTTTACCAGAAGATCTTGTCACACAACATGCAATCGGTGTTAGTGGTGGTTAACACTAGGGCCAAGATGAGAAAACAGATGGTTCAGTGGTTTGTTCGGCAGGAACAGTTTTGGTGACTATGATGGTGTCTGATATCGCTAATAATATGATAAAGCTGATTTATCAGAAAATCGTGTCACACAACATGCAATCGGTGGTGGTGGTAGTTAACACTAGGGCCGAGATGAGAAAACAGATGGTTCAGTGGTTTGTTCAGCAGGAACAGTTTTGGTGGCTATGAAGGTTACTCATAATCGCTAATTATATGATAAGGCTGATTTATCTGAAAATCTTGTCATACAAAATGCAATTAATGCTGGTGGTCGTTATCACTACGGCTGAGATGAAGAAATAGATGGTTGAAAGGTTTGTTGTACAGGAACAGTTCTGGTGGCTGTAATAATGACTGGTTTGGCTAATCAGATAATGTAGCTCGTTTACCAGCAGATCTTGTCACACAACATGCAGTCGGTGTTGATGGTGATTAACGTTCGGGCTGAGGTGTGGAAATAGATGGTTGAGCAGGAACATTTTTGGTAGCTTTAATGAAGACTGGTTTGGCTAATGAGATAATGAAGCTCGTTTGCCAGAAGATCTTGTTACACGACATAAAATCGGTGATGGTTGTGGTTAACGCTAGGGCTGAGATGAGAAAACAGATGGATCAGTGGTTTGTTTAGCAGGAATAGTTTTTGTGGCTATGAAGGTGACTGGTATCGCTCATCATATGATAAAGCTCATATATCAGAAGATCTTGTAATACAACATGTAATCAGTTTTGGTGGTCGTTATCACTTGGGCTGAGATGAAGAAATAGATGGTTGAAAGGTTTGTTGAACAGGAACAGTTTTGGTGGCTCTAATGATGACTGGCTTGCCTAATCTCATATAGAAGCTCTTTTACCAGCAGATATTATCACACAACATGCAATCGGTGTTTGTGGTGGTTTAAGCTAGGGCTGAGTTGAGAAAACAGACGGATCGGTGGTTTGTTCAGCAGGAATACTTTTGGTGGCTATGATGGTGACTGGTATCACTAATCATATGATAAAGCTCATATATCAGAAGATCTTGTAATACAACATGTAATCAGTGTTGGTGGTCGTTATCACTAGGCCTGAGATGAAGAAATAGATGGTTGAAAGGTTTGTTGAACAAGAACAGTTCTCGTGGCTGTAATGGTGACTGGTTTGGCTAATCAGATGATTAAGCTCATTTACCAGAATATCTTGTCACACAACATGAAATCGGTGTTAGTGGTGTTTAAAGATAGGCCTGAGAAGAGAAAACAGATGGTTGAGCAGGAGTGGCTGTAATGATGACTGGTTTGGCTAGTAAGATAATTAAGTTCGTTTACTAGAAGATCTTGTCACACAACCTGCAATCGGTCTTGGGAATAGTTAAAGCTCGGGCTGAATCGTGGAAACAGATGGTTGAGCAGGAACATTTTTGGTGGCTCTAATGATGACTGGCTTGCCTAATCTGATATAGAAGCTCTTTTACCAGCAGATATTATCACACAACATGCAATCGGTGTTTGTGGTGGTTAAAGCTAGGGCTGAGATGAGAAAACAGAAAGATCGGTGGTTTGTTTAGCAGGAATACTTTTGGTGGGCTATGATGGTGACTGGTATCACTAATCATATGATAAAGCTCATATATCAGAAGATCTTGTCATACAACATGTAATCAGTGTTGGTGGTCGTTATCACTAGGCCTGAGATAAAGAAATAGATGGTTGAAAGGTTTGTTGAACAAGAACAGTTCTGGTGGCAGTAATGGCGAGTGGTTTGGCTTATCAGATGATTAAGCTCATTTACCAGAAGATCTTGTCACACAACATAAAATCGGTGTTGGGGATAGTTAACGCTCGAGCTGAGACGAGGAAACAGATCGTTGAGCAGAAACATTTCTGGTGGCTCTAATTATGACTGGTTTGGCTAATCAGATAACGAAGCTCGTTTACCAGAAGATCTTGTCACACAACATGCAATTGGTGTTGGTGGTGGTTAACACTAGAGCCGAGATCAGAAAACAGGTGGTTCATTGGTTTGTTCAGCAGGAACAGTTTTGGTGGCTATGATGGTGACTGATATCGCTAATCATATGATAAGGCTGATTTATCAGAAAATCTTTTCATACAACATGCAATCAATTGTTGGTGGTCGTTATCACTACGGCTGAGATGAAGAAATAGATGGTTGAAAGGTTTGTTGCACAAGAACAGTTCTGGTGGCTGTAATGGTGACTGGTTTGGTTAATCAGATGATTAAGCTCATTTACCAGACGATCTTGTCACACAACATGCAATCGGTATTGATGGTAAATAACGCTCGGGCTGAGGTATGAAAATAGATGGTTGAGCAGGAAAATTTTCGGTAGCTTTAATGATGACTGGTTTGGCTAATCAGATAATGAAGCTCGTTTACCAGAAGATCAAGTTACACAACATAAAATCAGTGTTTGTGGTGGTTAACGCTAGGGCTGAGATGAGAAAACAGATGGATCAGTGGTTTGTTTAGCAGGAATAGTTTTTGTGGCTATGAAGGTGACTGGTATCGCTCATCATATGATAAAGCTCATATATCAGAAGATCTTGTAATACAACATGTAATCAGTGTTGGTGGTCGTTATCACTAGGCCTGAGATAAAGAAATAGATGGTTGAAAGGTTTGTTGAACAAGAACAGTTCTGGTGGCAGTAATGGCGAGTGGTTTGGCTTATCAGATGATTAAGCTCATTTACCAGAAGATCTTGTCACACAACATAAAATCGGTGTTGGGGATAGTTATGATAGTGTTAGGTTAGGATAGTGTTAGGATAGTGTTGGTATCTCTAATCAAATTATAAAGCTGATTTATCAGAAAATCTTGTCATACAACATGCAATCAGTGTTGGCGGTTGTTAACACTAGGGCTGAGATGAGAAAACAGAAGTTCAGTGGTTAGTTTAGCAGGAAAAGTTTTTAGTGGCTATGATTCTGACTGGTACCAATCATATTATAAAGCTGATTCATCAGAAGATTTTTTTACACAACATGCAATCGGTGTTAGGGATAGTTAACGCTCGGGCTGAGACGTGGAAACAGATGGTTGAGCTGAAATATTTATGGTGGCTCTAATGTAACTGGTTTGGCTAATCAGATAATGAAGCTCGTTTACCAGAAGATCTTGTTACACAACATGCAATCAGTCTTGGGGATAGTAAACGCTAGGCCTGAGACGTGGAAACAGATGGTTTAGCAGAAACATTTTTGTTGCCTCTAATGATGACTGCTTTGGCTAATCAGATAATGAAGACAGAACGAGTAACACAACATGCAATCGGTGTTGCTGGTGGTTAACGCTCGGGCTGCGATGTGGAAATAGATGCTTGAGCAGGAACATTTTTGGTGGCTTTAATCATGACTCGTTTGGCTAGTCAGATAATGAAGCTCGTTTACAAGAAGATCTTGTCACACAACATGCAATCGGTGGTGGTGGTAGTTAACACTAGGGCCGAGATGAGAAAACAGATGGTTCAGTGGTTTGTTCAGCAGGAACAGTTTTGGTGGCTATGAAGGTTACTCATAATCGCTAATTATATGATAAGGCTGATTTATCTGAAAATCTTGTCATACAAAACGCAATCAATGTTGGTGGTCGTTATCACTACGGCTGAGGTGAAGAAATAGATGGTTGAAAGATTTGTTGTACAGGAACAGTTCTGGTGGCTGTAATGGTGACTGGTTTGGCTAATCAGATAATGTAGCTCGTTTACCAGCAGATCTTGTCACACAACATGCAGTCGGTGTTGATGGTGATTAACGTTCGGGCTGAGGTGTGGAAATAGATGGTTGAGCAGGAACATTTTTGGTAGCTTTAATGAAGACTGGTTTGGCTAATGAGATAATGAAGCTCGTTTGCCAGAAGATCTTGTTACACGACATAAAATCGGTGATGGTTGTGGTTAACGCTAGGGCTGAGATGAGAAAACAGATGGATCAGTGGTTTGTTTAGCAGGAATAGTTTTTGTGGCTATGAAGGTGACTGGTATCGCTCATCATATGATAAAGCTCATATATCAGAAGATCTTGTAATACAACATGTAATCAGTTTTGGTGGTCGTTATCACTTGGGCTGAGATGAAGAAATAGATGGTTGAAAGGTTTGTTGAACAGGAACAGTTTTGGTGGCTCTAATGATGACTGGCTTGCCTAATCTCATATAGAAGCTCTTTTACCAGCAGATATTATCACACAACATGCAATCGGTGTTTGTGGTGGTTTAAGCTAGGGCTGAGTTGAGAAAACAGACGGATCGGTGGTTTGTTCAGCAGGAATACTTTTGGTGGCTATGATGGTGACTGGTATCACTAATCATATGATAAAGCTCATATATCAGAAGATCTTGTAATACAACATGTAATCAGTGTTGGTGGTCGTTATCACTAGGCCTGAGATGAAGAAATAGATGGTTGAAAGGTTTGTTGAACAAGAACAGTTCTGGTGGCTGTAATGGTGACTGGTTTGGCTAATCAGATGATTAAGCTCATTTACCAGAAGATCTTGTCACACAACATAAAATCAGTGTTGGGGATAGTTAACGCTCGGGCTGAGACGAGGAAACAGATCGTTGAGCAGGAAAATTTTTGGTGGCTCTAATGATGACTGGTTTGGCTAATCAGATAATGAAGCTCGTTTACCAGAAGATCTTGTTACACAACATGCAATCAGTCTTGGGGATAGTAAACGCTAGGCCTGAGACGTGGAAACAGATGGTTTAGCAGAAACATTTTTGGTGCCTCTAATGATGACTGCTTTGGCTAATCAGATAATGAAGTCAGAACGAGTAACACAACATGCAATCGGTGTTGCTGGTGGATAACGCTCGGGCTGAGATGTGGAAATAGATGCTTGAGCAGGAACATTTTTGGTGGCTTTAATCATGACTCGTCTGGCTAGTCAGATAACGAAGCTCGTTTACAAGAAGATCTTGTCACACAACATGCAATCGGTGATGGTAGTGGTTAACACTAGGGCAGAGATGAAAAAACAGATGGTTCAGTGGTTTGTTCAGCAGGAACAGTTTTGGTGGCTATGAATGTTACTCATAATCGCTAATTATATGATAAGGCTGATTTATCTGAAAATCTTGTCATACAAAATGCAATCAATGTTGGTGGTCGTTATCACTACGGCTGAGGTGAAGAAATAGATGGTTGAAAGATTTGTTGTACAGGAACAGTTCTGGTGGCTGTAATGGTGACTGGTTTGGCTAATCAGATAATGTAGCTCGTTTACCAGCATCTCTTGTCACACAACATGCAGTCGGTGTTGATGGTGATTAACGCTCGGGCTAAGTTGTGGAAATAGATGGTTGAGCAGGAACATTTTTGGTAGCTTTAATGAAGACTGGTTTGGCTAATGAGATAATGAAGCTCGTTTGCCAGAAGATCTTGTTACATGACATAAAATCGGTGATGGTTGTGGTTAACGCTAGGGCTGAGATGAGAAAACAGATGGATCAGTGGTTTGTTTAGCAGGAATAGTTTTTGTGGCTATGAAGGTGACTGGTATCGCTCATCATATGATAAAGCTCATATATCAGAAGATCTTGTCATACAACATGTAATCAGTTTTGGTGGTCGTTATCACTTGGGCTGAGATGAAGAAATAGATGGTTGTAAGGTTTGTTGAACAGGAACAGTTTTGGTGGCTCTAATGATGACTGGCTTGCCTAATCTCATATAGAAGCTCTTTTACCAGCAGATATTATCACACAACATGCAATCGGTGTTTGTGATGGTTTAAGCTAGGGCTGAGATGAGAAAACAGATGGACCAGTGGTTTGTTTAGCAGGAATAGTTTTTGTGGCTATGAAGGTGACTGGTATCGCTAATCATATGATAAAGCTCATATATCAGAAGATCTTGTCATACAACTTGTAATCAGTGTTGGTGGTCGTTATCACTAGGGCTGAGATGAAGAAATAGATAATTGAAAGGTTTGTTGATCAAGAACAGTTCTGGTGGCTGTAATGGTGACTGGTTTGGCTAATCAGATGATTAAGCTCATTTACCAGAATATCTTGTCACACAACATGAAATCGGTGTTAGTGGTGTTTAAAGATAGGCCTGAGAAGAGAAAACAGATGGTTGAGCAGGAGTGGCTGTAATGATGACTGGTTTGGCTAGTAAGATAATTAAGTTCGTTTACTAGAAGATCTTGTCACACAGCCTGCCATCGGTCTTGGGAGTAGTTAAAGCTCGGGCTGAATCGTGGAAACAGATGGTTGAGTAGGAACACTTTTGGTGGCTCTAATGATGTCTTGTTTGGCTAATCAGATAAAGAAACTCGTTTACCAGAAGATCTTGTCACACAACATGCAATCGGTGTTAGTGGTGGTTAACACTAGGGGCCAAGATGAGAAAACAGATGGTTCAGTGGTTTGTTCGGCAGGAACAGTTTTGGTGACTATGATGGTGTCTGATATCGCTAATAATATGATAAAGCTGATTTATCAGAAAATCGTGTCATACAACATGCAATCAGTGTTGGTGGTTGTTATCACTTGGGCTGAGATGAAGAAATAGATGGTTGAAAGCTTTGTTGAACAGGAACAGTTCTGGTGGCTGTAATGATGACTGGTTTTGCTAGTAAGATAATTAACTTCGTTTACTAGAAGATCTTGTCACACAACCTGCAATCGGTCTTGGGAATAGTTAAAGCTCGGGCTGAATCGTGGAAACAGATGGTTGAGCAGGAACATTTTTGGTGGCTCTAATGATGACTGGCTTGCCTAATCTGATATAGAAGCTCTTTTACCAGCAGATATTATCACACAACATGCAATCGGTGTTTGTGGTGGTTAAAGCTAGGGCTGAGATGAGAAAACAGAAAGATCGGTGGTTTGTTTAGCAGGAATACTTTTGGTGGCTATGATGGTGACTGGTATCACTAATCATATGATAAAGCTCATATATCAGAAGATCTTGTCATACAACATGTAATCAGTGTTGGTGGTCGTTATCACTAGGCCTGAGATAAAGAAATAGATGGTTGAAAGGTTTGTTGAACAAGAACAGTTCTGGTGGCAGTAATGGCGAGTGGTTTGGCTTATCAGATGATTAAGCTCAATTACCAGAAGATCTTGTCACACAACATAAAATCGGTGTTGGGGATAGTTAACGCTCGAGCTGAGACGAGGAAACAGATTGTTGAGCAGAAACATTTCTGGTGGCTCTAATTATGACTGGTTTGGCTAATCAGATAACGAAGCTCATTTACCAGAAGATCTTGTCACACAACATGCAATTGGTGTTGGTTAACACTAGAGCCGAGATCAGAAAACAGGTGGTTCATTGGTTTGTTCAGCAGGAACAGTTTTGGTGGCTATGATGGTGACTGATATCGCTAATCATATGATAAGGCTGATTTATCAGAAAATCTTTTCTTACAACATGCAATCAATTGTTGGTGGTCGTTATCACTACGGCTGAGATGAAGAAATAGATGGTTGAAAGGTTGTTGCACAACAGTTCTGATGGCTGTAATGGTGACTGGTTTGGTTAATCAGATGATTAAGCTCATTTACCAGACGATCTTGTCACACAACATGCAATCGGTATTGATGGTAAATAACGCTCGGGCTGAGGTATGAAAATAGATGGTTGAGCAGGAAAATTTTCGGTAGCTTTAATGATGACTGGTTTGGCTAATCAGATAATGAAGCTCGTTTACCAGAAGATCAAGTTACACAACATAAAATCAGTGTTTGTGGTGGTTAACGCTAGGGCTGAGATGAGAAAACAGATGGATCAGTGGTTTGTTCAGCAGGAACAGTTTTAGTGGCTATGATGGTGACTGGAATCGCTAATCATATGATAAAGCTCATTTATCAGAAGATCTTGTTACATAACATGCAATCGGTGTTGGAGATGCTTAACGCTCGGCCTGAGACGTGGAAACAGATGGTTGAGCTGGAACATTTTTGGTGCCTCTAATGATGACTGGTTTGGCTAATCAGATAATGTAGCTCGTTTACCAGCAGATCTTGTCACACAACATGCAATCGGTGTTGGTGGTGGTTAATACTAGACCCGAGATGAGAAAACAGACCGTTCAGTGGTTTGTTGAGCAGGAACAGTTTTGGTGACTATGATGGTGACTGGTATCTCTAATCAAATTATAAAGCTGATTTATCAGAAAATCTTGTCATACAACATGTAATCAGTGTTGGTGGTCGTTATCACTAGGCCTGAGATAAAGAAATAGATGGTTGAAAGGTTTGTTGAACAAGAACAGTTCTGGTGGCAGTAATGGCGAGTGGTTTGGCTTATCAGATGATTAAGCTCATTTACCAGAAGATCTTGTCACACAACATAAAATCGGTGTTGGGGATAGTTATGATAGTGTTAGGTTAGGATAGTGTTAGGATAGTGTTGGTATCTCTAATCAAATTATAAAGCTGATTTATCAGAAAATCTTGTCATACAACATGCAATCAGTGTTGGCGGTTGTTAACACTAGGGCTGAGATGAGAAAACAGAAGTTCAGTGGTTAGTTTAGCAGGAAAAGTTTTAGTGGCTATGATTCTGACTGGTATCAATCATATTATAAAGCTGATTCATCAGAAGATTTTTTTACACAACATGCAATCGGTGTTAGGGATAGTTAACGCTCGGGCTGAGACGTGGAAACAGATGGTTGAGCTGAAACATTTATGGTGGCTCTAATGTAACTGGTTTGGCTAATCAGATAATGAAGCTCGTTTACCAGAAGATCTTGTTACACAACATGCAATCAGTCTTGGGGATAGTAAACGCTAGGCCTGAGACGTGGAAACAGATGGTTTAGCAGAAACATTTTTGTTGCCTCTAATGATGACTGCTTTGGCTAATCAGATAATGAAGACAGAACGAGTAACACAACATGCAATCGGTGTTGCTGGTGGTTAACGCTCGGGCTGAGATGTGGAAATAGATGCTTGAGCAGGAACATTTTTGGTGGCTTTAATCATGACTCGTTTGGCTAGTCAGATAATGAAGCTCGTTTACAAGAAGATCTTGTCACACAACATGCAATCGGTGGTGGTGGTAGTTAACACTAGGGCCGAGATGAGAAAACAGATGGTTCAGTGGTTTGTTCAGCAGGAACAGTTTTGGTGGCTATGAAGGTTACTCATAATCGCTAATTATATGATAAGGCTGATTTATCTGAAAATCTTGTCATACAAAACGCAATCAATGTTGGTGGTCGTTATCACTACGGCTGAGGTGAAGAAATAGATGGTTGAAAGATTTGTTGTACAGGAACAGTTCTGGTGGCTGTAATGGTGACTGGTTTGGCTAATCAGATAATGTAGCTCGTTTACCAGCAGATCTTGTCACACAACATGCAGTCGGTGTTGATGGTGATTAACGTTCGGGCTGAGGTGTGGAAATAGATGGTTGAGCAGGAACATTTTTGGTAGCTTTAATGAAGACTGGTTTAGCTAATGAGATAATGAAGCTCGTTTGCCAGAAGATCTTGTTACACGACATAAAATCGGTGATGGTTGTGGTTAACGCTAGGGCTGTGATGAGAAAACAGATGGATCAGTGGTTTGTTTAGCAGGAATAGTTTTTGTGGCTATGAAGGTGACTGGTATCGCTCATCATATGATAAAGCTCATATATCAGAAGATCTTGTAATACAACATGTAATCAGTTTTGGTGGTCGTTATCACTTGGGCTGAGATGAAGAAATAGATGGTTGAAAGGTTTGTTGAACAGGAACAGTTTTGGTGGCTCTAATGATGACTGGCTTGCCTAATCTCATATAGAAGCTCTTTTACCAGCAGATATTATCACACAACATGCAATCGGTGTTTGTGGTGGTTTAAGCTAGGGCTGAGTTGAGAAAACAGACGGATCGGTGGTTTGTTCAGCAGGAATACTTTTGGTGGCTATGATGGTGACTGGTATCACTAATCATATGATAAAGCTCATATATCAGAAGATCTTGTAATACAACATGTAATCAGTGTTGGTGGTCGTTATCACTAGGCCTGAGATGAAGAAATAGATGGTTGAAAGGTTTGTTGAACAAGAACAGTTCTGGTGGCTGTAATGGTGACTGGTTTGGCTAATCAGATGATTAAGCTCATTTACCAGAAGATCTTGTCACACAACATAAAATCAGTGTTGGGGATAGTTAACGCTCGGGCTGAGACGAGGAAACAGATCGTTGAGCAGGAAAATTTTTGGTGGCTCTAATGATGACTGGTTTGGCTAATCAGATAATGAAGCTCGTTTACCAGAAGATCTTGTTACACAACATGCAATCAGTCTTGGGGATAGTAAACGCTAGGCCTGAGACGTGGAAACAGATGGTTTAGCAGAAACATTTTTGGTGCCTCTAATGATGACTGCTTTGGCTAATCAGATAATGAAGTCAGAACGAGTAACACAACATGCAATCGGTGTTGCTGGTGGATAACGCTCGGGCTGAGATGTGGAAATAGATGCTTGAGCAGGAACATTTTTGGTGGCTTTAATCATGACTCGTCTGGCTAGTCAGATAACGAAGCTCGTTTACAAGAAGATCTTGTCACACAACATGCAATCGGTGATGGTAGTGGTTAACACTAGGGCAGAGATGAAAAAACAGATGGTTCAGTGGTTTGTTCAGCAGGAACAGTTTTGGTGGCTATGAATGTTACTCATAATCGCTAATTATATGATAAGGCTGATTTATCTGAAAATCTTGTCATACAAAATGCAATTAATGCTGGTGGTCGTTATCACTACGGCTGAGATGAAGAAATAGATGGTTGAAAGGTTTGTTGCACAAGAACAGTTCTGGTGGCTGTAATGGTGACTGGTTTGGTTAATTAGATGATTAAGCTCATTTACCAGACGATCTTGTCACACAACATACAATCGGTATTGATGGTAAATAACGCTCGGGCTGAGGTGTGAAAATAGATGGTTGAGCAGGAAAATTTTCGGTAGCTTTAATGATGACTGGTTTGGCTAATCAGATAATGAAGCTCGTTTACCAGAAGATCAAGTTACTCAACATAAAATCAGTGTTTGTGGTGGTTAACGCTAGGGCTGAGATGAGAAAACAGATGGATCAGTGGTTTGTTCAGCAGGAACAGTTTTGGTGGCTATGATGGTGATTGGAATCGCTAATCATATGATAAAGCTCATTTATCAGAAGATCTTGTTACATAACATGCAATCGGTGTTGGAGATGCTTAATGCTCGGGCTGAGACGTGGAAACAGATGGTTGAGCTGGAACATTTTTGGTGCCTCTAATGATGACTGGTTTGGCTAATCAGATAACGAAGCTCGTTTACCAGCAGATCTTGTCACACAACATGCAGTCGGTGTTGATGGTGATTAACGCTCGGGCTGAGGTGTGGAAATAGATGGTTGAGCAGGAACATTTTTGGTAGCTTTAATGAAGACTGGTTTGGCTAATGAGATAATGAAGCTCGTTTGCCAGAAGATCTTGTTACATGACATAAAATCGGTGATGGTTGTGGTTAACGCTAGGGCTGAGATGAGAAAACAGATGGATCAGTGGTTTGTTTAGCAGGAATAGTTTTTGTGGCTATGAAGGTGACTGGTATCGCTCATCATATGATAAAGCTCATATATCAGAAGATCTTGTCATACAACATGTAATCAGTTTTGGTGGTCGTTATCACTTGGGCTGAGATGAAGAAATAGATGGTTGTAAGGTTTGTTGAACAGGAACAGTTTTGGTGGCTCTAATGATGACTGGCTTGCCTAATCTCATATAGAAGCTCTTTTACCAGCAGATATTATCACACAACATGCAATCGTGTTTGTGATGGTTTAAGCTAGGGCTGAGATGAGAAAACAGATGGACCAGTGGTTTGTTTAGCAGGAATAGTTTTTGTGGCTATGAAGGTGACTGGTATCGCTAATCATATGATAAAGCTCATATATCAGAAGATCTTGTCATACAACTTGTAATCAGTGTTGGTGGTCGTTATCACTAGGGCTGAGATGAAGAAATAGATAATTGAAAGGTTTGTTGATCAAGAACAGTTCTGGTGGCTGTAATGGTGACTGGTTTGGCTAATCAGATGATTAAGCTCATTTACCAGAATATCTTGTCACCATCATAGCCACCAAAACTGTTCCTGCTGAACAAACCAATGAACCACCTGTTTTCTGATCTCGGCTCTAGTGTTAACCAACACCAATTGCATGTTGTGTGACAAGATCTTCTGGTAAATGAGCTTCGTTATCTGATTAGCCAAACCAGTCATAATTAGAGCCACCAGAAATGTTTCTGCTCAACAATCTGTTTCCTCGTCTCAGCTCGAGCGTTAACTATCCCCAACACCGATTTTATGTTGTGTGACAAGATCTTCTGGTAAATGAGCTTAATCATCTGATAAGCCAAACCACTCGCCATTACTGCCACCAGAACTGTTCTTGTTCAACAAACCTTTCAACCATCTATTTCTTTATCTCAGGCCTAGTGATAACGACCACCAACAGGAACAGTTCTGGTGGCTGTAATGGTGACTGGTTTGGCTAATCAGATAATGTAGCTCGTTTACCAGCAGATCTTGTCACACAACATGCAGTCGGTGTTGATGGTGATTAACGTTCGGGCTGAGGTGTGGAAATAGATGGTTGAGCAGGAACATTTTTGGTAGCTTTAATGAAGACTGGTTTAGCTAATGAGATAATGAAGCTCGTTTGCCAGAAGATCTTGTTACACGACATAAAATCGGTGATGGTTGTGGTTAACGCTAGGGCTGTGATGAGAAAACAGATGGATCAGTGGTTTGTTTAGCAGGAATAGTTTTTGTGGCTATGAAGGTGACTGGTATCGCTCATCATATGATAAAGCTCATATATCAGAAGATCTTGTAATACAACATGTAATCAGTTTTGGTGGTCGTTATCACTTGGGCTGAGATGAAGAAATAGATGGTTGAAAGGTTTGTTGAACAGGAACAGTTTTGGTGGCTCTAATGATGACTGGCTTGCCTAATCTCATATAGAAGCTCTTTTACCAGCAGATATTATCACACAACATGCAATCGGTGTTTGTGGTGGTTTAAGCTAGGGCTGAGTTGAGAAAACAGACGGATCGGTGGTTTGTTCAGCAGGAATACTTTTGGTGGCTATGATGGTGACTGGTATCACTAATCATATGATAAAGCTCATATATCAGAAGATCTTGTAATACAACATGTAATCAGTGTTGGTGGTCGTTATCACTAGGGCTGAGATGAAGAAATAGATGGTTGAAAGGTTTGTTGAACAAGAACAGTTCTGGTGGCTGTAATGGTGACTGGTTTGGCTAATCAGATGATTAAGCTCATTTACCAGAAGATCTTGTCACACAACATAAAATCAGTGTTGGGGATAGTTAACGCTCGGGCTGAGACGAGGAAACAGATCGTTGAGCAGGAAAATTTTTGGTGGCTCTAATGATGACTGGTTTGGCTAATCAGATAATGAAGCTCGTTTACCAGAAGATCTTGTTACACAACATGCAATCAGTCTTGGGGATAGTAAACGCTAGGCCTGAGACGTGGAAACAGATGGTTTAGCAGAAACATTTTTGGTGCCTCTAATGATGACTGCTTTGGCTAATCAGATAATGAAGTCAGAACGAGTAACACAACATGCAATCGGTGTTGCTGGTGGATAACGCTCGGGCTGAGATGTGGAAATAGATGCTTGAGCAGGAACATTTTTGGTGGCTTTAATCATGACTCGTCTGGCTAGTCAGATAACGAAGCTCGTTTACAAGAAGATCTTGTCACACAACATGCAATCGGTGATGGTAGTGGTTAACACTAGGGCAGAGATGAAAAAACAGATGGTTCAGTGGTTTGTTCAGCAGGAACAGTTTTGGTGGCTATGAATGTTACTCATAATCGCTAATTATATGATAAGGCTGATTTATCTGAAAATCTTGTCATACAAAATGCAATCAATGTTGGTGGTCGTTATCACTACGGCTGAGGTGAAGAAATAGATGGTTGAAAAATTTGTTGTACAGGAACAGTTCTGGTGGCTGTAATGGTGACTGGTTTGGCTAATCAGATAATGTAGCTCGTTTACCAGCAGATCTTGTCACACAACATGCAGTCGGTGTTGATGGTGATTAACGCTCGGGCTGAGGTGTGGAAATAGATGGTTGAGCAGGAACATTTTTGGTAGCTTTAATGAAGACTGGTTTGGCTAATGAGATAATGAAGCTCGTTTGCCAGAAGATCTTGTTACATGACATAAAATCGGTGATGGTTGTGGTTAACGCTAGGGCTGAGATGAGAAAACAGATGGATCAGTGGTTTGTTTAGCAGGAATAGTTTTTGTGGCTATGAAGGTGACTGGTATCGCTCATCATATGATAAAGCTCATATATCAGAAGATCTTGTCATACAACATGTAATCAGTTTTGGTGGTCGTTATCACTTGGGCTGAGATGAAGAAATAGATGGTTGTAAGGTTTGTTGAACAGGAACAGTTTTGGTGGCTCTAATGATGACTGGCTTGCCTAATCTCATATAGAAGCTCTTTTACCAGCAGATATTATCACACAACATGCAATCGTGTTTGTGATGGTTTAAGCTAGGGCTGAGATGAGAAAACAGATGGACCAGTGGTTTGTTTAGCAGGAATAGTTTTTGTGGCTATGAAGGTGACTGGTATCGCTAATCATATGATAAAGCTCATATATCAGAAGATCTTGTCATACAACTTGTAATCAGTGTTGGTGGTCGTTATCACTAGGGCTGAGATGAAGAAATAGATAATTGAAAGGTTTGTTGATCAAGAACAGTTCTGGTGGCTGTAATGGTGACTGGTTTGGCTAATCAGATGATTAAGCTCATTTACCAGAATATCTTGTCACACAACATGAAATCGGTGTTAGTGGTGTTTAAAGATAGGCCTGAGAAGAGAAAACAGATGGTTGAGCAGGAGTGGCTGTAATGATGACTGGTTTGGCTAGTAAGATAATTAAGTTCGTTTACTAGAAGATCTTGTCACACAACCTGCCATCGGTCTTGGGAGTAGTTAAAGCTCGGGCTGAATCGTGGAAACAGATGGTTGAGTAGGAACACTTTTGGTGGCTCTAATGATGTCTTGTTTGGCTAATCAGATAAAGAAACTCGTTTACCAGAAGATCTTGTCACACAACATGCAATCGGTGTTAGTGGTGGTTAACACTAGGGCCAAGATGAGAAAACAGATGGTTCAGTGGTTTGTTCGGCAGGAACAGTTTTGGTGACTATGATGGTGTCTGATATCGCTAATAATATGATAAAGCTGATTTATCAGAAAATCGTGTCATACAACATGCAATCAGTGTTGGTGGTTGTTATCACTTGGGCTGAGATGAAGAAATAGATGGTTGAAAGCTTTGTTGAACAGGAACAGTTCTGGTGGCTGTAATGATGACTGGTTTTGCTAGTAAGATAATTAAGTTCGTTTACTAGAAGATCTTGTCACACAACCTGCAATCGGTCTTGGGAATAGTTAAAGCTCGGGCTGAATCGTGGAAACAGATGGTTGAGCAGGAACATTTTTGGTGGCTCTAATGATGACTGGCTTGCCTAATCTCATATAGAAGCTCTTTTACCAGCAGATATTATCACACAACATGCAATCGGTGTTTGTGGTGGTTTAAGCTAGGGCTGAGTTGAGAAAACAGACGGATCGGTGGTTTGTTCAGCAGGAATACTTTTGGTGGCTATGATGGTGACTGGTATCACTAATCATATGATAAAGCTCATATATCAGAAGATCTTGTAATACAACATGTAATCAGTGTTGGTGGTCGTTATCACTAGGCCTGAGATGAAGAAATAGATGGTTGAAAGGTTTGTTGAACAAGAACAGTTCTGGTGGCTGTAATGGTGACTGGTTTGGCTAATCAGATGATTAAGCTCATTTACCAGAAGATCTTGTCACACAACATAAAATCAGTGTTGGGGATAGTTAACGCTCGGGCTGAGACGAGGAAACAGATCGTTGAGCAGGAAAATTTTTGGTGGCTCTAATGATGACTGGTTTGGCTAATCAGATAATGAAGCTCGTTTACCAGAAGATCTTGTTACACAACATGCAATCAGTCTTGGGGATAGTAAACGCTAGGCCTGAGACGTGGAAACAGATGGTTTAGCAGAAACATTTTTGGTGCCTCTAATGATGACTGCTTTGGCTAATCAGATAATGAAGTCAGAACGAGTAACACAACATGCAATCGGTGTTGCTGGTGGATAACGCTCGGGCTGAGATGTGGAAATAGATGCTTGAGCAGGAACATTTTTGGTGGCTTTAATCATGACTCGTCTGGCTAGTCAGATAACGAAGCTCGTTTACAAGAAGATCTTGTCACACAACATGCAATCGGTGATGGTAGTGGTTAACACTAGGGCAGAGATGAAAAAACAGATGGTTCAGTGGTTTGTTCAGCAGGAACAGTTTTGGTGGCTATGAATGTTACTCATAATCGCTAATTATATGATAAGGCTGATTTATCTGAAAATCTTGTCATACAAAATGCAATCAATGTTGGTGGTCGTTATCACTACGGCTGAGGTGAAGAAATAGATGGTTGAAAAATTTGTTGTACAGGAACAGTTCTGGTGGCTGTAATGGTGACTGGTTTGGCTAATCAGATAATGTAGCTCGTTTACCAGCAGATCTTGTCACACAACATGCAGTCGGTGTTGATGGTGATTAACGCTCGGGCTGAGGTGTGGAAATAGATGGTTGAGCAGGAACATTTTTGGTAGCTTTAATGAAGACTGGTTTGGCTAATGAGATAATGAAGCTCGTTTGCCAGAAGATCTTGTTACATGACATAAAATCGGTGATGGTTGTGGTTAACGCTAGGGCTGAGATGAGAAAACAGATGGATCAGTGGTTTGTTTAGCAGGAATAGTTTTTGTGGCTATGAAGGTGACTGGTATCGCTCATCATATGATAAAGCTCATATATCAGAAGATCTTGTCATACAACATGTAATCAGTTTTGGTGGTCGTTATCACTTGGGCTGAGATGAAGAAATAGATGGTTGTAAGGTTTGTTGAACAGGAACAGTTTTGGTGGCTCTAATGATGACTGGCTTGCCTAATCTCATATAGAAGCTCTTTTACCAGCAGATATTATCACACAACATGCAATCGGTGTTTGTGATGGTTTAAGCTAGGGCTGAGATGAGAAAACAGATGGACCAGTGGTTTGTTTAGCAGGAATAGTTTTTGTGGCTATGAAGGTGACTGGTATCGCTAATCATATGATAAAGCTCATATATCAGAAGATCTTGTCATACAACTTGTAATCAGTGTTGGTGGTCGTTATCACTAGGGCTGAGATGAAGAAATAGATAATTGAAAGGTTTGTTGATCAAGAACAGTTCTGGTGGCTGTAATGGTGACTGGTTTGGCTAATCAGATGATTAAGCTCATTTACCAGAATATCTTGTCACACAACATGAAATCGGTGTTAGTGGTGTTTAAAGATAGGCCTGAGAAGAGAAAACAGATGGTTGAGCAGGAGTGGCTGTAATGATGACTGGTTTGGCTAGTAAGATAATTAAGTTCGTTTACTAGAAGATCTTGTCACACAACCTGCCATCGGTCTTGGGAGTAGTTAAAGCTCGGGCTGAATCGTGGAAACAGATGGTTGAGTAGGAACACTTTTGGTGGCTCTAATGATGTCTTGTTTGGCTAATCAGATAAAGAAACTCGTTTACCAGAAGATCTTGTCACACAACATGCAATCGGTGTTAGTGGTGGTTAACACTAGGGCCAAGATGAGAAAACAGATGGTTCAGTGGTTTGTTCGGCAGGAACAGTTTTGGTGACTATGATGGTGTCTGATATCGCTAATAATATGATAAAGCTGATTTATCAGAAAATCGTGTCATACAACATGCAATCAGTGTTGGTGGTTGTTATCACTTGGGCTGAGATGAAGAAATAGATGGTTGAAAGCTTTGTTGAACAGGAACAGTTCTGGTGGCTGTAATGATGACTGGTTTTGCTAGTAAGATAATTAAGTTCGTTTACTAGAAGATCTTGTCACACAACCTGCAATCGGTCTTGGGAATAGTTAAAGCTCGGGCTGAATCGTGGAAACAGATGGTTGAGCAGGAACATTTTTGGTGGCTCTAATGATGACTGGCTTGCCTAATCTGATATAGAAGCTCTTTTACCAGCAGATATTATCACACAACATGCAATCGGTGTTTGTGGTGGTTAAAGCTAGGGCTGAGATGAGAAAACAGAAAGATCGGTGGTTTGTTTAGCAGGAATACTTTTGGTGGCTATGATGGTGACTGGTATCACTAATCATATGATAAAGCTCATATATCAGAAGATCTTGTCATACAACATGTAATCAGTGTTGGTGGTCGTTATCACTAGGCCTGAGATAAAGAAATAGATGGTTGAAAGGTTTGTTGAACAAGAACAGTTCTGGTGGCAGTAATGGCGAGTGGTTTGGCTTATCAGATGATTAAGCTCATTTACCAGAAGATCTTGTCACACAACATAAAATCGGTGTTGGGGATAGTTAACGCTCGAGCTGAGACGAGGAAACAGATTGTTGAGCAGAAACATTTCTGGTGGCTCTAATTATGACTGGTTTGGCTAATCAGATAACGAAGCTCATTTACCAGAAGATCTTGTCACACAACATGCAATTGGTGTTGGTTAACACTAGAGCCGAGATCAGAAAACAGGTGGTTCATTGGTTTGTTCAGCAGGAACAGTTTTGGTGGCTATGATGGTGACTGATATCGCTAATCATATGATAAGGCTGATTTATCAGAAAATCTTTTCTTACAACATGCAATCAATTGTTGGTGGTCGTTATCACTACGGCTGAGATGAAGAAATAGATGGTTGAAAGGTTGTTGCACAACAGTTCTGATGGCTGTAATGGTGACTGGTTTGGTTAATCAGATGATTAAGCTCATTTACCAGACGATCTTGTCACACAACATGCAATCGGTATTGATGGTAAATAACGCTCGGGCTGAGGTGTGATAATAGATGGTTGAGCAGGACAATTTTCGGTAGCTTTAATGATGACTGGTTTGGCTAATCAGATAATGAAGCTCGTTTACCAGAAGATCAAGTTACTCAACATAAAATCAGTGTTTGTGGTGGTTAACGCTAGGGCTGAGATGAGAAAACAGATGGATCAGTGGTTTGTTCAGCAGGAACAGTTTTGGTGGCTATGATGGTGATTGGAATCGCTAATCATATGATAAAGCTTATTTATCAGAAGATCTTGTTACATAACATGCAATCGGTGTTGGAGATGCTTAATGCTCGGGCTGAGACGTGGAAACAGATGGTTGAGCTGGAACATTTTTGGTGCCTCTAATGATGACTGGTTTGGCTAATCAGATAATGTAGCTCGTTTACCAGCAGATCTTGTCACACAACATTCAATCGGTGTTGGTGGTGGTTAATACTAGGGCCGAGGTGAGAAAACAGGTGGTTTGTTGAGCAGGAACAGTTTTGGTGACTATGATGGTGACTGGTATCTCTAATCAAATTAAAAAGCTGATTTATCAGAAAACCTTGTCATATAACATGCAATCAGTGTTGGCGGTCGTTAACACTAGGGCTAAGATGAGAAAACAGAAGTTCAGTGGTTTGTTTAGCAGGAAAAGTTTTAGTGGCTATGATTCTGACTGGTATCGCTAATCATATGATAAAGCTGATTCATCAGAAGATTTTTTTACACAACATGCAATCGGTGTTAGGGATAGTTAACGCTCGGGCTGAGACCTGGAAACAGATGGTTGAGCTGGAACATTTATGGTGGCTCTAATGATGACTGGTTTGGCTAATCAGATAATGAAGCTCGTTTACCAGAAGATCTTGTCACACAACATGCAATTGGTGTTGGTGGTGGTTAACACTAGAGCCGAGATCAGAAAACAGGTGGTTCATTGGTTTGTTCAGCAGGAACAGTTTTGGTGGCTATGATGGTGACTGATATCGCTAATCATATGATAAGGCTGATTTATCAGAAAATCTTGTCATACAATATACAATCAATTGTTAGTGGTCGTTATCACTACGGCTGAGATGAAGAAATAGATGGTTGAAAGGTTTGTTGCACAAGAACAGTTCTGGTGGCTGTAATGGTGACTGGTTTGGTTAATTAGATGATTAAGCTCATTTACCAGACTATCTTGTCACACAACATACAATCGGTATTGATGGTAAATAACGCTCGGGCTGAGGTGTGAAAATAGATGGTTGAGCAGGAAAATTTTCGGTAGCTTTAATGATGACTGGTTTGGCTAATCAGATAATGAAGCTCGTTTACCAGAAGATCAAGTTACACAACATAAAATCAGTGTTGGTGGTGGTAAACGCTTGGGCTGAGACGTGGAAACTGATGGTTGAGCAGGATTATTTTTGGTGGCTTTAATGACGACTGGTTTGGCTAATCAGATAATGAAGCTTGTTTACCAGAAGATCGTTACACAACATAAAATCGGTGTTGGTAGTGGTAAACGCTAGAGCTGAGATGAGAAAACAGATGGAACAGTGGTTTGTTCAGCAGGAACAGTTTTGGTGGCTATGATGGTGACTGGTATCGCTAAATCATATGATAAAGCTCATTTATCAGAAGATCTTGTCATACAACATGTAATCAGTGTTGGTGGTCGTTATCACTAGGGCTGAGATGAAGACATAGATGGTTGAAAGGTTTGTTGAACAGAAACAGTTCTGGTGGCTGTATTGGTGACTGGTTTGCTAATCAGATAATTAAGATCTTGTTACACAACATGCAATCGGAGTTGGGGATAGTAAACGCTCGGGCTGAGACGTGGAAACAGATGGTTGAGCAGGAACATTTTTGGTGGCTCTAATGATGACTGGTTTGGCTAAACAGATAATGAAGCTCATTTACCAGAAGATTTTGTCACTCAACATGCAATCGGTGTTGGTGGTAGTTAACGCTCGGGCTGAGACGTGAAAACAAATGTTTGAACAGGAACATTTATGGTGGCTCTAATGATGACTGGTTTGGCTAATCTGATAATGAAGCTCGTTTACCAGAAGTTCTTGTTAAACAACATGCAATCGGTGTTGGGGATAGTTAACGCTCGGGGTGATATGTTGAAATAGATGGTTGAGCAGAACATTTTTGTTGGCTTTTATGATGACTGGTTTGGCTAATCAGATAATGAAGCTCGTTTACCAGAAGATCTTGTTACACAACATGCAATCGGAGTTGGGGATAGTTAACGCTCGGGCTGAGACGTGGACAAAGATGGTTGAGCAGGAATATTTTTCGTGACTTTAATGATGACTTGTTTGGCTAATCTAATAATGAAGCTCATTTACCAGAAGATCTTGTTACACAACATTCAATCGGTGTTGGAGATAGTTAACGGTCGGGCTGAGACGTGGAAACAAATGGTTCAGCAGGAACATTTTTGGTGGCTCCAATGATGACTGGTTTGGCTAATCAGATAACGAAGCTCGTTTACCAGTAGATCTTGTCACACAACATGCAATTGGTGTTGGTTGTGGGTAACGCTCCGGCTGCGACGTGGAAACAGATGGTTGAGCGGGAACATTTATGGTGGTTTTAACGATTACTGGTTTGCCTAATCTGATAATGAAGCTAGTTTACCAGAAGATCTTATCACACAACATGGAATCAGTGTTTGTGGTGGTTAACGCTAGGCCTGAGATGAGAAACCAGATGGATCAGTGGTTTGTTCAGCAGGAACAGTTTTGGTGGCTATGATGGTGACTGGAATCGCTAATCATATGATAAAGCTCATTAATCAGAATATCTTGTTACATAACATGCAATCGGTGTTGGAGATACTTAACGCTCGGGCTGAGACGTGGAAACAGATGGTTGAGCTGGAACATTTATGGTGGCTCTAATGATGACTGGTTTGGCTAATCAGATAATGAAGTTCGTTTACCAGAAGATCTTGTCACACAACATGCAATTGGTGTTGGTGGTGGTTAACACTAGAGCCGAGATCAGAAAACAGGTGGTTCATTGGTTTGTTCAGCAGGAACAGTTTTAGTGGCTATGATGGTGACTGATATCGCTAATCATATGATAAGGCTGATTTATCAGAAAATCTTGTCATACAATATACAATCAATTGTTAGTGGTCGTTATCACTATGGCTGAGATGAAGAATTAGATGGTTGAAAGGTTTGTTGCACAAGAACAGTTCTGGTGGCTGTAATGGTGACTGGTTTGGTTAATTAGATGATTAAGCTCATTTACCAGACGATCTTGTCACACAACATACAATCGGTATTGATGGTAAATAACGCTCGGGCTGAGGTGTGAAAATAGATGGTTGAGCAGGAAAATTTTCGGTAGCTTTAATGATGACTGGTTTGGCTAATCAGATAATGAAGGTCGTTTACCAGAAGATCAAGTTACACAACATAAAATCAGTGTTGGTGGTGGTAAACGCTTGGGCTGAGACGTGGAAACTGATGGTTGAGCAGGATTATTTTTGGTGGCTTTAATGACGACTGGTTTGGCTAATCAGATAATGAAGCTTGTTTACCAGAAGATCAAATTACACAACATAAAATTGGTGTTGGTGGTGGTAAACGCTAGAGCTGAGATGAGAAAACAGATCGAACAGTGGTTTGTTCAGCAGGAACAGTTTTGGTGGCTATGATGGTGACTGGTATCGCTAAATCATATGATAAAGCTCATTTATCAGAAGATCTTGTCATACAACATGTAATCAGTGTTGGTGGTCGTTATCACTACGGCTGAGATGAAGAAATAGATGGTTGAAAGGTTTGTTGAACAGAAACAGTTCTGGTGGCTGTATTGGTGACTGGTTTGCTAATCAGATAATTAAGATCTTGTTACAGAACATGCAATCGGAGTTGGGGATAGTAAACGCTCGGGCTGAGACGTGGAAACAGATGGTTGAGCAGGAACATTTTTGGTGGCTCTAATGATGACTGGTTTGGCTAAACAGATAATGAAGCTCATTTACCAGAAGATCTTGTCACTCAACATGCAATCGGTGTTGGTGGTAGTTAACGCTAGGGCTGAGACGTGAAAACAAATGTTTGAACAGGAACATTTATGGTGGCTCTAATGATGACTGGTTTGGCTAATCTGATAATGAAGCTCGTTTACCAGAAGTTCTTGTTAAACAACATGCAATCGGTGTTGGGGATAGTTAACGCTCGGGGTGATATGTTGAAATAGATGGTTGAGCAGAACATTTTTGTTGGCTTTTATGATGACTGGTTTGGCTAATCAGATTAATGAAGCTCGTTTACCAGAAGATGTTGTTACACAACATGCAATCGGAGTTGGGGATAGTTAACGCTCGGGCTGAGACGTGGACAAAGATGGTTGAGCAGGAATATTTTTCGTGGCTTTAATGATGACTTGTTTGGCTAATCTAATAATGAAGCTCATTTACCAGAAGATCTTGTTACACAACATTCAATCGGTGTTGGAGATAGTTAACGGTCGGGCTGAGACGTGGAAACAAATGGTTCAGCAGGAACATTTTTGGTGGCTCCAATGATGACTGGTTTGGCTAATCAGATAACGAAGCTCGTTTACCAGTAGATCTTGTCACACAACATGCAATTGGTGTTGGTTGTGGGTAACGCTCCGGCTGAGACGTGGAAACAGATGGTTGAGCGGGAACATTTATGGTGGCTTTAACGATTACTGGTTTGCCTAATCTGATAATGAAGCTAGTTTACCAGAAGATCTTATCACACAACATGGAATCAGTGTTTGTGGTGGTTAACGCTAGGCCTGAGATGAGAAACCAGATGGATCAGTGGTTTGTTCAGCAGGAACAGTTTTGGTGGCTATGATGGTGACTGGAATCGCTAATCATATGATAAAGCTCATTAATCAGAATATCTTGTTACATAACATGCAATCGGTGTTGGAGATACTCAGGCTGAGACGTGGAAACAGATGGTTGTGCTAGAATATTTATGGCGGCTCTATTGATGTCTAGTTAGGCTAATCAGATAATGAAGCTCGTTTACCAGAAGATCTTGTTACACAACATGCAATCAGTGTTGGGGATAGTTAACGCTCGGCCTGAGACGTGGAAGCAGATTGTTGAGCAGAAACATTTATGGTGGCTTTAATGATGTCTGGTTAGGCTAATCAGATAATGAAGCTCGTTTACCAGAAGATCTTGTTACACAACATGCAATTGGTGTTGATGGTGATTAACGCTTGGGCTGAGATGTGAAAATAGAAGGTTGATCACGAACATTTTTGGTGGCTCTAATGATGACTGGTTTGGATAATCACATAATGAAGCTCATTTAGCAGAACTTGTAACACAACATGTAATCGGTGTTGATGGTGATTAACGCTCGGGCTGAGATGTGGAAATAGATGGTTGAGGTGAACATTTTTGGTGGTTTTAATGATGACTGGTTTGGCCTATCAGATAATGAAGCTCGTTTACCAGAAGATCTTGTTACACAACATGCAATCGGTGTTGGGGATAGTTAACGCTCTGGCTGAGACGTGGAAACAGATGGTTGAGCAGGAACATTTTTGGTGGCTCTAATGATGACTGGTTTGGCTAATCAGATAATGAAGATTGTTTACCAGAAGATCTTGTCACACAACATGCAATCGGTGTTGGGGGATAGTTTACGCTCGGGCTGAGACGTGGAAACAGGTGGTTGAGCAGGAGTGGCTGTAATGATGACGGGTTTGGCTTATCAGATAGTGAAGCTCGTTTACCAGAAGATCTTGCAACACAACATGCAATCGGTGTTGGGGGTAGTTAACGCTAGGGCTGAGACGTGGATACAGATGGTTGAACAGGAACATTTTTGGTGGCTCTAATGATGACTGGTTTGGCTAATCAGATAACGAAGCTCGTTTACCAGAAAACCTTTTCACACAACATGCAATCAGTGTTGGTGGTGGCTAACGCTAGGGCTGAGATGAGGAAACAGATTGTTGGGCAGGAACAGTTTTTGATAATGCCTGTGGTTTTGCATATCACTCTAGTTTTGCAGTCTGAGAATTGTTGAAACCTTGTGTCGTGTTAAGTTTGTTATATGTTCAGATGATTTTATATAGTGGACCCAGTTCAGTTTCTTAATATTGGTATGGCAGATTTTGCATAAAAACATCTTGCCCTACTTTAACTAGTTTGACCGGAAGCAATGGCACCATCGTTGCTATCACTGTTCTATTTTTTTTATGTATTCTGAACATTCATCTCATCATTTTGATTTGTGGCAGCAGCAGGTAGTTGTATGTAGGCGGCTCAATAAGATTCGTAAGAACATTTTTTGAGGTATTTCAGGTGCTTTCAGGTCAGCATAGTCGCCAGCTCATTTGAGGAAGGTGTTTTCATCAGATGGTAGGAACTCTTCTTTGATCAGTGGCTTGACATAGTCTTCATTTTCATCACCGCAAGGATACTTTAGTTATAATCCTTTACATCCACTATGGACGGCTGGTTGTTTGAACTTGCTTCTTTCTGTAACAGAGTAAAGAAGTACTTATTACAAAGGAAGCAAAGAAAGAAAAATAAAAGTTAATAAAAAAACAGAGCTATATTTTATATCATTGATATATGTTCAAAACTAAAATATTTATTTTGATAAAATTTACTTAAATGTTCTTTCTATTTATATATACAGATATGAACTTGTTAGTTGCAAGTGCAATATAATCTAATACATTTATAATAGCAAATATATTTTTACTGTTTTTTTTTATTGAAACAGTGAAAAAATGCTAATTTTTATTAGTTTTCAATGTTACCTTATAAAAAAAATTAATCCACTTTGAAAAGGCTATGGAATGAAAAATGACTATCGTATATAAAATGGTGGGGTTAGAACTAAAGTCTCTTACACCTAACCATTAGGAATAAAGAAAAAATAGAAACATAATTACACTGAAGAAAACTCCTTGAAAGTTCAACATTTATAAAGTTCACTATGGAATTGATTATTGTACCTTCTAAACAACAAAAAATGTATAAATTGATACATATATCTAAAAGTGTGTAAATGTATATACATTTATTTGTTTATTTATAAGCATATTTATGTATATAGTCAGAAAATATAAACATTCATCTGCATGTACTAATATTACAGAGGAAAGATAATATTTAAAATTAAAATAAATAGCTGATGTAGGCATAATCTTTGTTTATTGTTTGTAATGAATGAACATGTCATTTGGTACAGCAAGTTTATTACTGGCTCAGTTCAGTACATTAGAGTCCCGCTAATCCGATCTTCGGTAATCCAAAAATCCAATTGATCCGAAACAGAAATTGGCAAGATTTTAGAAAAATAAAAATGCAATAACTGTAAGAACCACTACTTTATATATTCACTCTTTCCTAAACATGAAAAGAAATATTATTTCATGTACTTAAATGTTACGTTGATTTGAAAAAAATCAGAAGAATTCCTTTCCCTTGAAACTAAATTACGCCAGTGTCTCGAGTCTAGCTCAAAGCAACTAACAAATACTCAAGGAGCCCTCTCTGGAATGTTTCTATTTGTCTAATGTCAAAAAAATTACATAACTAGGTAAACATAACCTAACTTATTCCAATTGTCTATACACTAAACAAAATTTGTATGATTTGCTTTAAAAATGAGTGCTTAACTGCAGGCTGGATGGGAATACATGCAAATTCGTATTTTGAGGATATTCATAGCTCACATTATCATTATGCATACAATCAATATACAGTAGGTGATTTGCCACAAAAGTAGTATCACTGCGATAACGCATGAAAAAATTGTCTAAGACCCAAACCGTTTTCAAATATAAAAAATTTTCAAAAATCATGCAAAATAATAAAGTTACAGAAAATAATAAAATTTTCAATAATTTAGATTCTTCTATTCTTCTTAAACAAAACATGTTATATGCCAAATAAAAAGTATCTCTCCAGAAAATATAGACTTGATTCTACCCACTGGTGATAAAAACGTCAAGATTTGCAAAGGATCTAGAAACTGCAGCAGTTTTATTTCATTGGCAGCAGGGATTAGCGCAGTTTCTAGACACTTTGCAAACTTGACGTTTTTATCACCAGTGTGGAGAATCAGGTCTATATTTTCTGGGAAAATAATTTTTATCCTACAGAAATAACGTTTCATGAAATAAAAAAATTGTTGAACCTAAATTATTGAAAATGTAATTTTTTGTAATGTCTTCATTATTTTGCATGATTTTTTCCCATCATTTTATTTAATTTGAAGTACAGTAGAACCCCTGTTAACCAAAATCGGGTTAACCGAAACCTGTGTTAACGGAAACGGTTCCGTAAATAATTATAAATATGTAATATGCAAACAGTGAGGTGCTGCGCCGAGCCTCTTTTTCTAGGAATAGCACCTACGTGGCGACGTGCGGCAATGAGCGGGATGTTTGACGTGTCCTTGTGATGATTCACCTCCCCCACCCCGTTTCCACTCACCCCCCTTCGGTCACCGACCTTGCAATTTCCCCATTCCCCGTCCTCAGTTTCCCTATTGAGTTTTTATTTATTATTATTAATTTTTACTTATTACATTTAACTATTTTATTATTAGCCTGAATTCTTTAATACTAACTGCATACAACTTTGATGTACTCTATCTATTATTCTTAGACACTTTTGACGATGCCTATTGTATTGAATATATTTAATGGCAAATAAAGATTCTTGATTCAGTCGCTTAGTCACGGTCACAGTGGAGCTGTCACGGGTAGTGGTTGTAGTGATTAGCAAGTTTGTTTTTTGTACAGTTGTAGTGTATCGTAAATGCGTGCGTGTGCGATGGCATCAAAGCGAAAGCACGTGGTTATTTCTTTTACGGATAAATTAGCTGCTATCAAACAAGTTGAAGAAGGTTGTTGCTAAAGACTGTTGCGGCGAACTACAGAGTTGGCATGTCTACTGTCTCGGAATGGGTAAAATCTAAAACTAAGTTTTCAGAGCAAGCTGTAAAAAATGGTAACAGAAAAACTTTGAAGACTTCAGATTTCGATAGTCAATGATGCCTTATTTATATGGTTCACACAACAGAGGGAAAAAGGCATGCCACTAACAGGTCCCCTATTACAAAAAAAGGCTAAAATGTTAGCAGAGCTTTTAGGTGACGAAGGGAAAGATTTTTGTGCCAGCTCAGGTTGCTTAGATTGATTTAAAAAGAGGCATGGGATCCGTCAACTGAACTTGTGCGGTGAAAAGTTATCTGCTGATTCAGACTCGGTAGATGTTTTCAAAACAATGTTTGCAGACTACACTCAAGGCTACAGTAAGGACCAGATCTACAATGCCGATGAAACTGGTGTTAACTTTAAGATGTTGCCTAAAAAAATCCCTAGCTTCAGTAACTGAATCGTCTGCCCCCGGTCACAAAATGAAAAAGGAAAGAATAACACTTCTCTTAGCTTCAAATGCCTCTGGCACTCATAGGTTGCCACCAATGTGCATCGGCAAGTCAATGAAACCTCGAGCTCTGAAGGATATTGCACCAAACGCCTTGCCAGTGTTTTACAGAGCGCAAAAAAGTGCCTGGATGTCCAGTGACTTATTTGAGGAATGGTTTTTAAAACAGTTTGTGCCGCAAGTTGAAAAGTTTTTAACTGGAAAAGGATTGCCGAAAAAAACTATTTTACTAATAGATAATGCGCCCTCGCATCCCAGTGAGTTGAAAAAAGGCGATATTGTTGTGCGCTTTCTCCCCCCAAATGTCACTAGCCTTATTCAGCCTCTTGTTTAAGGAGTGATAGAAGCATTCAAACGGCACTATCGAGGTCTATTGTTAAGAAAGATCCTGCAAGATTGTGAAACACAAAATAAAATGATTAATGACACTCGGAAGACAGTTAACATGAAACACGTGATTTATTGGTGTGCGGAGACTTGGGCCAACATTAAAGATGAAACACTTCAACGGTGCTGGAGGAAGATTTATGACGGACTAGACGAAGAAGAAATTGAAAGTTATGAGAATTTGACAGAGATGGTTCACAGGATTCCTGGATGTGAAGAAATGAATACAAGTGACGTGGACGAATGGGCCGTCGCCGATGATTCTGATGAACTCACCGAGCAAGATATTGTGGAGGCAGTGTTTCAGCCAGCTGACAATGCAACAGAAAACACAGCAGACGACGTGGATGACGGAATTGGCAAAGTGACACCCGACGACGGATTTAATGCATTAGAGGTAAGTCAAACATTACTGTATAGCCCAGACAGAGAAATTTTTTATAGAGTTTAGTTTTTAAACTCACGTTCAGTAAATTAAATCACTTGTATTATTTTAGGTTGCCCTAAAATTTGTAGAACAATGCAGCGAATCGACGCCTACTGATGTCCTTCTAATTAAAAGATGGCGGGACATTGCTGCTCGAAAACGATGTGAAGGACTTACAAAAAAACAAACATAAATCACTGATTTCTGTAATACGTAATGTAAAATGTAGTAACTTTATACACAGTTGTTCAGTTTATAGTATTTGATGACTCATTCAGGGTGGCTACTCAATCATGTAAAAAAAATTCAAGCATAATTCAAGGTTTTTTCCAAGGGGTTTCAAACAAAATTCAAGGCGCACTTACAGAGGAAAATATTTCTGAATCGACATAATCACTCATTATAGTACAATACATAAAAAAGCACGTTTTATAGCTAGATATGTCAATAATCTTGTAGGCCATAAAGAAATTGAATTATTGCATAAGTATCCTAGGTTTAATTAGCAGTTACCTAAAATTTTTTATTTCATTGATAAGTAGGCTCAAAATCTAGTGATATGCCTAACTTACTTTAATACAATTTTTACTAATAAGCCTACGGACTATTTGCGATAGGCACAGCTTTAATTAATTACTGTTATATCAATAACACGATGAGTTGAAAACAAAACTCGTTTTATATCTGATAAGTCGTCGCCCATCTTGCACACTATCGTATCTGCAAAAATTCGGATTTTGAGATATTTCACCCAGCTGTTCATTGTGGTGAGGCGCATAATCTGACAAAGTATCGTATCTCTATCTCAAACCGTTTTCAAGTTATAACAGGTTGAATTTTTATCGTAACTGCCAAAAGTCAGTTTTTAATTCTGACAAACTAACGTAAGTGATGATACGATAGTGTGCAAGATTTTGATTTCGTATTTTGAAGGTAGAAAATCATGCATACTATCGTAAGTGGCCGATATGTTAGTTTGCAAGATTTTATTAATGAAAACCTCGTATGAATTTTGGTAGCGTATCTTATTTTTATTTCATAAAGTTCTATGAAATGAAAATAATATACCTTTTAACACTCAACACTTAAAGTGCAGAAATGGAAAACTTATCTATATAGTTTTCTTTTTTGTTCCAGATTTGAATATGCATTAATTTGAAGATAATAAATCAATATGGCGAGCTCTGAAAAAAATGAAAATAATGATGTTCGAATCAATAATTGTGAATCATCTTCGGAAGATGAAAAGCCTCTACTACATTTAAAAAAGCTATGTGCAAAGACTCAGAACATTACAGACACAATTAACATCGGTTTTAGCGATGATTTAGATGAAAACTTACTCGTGCAGGCTGGAATTTGCGAAGCTAAATATTGCAATGAAGATGTTTTTGCAGCTTGTGTTCGGTGTAATATTTTGGTATGTTTTCACCACTTTATGTATGAAGGGGATACTTGTAACCACGACGATGAAGCAAGTTTTATAGAAGAAAAAATCGTACAAGAAGATGAATGTAATACTACAGAGAAAGACAAAACCACCATTGAAGAAATAAGTTGCTTAAGAAAGTCTAAGAGAAAGATTAATAAATGTTTAATAGCAAAAGAATCCACAGATCTTGACGATTTCTCAGACAAAAGCAGCAGTTCAGAATATGATTCGGATGCCGATCCGTCATTTAGTGTAAGGCAATGTGAAGTATACGCATGCAATAAAAAGGTTCACGGAGTTTGCGAGATGTGCGATATCCATGTATGCAAAAGGCATTTTAAGTGGGGAAAAAATGACAGCAACCACAATAAGAAATTAAAAAAAGATAAGCAAATAGTAAAAAAGGGAATTGGTCAAAACAATGGTGACATTGAGGCTGTGAACCAAGATAATGTTGCAAAGCAAACCAACAGAAGCAAAAAGCCCAACAATTACAATATTATTACAGATGACACAAGAACGCCTGAAGACTATCGTGTTGAAGGTGCGGAAAAAGAAGTTGAAAGAGTTAAACTAATAAGAATCAACAAAAGGAAGGATGCAAAAGAAAAGAGAAACAAAGGCTTAGAATACACATCAAACAAAAGCAAAAAGATCATGCCAGAAAAGAAGATAGGAGAAAGATGCAATGAAGAATTTTGTAAAAAAATAAATAAAGAATGCTACTCCATAAATGACGAAGAACGCAAATCAATTTTCTGCTCATTCTATGAACTCGGTGATCTAAGGCTACAACGGGAATTTATAGTTCGCCATGTAAAAAATACTAATACAAAAAGAACTACTACTAATGTTCAATCTCGTAGGTCAAAAACAAATACCTATTACTTAACTGTTAATGGGGAACAAATTCAAGTTTGTAAACGCTTTTTTTTACAAACACTAGCAATATCAGAGCAAACAGTTCGTACTGCTTTCCTAAAAAATACTGGAAATGGAACGGTAGAAAGTGAAAAAAGAGGTGGAAGAAAGTCTCAAGCTGTAATTGATAATGACGAGAGGAAGAGAAAACTTGCAGAAGACCATATTGACAGATTTGAAAGGGTCGAATCGCACTACTGCAGAGCAAGTTCGACTAAAGAGTACCTCAGTGAAGAGTTAAATATTCAAAAAATGTATAGAATGTTCTTAAGGGATGTTCAATGTGATGAAAAAGAAATACCTAGCTTTGCCACTTACTCAAGAGTTTTTCATTCTAAAAACCTCGCATTCCACAGACCTAAAAAGGATCAGTGCTCGTTATGCCTTAGCTATAGACAAGGTAATGAAGAACAAAAAAATAAGTTAAGTGAAAGGTATAATAGACACATTGCAGAAAAGGAAGAAGTAAGGAAGATTAAAGCAAAAATTAAAGAAGAATCTGAAAGTGACAGTCGAATTCTTTGTGGAAATTTTGACCTGCAACAAGTTATAAGTCTCCCAATTTGTAAGGAAAGTGCTCTTTTCTATAAAAGACGATTATCGAATTACAACCTTACCTTTTATAATATCGGAAACAAAGAATGCCACTGTTTCACGTGGCACGAGGGTCAAAGCAAGAGAGGGAGTTGTGAAATCAGTAGTGCAATTCTGTCAAAAGAAAGAAACACGTTGAATACCATGATGGACGGCACCGAAGACAGCCGAGTTCCTTGGCTTGAAATAATGGAAGTCCATGTAAAAAAAAAAAAACGATCCAGACAAGATTTTTTTTAAGACTAGTCATCTACAAGAGGAGTACAAATCAATAACATTAAAAACAAAAAGAAATCAAAAGAATCTAAAAGATGTCACTGTTGGCCAGCTCAACGAATCACTGGTGCCACTCCCAAAAGGAAAGTACGATGATTTAGTTACATTGTGTTCTGGAGATACCCCTGTAATTCGTAACGAAGACCACAAGAAATTCTTTTTGTTCCTACCTCATCAATGAGACTTTTTTACTCTTTCTACATGCTAGTCCCGACAATGATGATGTGATAGTAATTTAAAGTCAAGAAGCTGTGATTTATACTCCCTTAGAACTGTTGAGTATTCTTTTGCTCAAGGCTGTGAAGAGGTCTTTTAGTCAAGATAAAGATAGTTTAGTTTTTAAAGTTTTTAAATTTTATCAAGATAGTTTTTAACTGAGAGAGAGAGAGAGAAAGACTTAAAAGTGTTATAGCGATTCCTTGAAAAAGTTTATACAATTTTATGTTTTTATTAGTTTTATAAGGCTCTGACAACATACTTTATTTTGAGGTGCAAAAACATGACAAAAACCTTTTAGTTTTAAAAAGTGTGATAAATATATATTAAGATAGTTTATACAATTAATATTTTTTGTTTTACACGGTCGTGAAAATTTATTTTCATTAACAAAAAAAATGAACTCATAAACACTGTTAACACGTTCGCTGCTGATGGTGCTGCTGCCTGTTCTGAGCATGCGCTTGGTGCGGAGTGCGGATCCGCACCAACTTCGTATCATAACTGTACGAAAAATTAAATCGCTAGCTACGAACGAACGGTAAAAATTTGTTCAACTGAATGTTTTAAGCAAGCTCACAATGAATCCTCTGTTTGTGGCCAGTGCTCGGCGCCGGGCGCACACTAAACAAATAACATGAGTCATCCAATATGGTGCGGATCCGCACCAAGCGCATGCTCAGAACAGGCAGCAGGGTGCGGATCCGCACCATCAGCAGCGAACGTGTTAAGAGAAATTATGGTTAAAAAGAAAAGTCTTTTACATAACTTTTACACTACTATTTAATTTTATTATTATTACATTATAACGCTTTTAAAAGAAAGATGTTTTTATTAAATTTAAACAAGACTTATTAGTTTTTATTCATTGACAAAACATTTAACTATTATAGTTCTAATTAGTTTGAAATTTTGACCCAATTTCAAGGTAAGCCTGACTAAGTTTTGTTGAAATGTGTTTACATTTTCTTTAGAACAATAAACATTAACACACACAAATATTTCTTATTTCTGCGTTTTTCTTTTTAGTTACCCTTCATTATGCCTACTTAAAACAGATACGATACGTATGATGTGAATTTTTTGTTGTTGATTTGTAAAAATATAATCTCACATACTATCGTATCTGCGAAAAACGCCATTTTTACAAAAAAATAATGAAATAATTTTTTATCCTCTTTAGTATAATTAAGAACAGGTCTTTGTACATATAATGTGTAAACATGGCACTCGTAAAGTAAACCGTTTTTCAGCAGTCAACCAGTGAATAAGTGCAAAATCCTTCTTTTGGCTCTCCTGAAAAGTAGCAAAAAAGCAGTTACGATAGTATGCAAGATGGGCGACGAAGTATGTGAAAACCCCTTTTTTTTAAAAATCATTATTTTTTTACAACTTTTTTTCATTTTACATGTTTTGGTAACCATGCAATTTCTTTTCACCTCTGAAAATACAATTTCTTGTTGAACAAATATTGAAATGTGAATTTTTGAGGAGGTTTTTTTTCATTTTACATGTTTTTGGTAAATATGCAATTTCTTGTCACCTCTGAAAATACAATTTCTTGTTGAAAAAGTGGTGAAATGTGAGTTTTTTTTGAGGAGGTTGATTTCATCTGCAGAAAACTCTTTTTTAACAGAAAACCGAAAAAACTAGTTTTTTTATCTGATAGTGAAAAAAACAACTTTTTTTAAATATAGTTTTCCGTCAAATTTCTTTTTCATTTCACATGTTTTTTTTTTAGGCTGAACACGAATGTATAATTGTGTTTGCAGTAAAATTATTTATTTAGCATGAAAAATGCATTTTATACTTACCTGACCAAACATAACCCAACTTGTCCGAATTGTCTATTTACTCAACAAAAATATAAATTACCAACAAATGTAATATTCAATAAAAAAAAACAAAAACTCCGCGGCTGTCACTCTGGCGGAAATATAGATGAATTTGGTTTTTGTGATTAATAGTTGTTGTAAATAATGATCGCGTAATGGCCGCTAATCGTGATTCGCTGCGAAAGTAGTTTTTCTTTATATCTCAAGAAATAATGGTAATAGACCAAATTCATATTCAGTAAAAAAAAATACATCGAAATAAAAAAACGATGATTAAAATACTATTTAAATTAACAGAAATATGTCAAAAATACTATAAGTTGTGATATCAGTTTTCCGAATTTTTCGGTAAAATACGTAATTTCCGCGAAATATTTTTTATGCTAATCACGAATATATAATTGGGTTATGCATAACATTATTTTTTCGGCCTAAAAAATATACTTTTTACTGACCAACATAACCGAACTTATCATGACTATTTACTCAACAAATAGACGTAATTTGCGTTGAATTATTGTGCCTGGCCTCCGTGACGGCCTACCGGCAGGAGTATGCGTGAATTCAGTTTTTTTGTGGTTAAAATCTTATGTATATAATGATCGCTAATCGTGATTCGCCGCGAAAGTAGTTTTTCCGTTATATCTCGAGAAATAATTTGTATAGACCAAAATAGGGTAATTATGCACTTACTTGCCACCTCTGAAAATGCGATTTCATGTTGAAAAAGTGGTAAAATATGAGTTTAAAACTCTTGAGGAGTTTGATTTTATCTGCGGAATACTCGTTTTTTACCGAAAAATCGAAAGACTAGTATTTTATCTGATAGTGAAAAAACCAACTTTTTTTTAAAATCGTTATTTTTTGACAAATTTTTTTTATTTCTCATGTTTTTTATGCTATAAACAAATATATAACTGGTTTTGTAGTAAAATTATTTTTTCAGCTCGAAAATTCATTTTTGACTGACAACCTAACATAGCCTAATTTTCTATTTCTCAACAAAAATTCATAATTTGCGTTAAATTCGAGTGTTTGGCCTTCGTGACGGCCTGCCAGCCATCCTTCCGGCGGAATTATAGGTAAATTCGGTTTTTGTGATTAATAGTTGTATATAATGATCGCGTAATGGCCACTAATCGCGATAGTAGTTTTTCCGTTATATCTCGAGAAATATTTGTAATAGACCAAAATAGTTTTCAAATTTGTATTCAGCGCAAAAAAACACAACAAAATAAAAAAGATGATTAAAATACCATTTAAATTAACGGAAATATGACAAAAATACTAAAAGTTGTGACATTGGTTTTTTCGAATTGTTCGGTAAAAACGATTTCCGCAGAATAAAAAATTCTCACGAAATTGTAGTCTATTATTGACCCATTTCAGGTAGTTTTCAAATTTTGTTTGGTGGCAAGAAACTGCATAATAGCCTTGTTGGTTTTAATAAATAATAATTCACACAAAACTAAAACACGTAGTCAAAATTTACGATTTTAGAGTTAGTTAGACCTTTAAGTCAATAAACTACAACACAAAACGTTCCACACTTAAAACAACATCCAATGAACTTTATATTAATGTTTTTATCCAATAAATTGTTTAAGTAATTCTGCATTTTATTGATCATAACTGAATAAATAAACTGGAAGGTTTAATTAACAAAACACGCTCTTCGATGGTGATAAATTACCGTTCATATTATCTCTTCTTGTTGCCTACCTGTTGTTGCCGGTAATGGTAAACGTAAACAAAACAAATGCATCAGCCCATCCTCGCCCAACCTGTTGTCGATGTATTTTCGTTATTTAAAAAGAACGCAACAGTTTCATTGAAACAATAATTCAGCACCAAAACGTTTCAAAATTTTGCAAATAGCTGCAGAACAGACAGCAACAGTGAGCGTCATCGGATATCAATAGAACAAAACGAAAACTCCTAAAGTTTAGTCACAACTTTAACCTGCAGCGTAAGTTGCAACAGAATGTCAACAAATCTTAGAGGCGACGCTTGACATTAGATTGATTTGCGTGTCTCGGCAAAATGCAGTGGGTGAAGCTATCATATGACTAGCAGACATGCAACAGCTTCATTCAACTGTTTCGACGTTAAAACTGTTTCGGTTGCAACCGTTTTGTAAAACTATTCCATGTGTATTATTTTGAACATATCAATGTGCCGAGTCGACTCGTGTCTTATCATACGAAGATTGACGAGGTTACCCGAACTTATCGCTTGAGTTTAACTGGAGCCATGAAGTCCGAACCTTACTGACGTCACCGGATTACTCTCGTCTTGCTCGACGAGAATTCCCGATGGTTACCGAAATTCAAGCACATTTCCAGGTTTTTTCAAGGCGCCGTAAAATTCAAGCATAATTCCAGGTTTTCCCGGAATTTCCGGTGAGTAGCCACCCTGCATTATAATATATTTGGTAGCTTTAATAAAACACTGTACATTATATAGACATTGTTTGTAAACTCATTTTCCTACACAAGGTGTTTATAGGCTATTTTTAGCATATAACGGTTTAACCGAAAAATCGGTTATCCGAAACTGCTCTCCCCCCTTTATTTCGGTTAACCGGGGTTCTACTGTAGTTCTTTGCCGAACACAAATAAATTTGAAAACTACTTTGGTCTACAACAATTATTTCTCCAGATATTGCAGTAAAACCACTTTCATAGTAAATCATCTATGGTGGCCATATGTACATGAAAATAATAACCAAGACTAAAAGTGAATTTGCATATATTCCCGCCGAACCATCTCTGGATATCCCGAAGACCAGGCACATTTTCAAAATTTTTTGTAATATATTAACAATATCAATAAGTTAAGTTATCCTATGTTTGGTTTGATATGTAGGAATTGAGCCAACAAAATAATTTTATTGATAAAACAATTAAATATTGTAATAAGCATAACAGTATATGAAATATAAAAAAACTGTTAGGGTAACGATTATTTAAAAAGTTGGTTTTTCACTACAGGCATTGTAAGAAACAAGGTTTTCAATTTCTCAGTACATAACAAGTATTATGCATAAATCAACCTCCTCAATGTATATTAACTCATATTTTACCAATTTTTCAACAAGAATCATATTTTCACAAGCACCTAGAAAGTGTATAACTATCGGTTCAGATAATATTTGTATTTTTAATGATTTAAAAAGAACCCTTGGTAATCATGCAGCTTTTAGTCAACTCACGAATGTACAACATTCTTCTTCTGTAGGCCTACATTAGATTTAAAACTAGCTAATTAAAAAAAATATTTTTTCTGTGGAAACAAATGATTTTTTTATTTTGTTTGGAAACAGAATAAATATTCATCATAGTATTTTTCATTATAGCAAAAATATAATGAAAACTCAAAACTCTAAACGGAAAGTACCTTCATATGTTCTCTTTGTTTAGTATATTTTTCTTTTTCATTCTTTATTGCTTGCTAGTAACTAATAATTGTGAACATGAAAAAAGACATACCGGTATATTTGGATAGAAATACTAATTGTATCAAACTGTTAACATTTTCTTTCAATCCCACTAGCAATATTACGATGTTGATTCCGTTTTCATTGAAACTGTGACTAAAGTTCCATTCACGACCACTGTTCTGATTTCATATTGTTCCACTGCCATTTTAACCTGTAGTAATTTGGTAATTATAAAGAAGAGAGGCCATATTTTTTTGGGTGAATTTTTTCATAGTAAGTAGAAAAATAACTGAGAAAAGAATATGATTGTTTTTACAGTGGAAAAGTTAGGAAAATTGAGAAAATGGGGGAAAACAGAACAATATTTTTGTTCGTAAATATAGCATTGTGTTTACCCAAAATATGCTCACTTTTGTCCTGATCACGAATATGACAAGGATTTTGCAATCGAACGACTACTAAGTGCGCCAGCGCCGGAAATACCTACTTTCAATAAGGTTTTTTTTATTTATTTATTTTGGTCACCACCATTTATAAACTATACAATTCTTTTACATAGTTTAAAAAATGTTATAAATAATTTATACATTAACTTAATACTTATATTAATTCTATGCAAGTACAAGAAACAATAGGGAAATTATATTGTATCAATTCATACAATTAATTACAAATACAAATAAATTTCAACAATGATAAACTATAAAGAATTCAACAATTTAAGATAGAAAAGAGGCGTCTGCTAAATCATTTCAGGGATCTGGTCACATGTGAAGCTCTTATTCCACTGTAAAAAAAATACAGTTGTTGTGACAGTTGGAGTCCGGAGTGCCCTTAGCTTGAAGAAAAATACCTAGTTTTTTCCGTATTAGATCAAGTAGGGAGATGAAGGTCTTTCAGCAAATGTTTCTTGGCAAACATATAAAAAAAACAATAAAGATTTCACTAAATATCTTTATATCATCGGCAAACAATAAACTTCTGGCCGTAAGTTTTCAACAAAAATAGGTTGAATAATGCTGGGCCGAGTAATGAACCCTATGGCACATCAGAAAGTGGTGGAATTTTTTGACATTGTGCACCTCCAAATCTAACAACGAGCCATCTATCTGTCAAATAACCTTGCAATAGTTGACCACTAACTCCAAAAGCACTTACTCTATGAAATGTTTTTGAAAAGTCGAAGTATACGTTTTCAACCTTGAGTCCTCTATAGAAGGCTGACATTATAAAATTCTTACAGATTGCTAGATTTGCTGAGTTTGATTTCACTTTGCATAAACTATGTTGTTCGGGAATACTGTAATTTTTTAGACGGAAATATAAATATTCAAGAACAATTCCTTCAAAGTTCTTTGATATTGCGCACTGAATGACAACTGGCCTGTAATTACGTACGCTGGAAGGGTCGCTGGATTACAGTAATGGTGTTATAGATCCAAGTTTGAGATTTGAAGAAACTTACCCATTTTCATGAAAAGGTGGAAATATAAAATTGTATGTGGAGCAATGATGCCAAAACCAAACTTTAGGACTTCGGAGGGGATGCTATCTGGGCCTGTACACTTATTGGTATCTAGATGAACTAGTTTTGATAGGATCTAGGCCCACGCTGGTTATTGTTAGGTTACAGTGTGTTATATTTGGTATGGTTAGGTTAGCTTATGCTATGTAAGGTTTAGTTTGGTTAGGTAGGTTATATTATGTTTTAAGAGTAGGCTCGTATTTTGAATTCATGTTTGTTTACCTGATCTTAACAAAATTAGCATAACCTAACCAAACCTAACATACCCTAACCAGACAATTTAACCTAGCCTAACCAAAACCCAACATTACCAAACTAAACCTAATATAACATAACATAGCCTAGTCTAATCCAAACATAACTTAACCAAATATAAATTAACCTAACTATACCCAACCTAGGCCTATCCCATCAAATCACATCCTTATATTTCCGTCTCTAGCGTGCTTGGTAAAAGTTTGATTTCTTGTTTTTTATCTACTATGAAAAAGTCAGAGTTAAAAAAAAAAAAAAAAGCCAAGGCCCCTATCTGTTCTATATAATAAGGCCTACCGTTAATTTATATTGTGCTTTATTAAGTCAGAATTGTTTTATCACTCATATGAGTATTGAAGTCTCTACTAATACCTCAAATTAACCTATTAGATATCAACACATAGTACATAGCGTGTAAAGTGAGAAAGTTCCCCTACAGCAAGGTACAGTCAAGTCTGCCTGTTAATGGACACGGGCTGCTATGCCTATTGATTATTCAGCTTCACTTTATTATTCACTGTCATAAAATATTGTGACTAACGTAAAATATCCGTAACAAAAGTTCGAGAGTTGCTTTAAATTTGAGCATCTAGATAGGCCCCTGACAAAATCACATATGAATTATTGGTATTTATGCACTTTCTAGACACCTTGCAAATCTTGACTTTTTCATCACAAGTGGGAAGACTTAGGTATATATTTTTTGAGAAAACACTTTTAATTCTGCAAAAATAACATTTTATACAAAATAATCGAAAATTCTATATTATTGAAAATGTTTGTAATGTATTTGGAAGAAAAAACATAATAAAATTATTTTAATCGTAATAATATATTTGATTATCTTTAAGCTATAGGTTTAATAATAACTAAATAAACATTTTAACCCTTTCGTTCCCAGAGTAATTTTTTTTTTGGACATGAGAAGTATCTGACGTCAGAATATTTGGACAGCAGTGGTATCTCTCAATTTATCCTGTGTCCGACATTTCAGACATTTAGAAAAAATATCTTACGTTACCAACTTGAAAAATGATTATATTGTGTAAAAAACATTAAAATAGTTCTACAAAACTGGGTTTTTTACGGACTGTACTGGGCTTCCCAATTTCCTCCTCCCTACTTCCTAAGGTCAATGACCGTTCAGTTGTCTTGAAAGCAAGTCGAGTTATTAAGTTATAATAACTGTTCAATGGATATTACGACATCATAATAATAGTCTGACATTTATATTTGTGTTTATTGTTAGTGTTTGTTTTATTCTTATACCAAATATTCGTTGTTGAGTGCTCTAAGAGTTGTATATAAGTTGTGTTATTTACGTTTTTTATATTAAAATAGATTTCTTAATTTTTTAACACGTTTTAACATTTAATTTTGGTATTATATTCATTATGACTGCGTGGCTGCCATTTTTAAGATGATGGATTTGATTCCAATGAAGAAGGGGATAGTGGAAATGAATCTGAAGATAACATTTTTGCAGTAACGATTATGAACCTTCTTCCTCAGATGAGTCTTCATATGTGATTAATAACTGTCAAAACAATAAGCTATGAATAGTGAGTCTGCATCAGGAGAAGTAGGTTTTCACATCTCAAAACTCCTTCAATCACTAAATACACCTAGCCCCTCAGGAGTATTTAACTAAACCCTATTATTACTTCATCTGATGAAACAAGATCTGACAGCCACAATGCCTGTAATACCCCTGCATCTCCCGTTATTGATAGGCCTTCAACCTCTTCACAACAATCTATAAAAACAGTAAAAGGAAAAAATGGTTACGCCTGGACTAAGGAACCTACAACTGTGAGAACAAGAAGTGGCCCAAGAAATATTTTGAATATCTGGCAGCGGCCTAAAGGTAAAAGCAAAGATATTCTATAACCTCTTTGGATTTATTTAAGTTGTTTTTTACTGATGCTGTTGTAAATTTATAGTTACTCAATACAAATGAAGAGATAGTAAGAAAACAAAGTAATTACCAAACAATACAATTTTCAAAAAGTAAAACTTCTACAGAAATATATGCACTTTTGGGTATTCTGCCATTTCCTGCCCTTCACAAAGACAATCGCCTTAGTACAACAGTGATGTTTGACCCTTCTCTAAGTAGTAATGTTTATATAGCCTGTTTTAGTGAAAAGCGGTTTCAGTTTTCATTGGATTGTCTCAGATTCGATAAAACGTTAACCAGAGACGAGAGAGTAAGTCAGTGACGGATCGATTTGCACCCATATGAGAGCTTTGGGAGTGTTTCATAAACTCATGTCTACACAAATATGAACCTGGCCCATATATCACCAATGATGAGCAGCTGCTTGCTTTCAGAGGGAGATGTGCATGCCCAAGAAACTGGCGTAAAGTATTTTTTGAAAATTGTTATGGTATGCGATGCTGGTTCTAGCTACATGTTAGTTGCTGAGCCATATTTAGGCAACCAAAACACAACTGTCAAAGGCCACCTTTCCCACTGCTATGAAAAACGTTAACAGCTCCATTTCGCGGATCAAACCGTAATATCAGATTGACCAATTGGTTCACTACAATCCCATTGACCGATACACTTCTTAAAGATCCGTACAAGATGACAGTTTTAGGAACTAACTGTTTGGACAAGCCAGAGATAACTCTCAATATGAGATCGAAAAAAAATACGGAGATAGGGCATTCTAACAGTAACAACACTATTCTTCTATCACACAGGGCATAGACGAACAAGGTAGTTTGTCCACTGTCCATAATGCACCCAGACAAGGGAGTGAACGGCAAACCGTTCATGATTGGAACATTACAACCAGACCAAAGGTGGTATGGATACTATGGACCAAACCTGTTCTGTGAGTTCTTGCTCAAGAAAAACAAAAATTTGGCAGTAATTATGCACTTTCTTGCCACCTCTGAAAATACGATTTCATGTTAAAACAGTGGTGAAAAATGAGTTTATATCTCTTGAGGAGTTTGATTTCATCTGCGGAAAACTCATTTTTTACCGAAAAATCGAAAAACTAGTTTTTATCTAATAATGAAAAGAACACCTTTTTTAAAAATCGTTATTTTTTTAAAAACATATTTTTCATTTCTCGTGTTTTTTTATGCTGAACACAAATATATAACTGGTTTTGTAGTAAAATTATTTTTTCAGCTCGAAAAATGCATTTTTACTGACATAACCAAACATAACCTAACTTATCCTGATTGTCTATTTTCTCAACAAAAACTCGTAATTTACGTTAAATTCGAGCGTTTGACCTCCGTGACGGCCTGCTGGCCGTCACTCCGGCGGGAATATAGGTGAATTCAGGTTTTGTGATTAATAGTTGTTGTTTGTAATGATCGCGCAATGGCCGCTAATCGCGATCCGTCGCGATTGCAGTTTTTCCGTTATTTCTCGAGAAATATTTGTTTAGACCAAAATAGTTTTCAAATTTGTATTCAGCGCAAAAAAACACATCAAAATAAAAAAGATGATTAAAATAATATTTGTAATAGAACAAAATAGTTTTCAAATTTGTATTCAAGGCAAAAAAACACATCAAAATAAAAAAAGATGATTAAAATACCATTTAAATTAACGAAAATATGACAAAAATACTAAAAGTTGTGACATTGGTTTTTTCAAATTTTTTGGTAAAATACGTTATTTCCGCGGAATAAAAAGCACATCTCGTGAAAATACAGCCAATTCTAGACCCAATTCAAGCAAAATTTTCCAAATTTGTTTGGTGGCAAGAAACTGCATAAATACCAATTTGGCCATTGTGCATCTTATATGACTTAGTTATTCACTAGGGAAATCATTTTGAACAAAGTTTTGTGTTCAAAAGATGAATCACTAATTAGAAAAAATTAACGAACAAAAATTAGAAAACTATTTTAGAACCAGCTAGGTATATCAGCAGTTGGTTTATACATGGCTAGAACGATTGTCAATAAAATATTTACCAAGCGAGCTTATATTGGTATGATCTTGAGTGTTTTTGGCCGTAAAGATACAGCAGATATAGTAAACCCTAGAGTGAATGCAAAGAGAACAACTTGCAAGCTTGTCCATCTGAAAAACGCAGAATGACGATCAACTAATGCAGCAAGTGTGTCGCTGCACTTTGTGCAGAGCACCGTGGAGTTATCTTCAAAAACTGCTGCATCTGAAGCTGATCTTCTAGACACCAGATCCTTGCAAGAAGTATTTTTATAAATCAAACTACTTTATTTTGATGAATAACTTAACCTTGTGTTCTAATGCAAAATCAAAGTCTGAATTATATTTGTTTTTCAGAAAAACCCTTAAAATTGCCAGGGTCTTCAATCACTTCAGTATTGTTTGTATTTAAATTGAGTTAATTTTTCTTGAAATGTATTTCCAACTCTTAATAAAATGTAAAGTAAAATTTTAAAATTATGAATTTTCAGTAAAAAAAATTTGTTGTGCTAAAAAATATTACCATAGGCCCTACTAGGGTTAATAAAATCCGACATATAGAATTTTCCATTTTATAAAAACTATTACTTATCAGAAACTTAGCTAGTGTTTAACCAACTGGAGAAGACATTTAGTAAATTCATGAGAAGAATAGAAAACGCAGAAATACCTGTATCTAAGCAACTATCTGGGATTTCTTTATTCTAACTGACTCAAAATTCAGCACGATATATATTATAAACATTTATATATTTACCCTTATATTTCAAATAAAACTAAAGCGTTAGCAATTAACAAAAAATATCCAAACAATGAACATAACTTGCCTGACTGATGGAACGATGTTAACTTGTTGAAACTTGAAAGCAAAATATGGCGGCCGGAGGGGCTTGGCTTGACGAGACGAACCCGTACAGATAGCTCCACTCCCCCCACTACTGGTCCTTCTTCGGGAGGACTCGGTCGTATTCGGCTTTGGTCGGCTCATTGCATTCCTTCTGATATTGTACAAACAAAAACAAGCATCTTACAACAGATAAATACCACAGATAAATAATTCTACTGTTAGTTATCTGTGGTCTTCCTGCATTGGTCACAACGGTATGAGAACACAATACGTTCAGTAGTAGGGGTAAGAATAGGTTTAGTTTGCCGCGATGAGTCAGTTCATTAGTGAACGGCTCCTTACACGAGGTGAGCCGAAAAATACCGAAGATGTACGATATGCAATGTTTTTAGTTTATAAATTAAAATCTAACTAACACAATTTTTCTTATTATTTGATATAGCATATTAAGGAAAAATCTACTTTTAAGGGTACCAAACTTTATGTTTAGACCTAAAACAAACCAAACAGTAAAAATAATTTGGGGGACGGACCTCTAAATAGCTTAGTTATGTTTCTTAATTTATTAACCACTTTCCATGCGAGGGCTATACATTTTCTTTGCTCTATTTCCTCAAATACCTTTATCCATGATGCCTTTTTGGCCAGCAGTACTATTTCTCTGACATTGAGTTGGGCCTTTAGACCGTTTGTGTAATTAATGGGTGATTAGATATAGAAGGCTAACCTGCGCTGTGTTACAGCTTTGGAACAGTCTTCATTCCACCGTAGTTTGGGAATAAAAGCAGTAGTCACCCCACTACCTGGAGGTTGATAATTTGGAACTGTCTGATCCGAAGCCATGTCATGTTAACAATGTTGTAAAATTGATTTGTTAGAAGATGGAGTGGCATACTGTCTAATTTATTTCATTTTTAACTATTTCACTGTATTTATTCCAGTCAGCTTTTCTTAAGTTTTTCCTGAATGGTATACTAAAACATTTGTTTTGTAGTTTATGCCATACTAATCGCATTCAACAAGAATTGGAATTTGGTCACTACCCATTGAATCATTTAATACTTCGCGTTGTATTAAGGTATCAAACAGTGTTGGTGTTGCAAAGGTGAGGTCAATTACAGACTGTTGGTGGCATCTGCTGAGAGTTGTTGTAAAAGGCTTGTCATTTAATGATATGAAGCTGGAGTTTATGTATCTATGAAATATATCTGCTCCTCTTTTATCAGTTTTGAATGAACCTCAATATGGGTGGTGAGCTTTCGTGCCCCCCTCCTATCAAAATTTATTTATTTATTTATTTATTTATTTATTTTTGTGAATGCTACATAACAGCAATGCCAATTACAATGTAGCATTAATTATTATACATCTAACAATACATGCAGCAGAGTAAGAATTCTTGATAAAGTTCTTCGATCAGTCCAGCACAAAACATTTCCAATTTAAACCATAATACACGAACCATAAGATAATTATAAACATACATATATATATATAAACAATATAACTTAGGCTATAAAAAAGATATACACTAAATACGCTTAACATGCAAATGAGCATCCCGTAATAGTACAAATAAACGAGTGACAGTATCAGATACCATAAGATAATTATAAACATACATATATATAAACAATATAACTTAGGCTATAAAAAAGATATACACTAAATACGCTTAACATGCAAATGAGCATCCCGTAATAGTACAAATAAACGAGTGACAGTATCAGTTAACCAGTTGATATGTTAACAATAACAATATGCACAACAATAAAAATTCAACCAACATAAATAAAATTTATAAAAAAACTTAACAAAATATAATATTAGTGTAATAACGAATTATATAACTAAAACATTATGCAAACTCTCAATTTTAATGGAATGGTGAAATAAATCTATTGAGGGAGAGTAAATGTTATACAGCCTGGACATAAGATTGATAGGGGAGTAATAACCTAAGTTGGTACGTGAGTACCGCGGAGTGAGCAGGAAGGAGCAGCGAGAGTTGTGCCGAGGCACAGTGAAGTCCAGCTGAGACAACAGGCGGCTGTCGTCCAGCTCGCCGCGCGCCAGTTTCTGTAGGTACATCAGTACACACGCGTCCCGTCTTTTGGAAAGGCTCACTAATTCAAAAACACTTAATAATTGGCTATAAGGTATGAAAGTGGCGGGAATTCTAAATGATTTAAAATACAAAAATCTTAAAAACTTGTTTTGAACATTTTCAATCATATCAGAGAGATAATTAACGTGTGGATACCATATTATTGACCCGTACTCTAATTTTGACCTTACCAACGAAAAGAATAAAAGCTTGAGTGAGTTCGGCTTTGTCAAAAAAAATCCCGTTCTTCTAATAAAACCCATCATGGAATAAGCTGATTTACAAATGGCTATAACATGCTCTACAAATGAAAAATTTGAATCAAATATAATTCCCAAATCTTTAAAACTTGTCTTTAATGATAACTGTTCACCGCCAATAGAGTAATTAAAACGAATAGTATTTCTCTCAGTTTTTTTAGTAAACGTCATTACAGCACACTTTTTGACATTAAATTTTAAATTTTTTGTGCTCCATGTGAACAGCGAATGTAAATCCTCTTGCAATAGGTGGCAATCTAACAAACTTCTAATTTTTTTGAATATTTTTATATCATCGGCATATAACAAAATTAAACTGTTCTTTACACATTTAATGATATCATTAATAAATATTAGAAACAGTAAGGGACCAAGGTTTGAGCCCTGAGGTACGCCTGACTCAACAATAAATTTTTTGGACAAAAACCCCTCAAACAAAACATATTGTTTCCTTCTGTACAAGTAAGAAGCAAACAATTTAAGAGTGTTTTCAGTTAGACCAAAAAAGTTTAACTTACTCAGAAGGGCTAATGCAGTGACTTTATCGAAAGCCTTGGCAAAATCGGTATATACTACATCAATTTGGGCGTTATTGTCTATAGCTGACATACAGTACTGAGTGAAATTTAGAAGATTGGAGTTTATTGACCTGTTAGGGAAAAAACCATGCTGGAATTCACTAATATGACTCTTTACGTGGAAAAATAATCTATTGTAAATAACCGATTCGAATACTTTAGCAGGCGAGGATAAAAGAGCAATGGGTCGGTAGTTTTTTATGTCCTTTTTAGAACCTTTTTTCGGTACTGGTACCACTTTGGTGGTTTTCCACACGTCTGGAAAAACTTTATTTTTTACAGATAAATTAAAAAGATAATGTAACGGCGTAACAAAACACTCAGCGCAAGCTTTAAAGATGTAAGGCGGTACCTCGTCAGGCCCCATTGATCTCTTAGGTCTCAGTTTCTTTAATCCATTTAACACCTCTTGCTTAGTTATTCCATTCAGAGTTAAAGAAGAAGCATTGTCCATGACAGGTGAGGCGCGCGCCTGCTGCCACAGCTCGTCCAGGCTGAGATTACAACTTTCGTAAACAGAGCTAAAATATGTAGCCATGGCCTCCGATATCGCCGCTCCCCCCTCCACCTCCCTATCGTCCAGGTGCATTGTTGACGGGTTCTTATCAGCTGCCCTCAAACGTTTTATTGCACCCCAGAATGACCTTGGATTACTGTTTACTTCACACTCAACTGTTTTTATGTGATTCTCATATTCTAATTTAATTAGATTTTTTGTGTTTTTACGTAAATCATTGTACTCGTTTAAAAGATGAGGCATGTTGAATTTTTTATATTTTCGTCGACACCTTACTTTCTTACTTATTAATTTTTTTAGTTCCACAGAAAACCAAGGAGGGTATTTTGACTTACGCTGTTGGTATTTTGGGACATGTAAGTCGAGTGCAGAGTATAATTTGTTATAAAAACACTGAATTGCAAGATTTAAATCTGATATACATAGCAATTCATTCCAATCAGTATATTGCAGCTCATTATAAAGGGAATGGAAATCGGCTTTGTAAAAATTATATGAATTTGAACTGTTTTGCTTACAAACATTTTCTCTTATTTTGTGGGGCAATTCCAAGGTTATTGCAGGGTGATACCTATCAATAACAACCAAAGGGTGTGTTTCCTCAGATACAGTTAAGGCCGAAATATCCGACAAGATCAAATCCAGCGTACGTCCTAGGACATTTAACTCATTATTTTTCAAAGACAACCCATACAACTCATTAAAAAATAATAAATGCTTACATATATCATTACCCTTGGATAGGTCAAAATCAGTTCCTGTTATGTGTAAATTAAAATCCCCCAAAATAAGTAAATGTTCATTCTTAAATTTATATATGTCTAATTTATCAAAAAAGGTTTTGTAGACATGCAATGGAGAATTCGGAGCGAAATAAACAACACATAATAAACAAGAGAAACCTGTTGAAAGAGTTACTTTGATCCAAATATTTTCATCTGTCTCGATGTTAAACAATTGAATGGCTTTAAACTTATTTTTGACAGCAATCAAAAACCCCCCCACCCCTCCCCATTCCAGTAAGCCTCTGATCTCTATCTTTCCTGAATATTGTATAATCCTGAGTGAATAATTCTGAATTATAAACAGAGGAATTTAACCATGTTTCTGTTAATGTTACTATGTCGTAGTCATTTTCTAATAACGCTAAACGAAAGTTGCTAGTTTTAGTCCTTAAACCTCTAACATTTTGATAATAAATACTAACACCTATCATGTGTTTTTAATTTAATATAATTAATATAAATATTAGACTAATAACGGAAAATATAGATCTCAAATTATCAACATGCTATATACTATAAATATAAAAACAACAACCAATAAATATTACGAAAAATTCAACAATAAATATATTAGAGGCAAAAAACATGAACCATAATCAAGATAAGACATAAATACCTTAAACTTAATAACCAAAGGTGATACATTTTATTGAAGTTTGTCCAAATCAGCCCTCTCCGAGATGAGTACTGCCCTTCCACCTTCCTGCTTCTTAACAAACACCTTCCCCGAGCTGGTTATCCAGGCGAACTTGTAATTGTTCTTCTCCTTGAAAGCGCGTGTCTCCGCACACAGGATCCGCGTCTCCCGGGTCAGCGACAGGTTGACGTAGACCTTGTTCTCGCTCTGGAACCCCAGTTCAGTTGCCGAGAAGCCATTCTTCACCCTCGATCTCCTTCGTAGCTCCTCCATGTCTAGGCGACGACAAAACTTAACGATGATTCCCTTCGGCGCCTCAAGGTTGTTTTTATTTTTTTGACAGGCGATGTACTGCGTCAATCATTTGTTCAGTAAGATTAAAACTCAACACACGAGCTACGTTTTTGACGACTTCCATAATATTTTCACCGTTCGTCTCAGGTACGCCCACAATCTCCAGACAGTTACTACGAGCGTATTGCTCGTCCGCCCGTATCGCCCTTTGTAGATCACTCAATTTTTTCTTCAGGCTAATATTTTCGGACTTTAAACTATCAATAGCCTCCTCGTTGACTTTTATTTGCTTTTGGTTGCTCTTAGATAAATCAGTACAGTCTTTAATGTCTTTAGAACACATATCAATAGATTCGGTTATATCCTGCTTAAACTGCTTCATTTCATCTTTTAGCGCTGCTATGTCAGATTTAAACTGCTTATTGTCATTTTTAATTTCATTGACATCGACTAGCAACAAATCCAACTTTTGGTCTACAGTTCAGTCACTGGAACTATTGTTTCGGGTAGATCTGCCAGTAGGCGGCGCCATGCTTACCCACCAGCTGAGCTTATCGCGTGACCTTCAAACCGGCTCCTGTTATGCTAAAGCTAACCTGTTGTTTCACTGTTTTAAACACTAATTACACTGTTATTGCAGATTATTCACACACAAACTATATCACATGCAGCGACAAACGCGAACATAAATCACTGTGCACAGTTTCAACTCCGTCACTAAGCAAATAAACAGTGAAAACGCAATTTAAATACGGAGCCGATGCGACACGCGTCTACTCTGCTCGCATGTTCCTTATCACCATGGGCTATTATATCCGTTCAACTGTTTGAATAATATGCCTAATAGCACCATCAAAATGGGCTATTGATCTCTATTGAACAAATCCTCACACCACCATGTGACCGTGGACCTGTTTAAACAATAAACACTATAAACTATGAATGGTTTATCATCTCTATTTATTTCAACCTCCATAATCTGTACAGTGTCTGTATTATATTCTTGTATCATGTTTGCTTTCAGGGATTGCAAAGTTAGATGTACAATAAATAAGATATTTATATTGTAGCATATAATTTTATCTGTAGAAGAAGAACATGTGCATTCAAGCAAAGAGGAAGTAGGTTAATACCACATTCTAGATATTATACAATTATTTCCGGACGCTGTATAGGCTATTATTTTTATTTTACACGATAGGTTATGTACAGTCAGGCATATTATTCAAACAGTTGAACGGATATAATAGCAACCTCACAGTCTAGGTGTCAGTGTATGAGCGAGTTACATGTGCGTGCGAGCGGGTGTGTCATTATCTCAAACCCTTATAAATATATTGTACATTGTCGCCTTATAATTAGTTCTAACAAGTACATTATATTATAAACTGTCGCCTTATAACTAGTTCTAACAAGTGCATTTCTTCTTTTATTATAAATTATAGTCTTGTCCTAAGAGCGACTGATTGGCACCAAACCATATAGTCCCAGTAAATTTATTGCCATATGTGGAGGATGCTTTTAGTCTGGGCAGTGGCCATTTTCGTTAATTTACTACTGACGGCAGCGCCACAGGTGGGGAGGGTGCTTTTTGCTGGTTGAGTAGAAACAGCCACCCTGTGTCCTGGAGCAAAAAATGGGACACTCGTAAAGTGTAAAATCTATTGACAGTACAGCCCCTGCGGTTTAGAAACTAATGGCCATTTGGAAGACGTTTATAAGTAAACTGTCAGAATGGTTATTTTTGTCTCCATTTAACAGAGCGACATTCCATTGTTCTGAAATCAGATAAAACTGCTAATTGCTACTAAAATGCTTCTTCAAGTCGAACCTTAATTGGCACCAATGCCTAGAAATACAAGGGAGGGCCCACGCCTTATATTTGCAATGGGCATTGAATAGTGGTTTAAAAAAATTTCATTTGTGAAATTAATCCTTACGTCTATTAAGAATATAAATAAACAAATCAGCAAAAACCTCATGAATACCACCAAAACAAATTCCGAGAAATTTTCATTGCAACTACTTTTATTTCGTTTACACAAATTGATTATCTATTTTTTCTGCTGTTAATGTATTGTTGAATGATGTTCTCCCATTGACTCCCACTGGGGAGCGGATGGGTCAATATAAGTACATATGCATGGGTGAGCGGATGGGTCATGTATGGGCGAGCGGGTGAGCCAAAGCCACTATATGTTTTTCGGCTGAGGCCGAGGTGTAACGAGCGCATCGAGTGACGATTTTGGCACGCGAAGCATGCAGGGGTGTCCCCTAGTAACAAGCTAATACGTGAAAATGTTAATAGTTTTTTTCTGCAAAAGAATGATGATCTAATGCACTATCTTCGTTAAGTAAATAGTTTGACACACCGTCTTCAAGTGGGTAGATGGATTCAATTTGTCTTCTTTTTTATGCATTTCTGGTGATCTTGAAAATTCCTTTAGTGATCTCAGCCCTTGACTTGGTATGTACATTTCAACCTGGGGCGAACGCCAAGTTGGACCGCTGCAGGGAACGTTCATTTGAGTGGATATCAGCTGCCTTTTTTGACACTCTACGCTCTGATGCTCGTTGTTGTTTCAAAAGTAAATATTGTCATTACTCAATATATTCATTACTTATTTTGTCAGGAGACACTACTTAATACTTAGTGTCCCAACTAAATTTAATGAATGAGCTGCACATGGTACAATCCCACCCGCCCACCCATTTACGTACTGTGGCATTGACTCACCCGCCCACCCATACACGTACTGTGGCATTGACTCACCCGCCCACCCATACACGTACTGTGGCATTGACTCACCCGCCCACCCATACACGTACAGTGGTATTGATGCTACTTTACGTGTATGGGTGGGTCAGTATAGTACGCGCGCTGAAGGTCCGGCCTCCTGGCTGGCCTACTAGTCATATAAAAACATCGACTCTGAGCGAGGCGGTCACAGACAGATCGTAAAGGGTGATTGTTTACGTGTTTATGAAGTATTTTTATTTTGATATTTCTTATAATTAGACCATTATTTAAAATAAAAACATCAAATAGGTTGAGTTTGAAAGTTAACAAATTAAAACGTATATCAATAACAACAATTAAATATATCATACAAAATTATAAATCAGTTAATAATTTTAATTGAAATTAAATAACTAAAAAATATATACTTCTTACTGTCACTAACAAATATATTTCTGTGATTTCCCGAACCGTTAAAATACATATCATTTTTATTTAAATTGGCTTAAAATAAAAATGACAAGTTGGGAGTGACTCGTTAGTTTTATAAAACTCATGGACGGTTCTTCTAATGACACATTTGTGGAAATCGTCTAGTTCTGTCGCTGTTCTTTTTCTCTTGTATTTTTTTGTGTTGTGAACGAACGCTCTCTTTCCGCTGAAGTGTCCAATAAACACTTTTCACACCAAATTTCCTTTATAAAAGTTTTTGAAACGCCACATGCAACTGCAGTTCATTCTAACGATGTTTACGGGGATTCGTTGTTCATCTCTTAATTTGGCCTCATTCGCCAAGAACTCACTTACTTTCCAAATAATTTCCCTACCCTGACTTCTAGTAGTTTTTCCTTGAGCTACTTTAGGAATAAAGCGAGCCATAGTTGAGGCAGGAACCACTAAAGGAATAAACTATTTAGGATTTACGTTCACTAATTTTACAACTTTAATAGTCTGCAGAGGCTGTCGGCCATGTTGGATTTAATCTCATTAGAACGATGTTTTTTCGAACCGGACAAATGATCACGCTTGTGCAAATTTAACAATTATTTTTAAACGGTCTTTTCCAAACAAATTGTATTTGATCAAGAGTGAAATTACTCGTTGAACTGCTTTGTGGATTTATAATTAGTCAAATAGAATAAATATAAAAATTATTTAGTTTGAAGATTTTATTTTTCCTATTTTTCAAAACTAGGCATATGTATTCATAATATCAAAAGCAAACCCAATGCGCAATATGATAGCATTTTAAATGACAACTCATACACAACTTTTGGTAAATAAATAATGATAAAAATATGGATTCAAAATACGTTGTTTTTATGATAATTAAACCAGTATGGTCGACAGACTCTGCAGACTCTTAACACACTTAAGGAACACAAAAAAATACAAACTGACTTATTACACTATAGTAGTTAGATAAAAAGAAACATATAACCAACTAAATAATTGTTTATCGTACACTTGAGTAAAAATTCTTAACACGCTAAACCACAAGCAAATATATCGCACGCAGTCTGGAAACGTACTGAATGTGCATCCGTAGGTAACAATTAACGTAACTTATTTTAGAATCAAGCATGGAAAAGACTCCTAGCGTGGGAAAGTCTGACACTAGCGAATGTTTCCAGGACTGCAGGCATATTGGGCCCTCCACCCGTCTCCTCCCTATCACCGCTCGGCGGGCTCGAGGCCGGACCTTCGCCGCGCGGTCTATACCACTGTACGTGTATGGGTGGGCAGGGCAGGTAATGCCATGTACGTGTATGGGCGGGTGGGTGGGTCGGTACTACTGTACGTGTTATGATACGTATGATGAGAGGGTTAATGGTACATATAGGTACAAACCCACCCACCCACCCATACACGTAAAGTAGCATTAAGTCTCTACAAAGTCAAAAACCAATACAAGTATGCCTGGATTACCAGCGCCGGGAAGGTATTACTACGGAAGATGGAGGGATCTCGAGCTATTCTTATTAGTGAGAAAGCTGATCTAGACTGTTTAAAGTAGGATTAGCTAGTTATCAGGTACCTACTTACAATAACGTACAATAACACATGTGCATGTATTTACTATGGTTAATAACTAAACTAGTACTATAGAAACAGAAAATTGATAAGGTTTATTGATAATGAGTGTTTTAATTATATATTTATGAGTTTAATTGTTGATAAAGTGCATGAATTATGTTTGTAATTTTGGTGTATGTATATATAATTACGTGTTTGGTCTTTTCTGTAGGTTTTCAATTAGTAATAAATAAAAAATACTGGTGAATCGAATATAACTATTTATTATCAAAATGTAAGAGGCTTGAGATCTAAAACCACTGATTTTCGTTTGGCGCTTTTAGAAAATAAGTTTGACATAATAACTTTGACTGAAACTTGGTTAAATTCATCTGTATACAATTCGGAACTATTTACTAATGAGTATATTGTTTATAGAAGAGATAGGAATCAACAAATTACCGGGAAAACAAGGGGAGGGGGTGTTTTAGTAGCGGTTAAAAATTGTTTCAAAACTAATAGAGTATACGAGTTAGAAACCAGCGATGATAATGTATGGATAACAATCAAGTTGCCTAAGGGACCTAATATAATTTTAGCCGTGGTATATTTTCCTCCTAATTCTCGTTTAAATGAATATAAAATGTTTTTTAACAAATTGGATTCATATAGTTTAAATCATGAACATTTACTGTAATTATACTGGGAGATTTTAATCTTCATATTACTGGTATAAATTATAACTTAGCTATGGGCAATGAAATATGTAGAAGGTTATTGTTTTTTAATAAATTGCACGGTTTAAAGTTATATAATGATATTCTGAATGCACAGGGTCGTACACTAGATTTGGTTTTGTCAAATATAATTAATTTAAAGGTGAGTGAAGAATCTAATCCATTTGTGAATGTAGATAAATATCATCCTGCTCTTATATTGAAATTTAATGTTGTATATATTTTTAAAGAATGTAGTAGAAGTAGTAATCTTTCTTATAATTACTCTAATGTCAATTATTATAATCTTTACAAAGAAATTGGAAGTATTGATTGGCAGGATTTGTTTAAGTGTGATAACTTGAATGAATCTATTGAATTGTTTTATAATGAGTTGTATACAGCTTTAAATGTGCATGTACCTCAAACTGTTAAATTTAAATCGAAGTATCCGTCATGGTTTTCTCATGATTTAAGGAGATTGATCAAATGTAAGGAAAATATAGAAAAATTATAAGAAATATAACGTTCCATTTTTTTTGGAGTGATATAAAGATTTTAGAATGCAATCCAAGCGTTTAATTAAAGTGGAATACAAGCAGTATGTGAGTAGAGTGGAGGGTGAGTTAACAGTAAAACCTAAAACATTTTGGAAATTAATAAAAAAAATTAAGAGTTGTTGATAATTTCCCTTCTACAATGAATTACAATGGCACGGTGGTGGAGGGGGGAGAGGCGATAACAGAGGCTCTGGCCTCTCATTTCAGCTCGGTTTATATCAATTGCACTTTGACTCCAGACGAATTGTGTTGTGGTGCTAAGCATTCCTCTATTATGGAACATGTCAGTTCAATGTCTTTATCAGAAATATCGGAATATGAAGTAATAAATAGTATAAAACAGTTAAAATCAAAAAGGTCGCTTGGACCGGATAGTATTTCACAGTACATTTTTAAGGGTTGTGCTGAGTTTTTTGTTGCTCCCTTAAAACATATATTTAATCTGTCAATCAAACAATGCTGTTTTCCTGATGCTTGGAAGATAACAAGGGTTGTACCAATACCCAAGAAAGGTCGTAGTGATGACATTGAGAATCATCGGCCTATAGCGGTGTTATCACCTCCTGCTAAAATATTTGAGTCAATAATTTATAATAGATTGTTTTGTTATATTAACAAATTAGTAAATGTCAACACGGCTTTCTTCCGAATAAATCAATAAACTCCAATTTGTTAAATTTTTCGCAGTATTGCAATTATGCTGTTGACAACAACATCCAAGTTGATGTTATTTATACAGACTTTCAAAAGGCGTTTGACAGAGTTAATTATTTGAGTCTGCTTAGTAAACTAAATTATTATGGACTTAATGATCAGTATGTGAAATTTTTTTCAACTTATTTACATGGGAGAAGTCAGTTTGTTAGTTTTGCAGGATTTACCTCTAGTAGATACATAGCTGGCTCAGGTGTCCCACAAGGCTCAAATTTAGGTCCATTGTTATTTTTAATTATGATCAATGATGTGGGAACACATATTAAAAACAGTGAATTACTGCTTTATGCGGATGATATGAAACTTTTTCGAAGATAAACAATGTTAGTGATTGCTATAAATTACAACAAGATCTTAACGCACTTGTATTGTGGAGCAATTCAAATTTAAAATTTAATCTTGAAAAATGTGTCGTTATGTCATTTTCCAGAAAACCAGACAAAAATATAATTAAATTTAATTATGACATTGGGGGGAAAACAATTAAATAGGAAATCAACTGTTAGAGATTTAGGTGTATTATTTGACACAAAATTAAGTTTTACTGAACATATCTCAATTTGCAAATTGGCATATTCAATATTAGGCTTTATAAGAAGATGCGGAAATTTTTTAAATAGTTTGGAAGCAATTAAATCAGTCTTTGTTTCACTTGTTAGAGCTAGACTTGAATATGGAGCTGTAATATGGAATTCTCATGTTAATTATCTCATAGATATGATTAAAGCAGTACAGAAAAAGTTTTTGAGTTTTTTATATTATAAGGCATTTGGTCACTATACATTAGATGTTCCATATTCAGAATTACTAAATATCTTCAATATTGCAAGTTTGTCAAAAAGACGCAAGATTAGCATGCTTATCTATCTTCACAAGTTAGTGGGTGGGGTACTCGATGATAGCAAGCTGTTATCTCAACTGGACTTTGCCATCCCCCGTCCAAACTCCCGTAGCCTTATGTTATTTGTTCCGAAATACTCTCGCACTAACCTTGGATATTTCTCCAGTTTAAATACAATGATTAGACTATACAATGTTAATTCACCTTCACTTGACATTTTTTATAACTCACTTGATTCTTTTAAAAATACTTTAGTTGAGATTGTTGACAATTGATATTAATTGAGATTAATTGTTTATGAAATGTTGCTTGTTATTCAGCATTACAGAGTTTAAAATATGTTATTGGTTACAAATTAGGATAAGTCTGAGTATTTATGTATTTATTGATTTTTGTTCATGTTATATTTATTCATGTTATATTTATTATATAGTCTTGTGTTTTCATTTTTGGTTTCTGTCATTTGTTATATCGATGTGTAAATTGTTAATCTAAACACGCCATTTTTATGATGAATAATGCGTGTATTGTGGAACTGTTGGACTGAGAAATAGTGAACTGCATGTGCATATTTAAATATTATAATCTTAATGCTGCAATGTAATTGGTTTTGTTGCTGTTTTGTAGCATTGTAAAATAAATAAATAAAAACACCGCACTAATTTCTATGTGAATGCAGTCGGCTTCAATATGTCTGAAAAGCCTGTTTAATTTACTCGCCCCCTTCTAATATTGCTTTCACTATGTCTAATACTCTTGAAGGTCATTTAAAAACTTCCTCAAGAAGTTGTTTTGTTACGTTCAGGATCCAGAAACAAAAAGGAGAAGATAAGCTTTCATATCAGGAATGTTTCATGAAAATGATCAACCTTAGTAGCTGGCCAGAAAATAAACAAAATATATTTATCTGAGAAAATACCTGCCCATAAAGTATAAATCCACCCAGTCCACCTGCCCTGCCATACATGTAAATTGGTATTGACCCACCCGCCCTCCCATACACTACTGTGGTATTCACCCACTCACCCTCCCATACACGTATGGTGGTATTGAGCAATCTGCCCACCCAGACATGTACGGTGGTGATGGCCCACCCTCCTGCCCATACACATACAGTGGTACTGACCCACCCATACCCGTACCGTGGTACTGAAATACACGTATTGTGGTACTGAAAATACACGTACTGTTGTACTGACCCGCCCGCCCACCCATACACGTACCGTGGTACTGATCAGTACCACTGTACATGTATGGGTGGGTGGGTCAGTATCATTGTACATGTATGGGTGGATGGTGGGTTAATACCATATTACATGAGTGGGTGGATGGGTATATTTTGTCATACAAGTAAAGTATTTACAGTTTTCAATAAAAGACGTCCAGATAGTTAGAACAATCAGAGACAAGTCTAAGCTGATCTCAATATTGGATTGACCAGCGGTCCCCTGATCAATACACTAAATGCTTTTAGACGTTTGGCACACTTTTGAACATCTCTTGGCATTTTACTGGATCGATACCTTTTATTTTACAAATTCTTCCTCAACTGCCACGTCTCCGACTATTTTATGGGTTGTACTAATCAATATTAACTGTTTGTGGTCCGCTCTAATCTCTTGACCCTGGTTTTGTAGACTTTATTCATTCATTCCAGTTAACTTCCATAAAT